>CM032660.1:15375034-15524653 GCA_019095985.1 Streblospio benedicti
CAATTTGTGCTTTGCATTTATATGGTATACATGAGAATGGACATTACTGTTTCATTTTGTATGTGCCGTCAATGAAACGTCATCATTGAAAGATCACGTGATCACTGACGGCGAGAGACCTATGGTCACTGTGCTAGTAGTTTTCTTTCACGTTTTCTTTGCTTTTCACTTCCTTCTCCCCCTTCTTTTTTGGTATGCATGTATACGGCTAGGGGAATTCTTTATCTTCCCAGAAAGTTCATTGTGAGAGTGTTGGTGGTATAACAGTTCCTGTTGTTCCATGGTGATCCAATGAATGCTGTACGTACACAATATTGATCCAGATGCCATGAACTATAAGGCTGTGCGGGAAACCTCTACATCAGCATTTATAGAGAAATGCAAAGTTTATCAAAGGAACCCACTAAAATTAAGAGCTTATAAATGGCCAACTTGTACGTGAATACGGAACTGAAAATCAGTGTTATGCGTAATTTGTCAAGATGGAACCACTCAATACTGGCACAATCATTCAATGACAATTAAGAACCGCTACTTTGTCATTGACGGTAGAAATGCGTCGGCCTATGTTCTGTGTGACTGATCTGTGAAATGAGCACAACCAATGCAAAGGATACAAAGTGCTTAAAATGGTAAACCCAGGTAACGGTCATTCTGCACCGGAAGTCCAAATCTACAGCCGCAGTACAGGTCATAAGAATTTGTATCAATAGAAGCTGTCTAGAAGCATAATCAAATAATTAATATATTTTAATATTGATATTGTTGGCACACAATGCTAATACTACGCGGTTTACGCCAAATGAAATAGCATTACAGCAACTACTACATTAAACAATCTCTTGCCAAATTTAGAATATCGTGGTTATAAATTAATCTGTGGGTTTTCATAGATGCACATTGCATCATCGGGTAGAGGTAGGTTGATTGTGGTGAATGGGCGCGAGCCACTGCACGGACCGTTTTGGACACACGAACATGCTGTTTTAGTACATATAACACTTAAAACAGATGAGATACGGAACACATTAAATTCTCCTCCCTCCCATCCTTCCTCCTGCCCTACATCCCTCGAACCAGTTCTTGTCAGTATACAGGTCTGTAACAGATTAAATACATCTCCATCACTGTCCTCCCATCATCATATGTCACAGCCATTTACACAGTAAATGTACTAAATATGGCAATGATTGATCCCTCTAATATCCCTCCCCCAGCTACTGCTACCCATGGTAAACACGTGCGGAGCAGTTTAAATGTCCCACTCATCCCTACCCTTCCTTCCACCCCCCTCTCTTCTCTCCCCAACCCTCTCTACCTCATCCCCATCCAAGCAGGTCCACAATTAATGCACCCCCTTCTTGCTACTGCTCTGGTTGAAACGGAAGAGATCTGGAACATACTAAATGCTCCTCCCTTCCCATTTTTTCCCCTGTCCCACATCCCTCACACCAGCTCCCGTCACTACACAGGTCTTGGAAAGATTAAATACACCTCCATCACCTTCTTCCCACACTCATATGTGACAGCCATACACACACTACATGTATGTGTCAATGCTTGATCCATTTAACATCCCTCCCTCCAGCTACTCCTACCCGTGCTAAACACGTGCAGACCATTAAATGTCAATCACCCCCTTTCTGCTGCTGCTCGGGTTGAAATTGATGAGATCTGGAACAGATTAAATGCTCCTCCCTGACTCACCACCAGCCATACCCCCAACCCATATGGACACCAGCCATGCCCCCCCCCCCGCCATATGGACACACACACCCAAACTGCCAACACCCCTCCTCAAAGCAGATAAAATGCACCTCCATCACCATCACCACCCTTCCCAGCTCCCTCGCTGTATGACTGTACGTGTGACGTGCAACGTACGTTTGACATAACTGTGCCTTGTGACGTGCAACGTACGTTTGACATATACAAACGTTTAACGTATTACGTACCTTTAACAAACATGGCCCTGTAAGCAAACTTTATAGAAATTCTTTTTTCTTGTTTTTTATCATTAAAACCAATTTATTTGGTTTGAAATGTGATATTATAACGACCACCAAGATGTCCTGATTTTACATACATAGTTTGAAGTGTGTACGTCTTGTGGTTAAAAAGCCTTTTGTGACGCAAAAAACCGCCTCTTCCTTTATATATATAGACTAGCTGTTTACCCGGCGTTGCTCGGGTTGAAACAGATGAGATCCGGAACACATTAAATGCTCCTCCCTCCCCATCCTTCCTCCTGCCCTACATCCCTCGAACCAGTTCTTGTCAGTATACAGGTCTGTAACAGATTAAATACATCTCCATCACTGTCCTCCCATCATCATATGTCACAGCCATTTACACAGTAAATGTACTAAATATGGCAATGATTGATCCCTCTAATATCCCTCCCCCAGCTACTGCTACCCATGGTAAACACGTGCGGAGCAGTTTAAATGTCCCACTCATCCCTACCCTTCCTTCCACCCCCTCTCTTCTCTCCCCAACCCTCTCTACCTCATCCCCATCCAAGCAGGTCCACAATTAATGCACCCCCTTCTTGCTACTGCTCTGGTTGAAACGGAAGAGATCTGGAACATACTAAATGCTCCTCCCTTCCCATTCTTTCCCCTGTCCCACATCCCTCACACCAGCTCCCGTCACTACACAGGTCTTGGAAAGATTAAATACACCTCCATCACCTTCTTCCCACACTCATATGTGACAGCCATACACACACTACATGTATGTGTCAATGCTTGATCCATTTAACATCCCTCCCTCCAGCTACTCCTACCCGTGCTAAACACGTGCAGACCATTAAATGTCAATCACCCCCTTTCTGCTGCTGCTCGGGTTGAAATTGATGAGATCTGGAACAGATTAAATGCTCCTCCCTGACTCACCACCAGCCATACCCCCAACCCATATGGACACCAGCCATGCCCCCCCCCCCCCCCGCCATATGGACACACACACCCTTTCTGCCAACACCCCTCCTCAAAACAGGTCCGGCGCAGATAAAATGCACCTCCATCACCACCACCACCCTTCCCAGCTTCCTCGCTGTATGACTGTACGTGTGACGTGCAACGTACGTTTGACATAACTGTGCCTTGTGACGTGCAACGTACGTTTGACATATACAAACGTTTAACGTATTACGTACCTTTAACAAACATGGCCCTGTAAGCAAACTTTGTAGAAATTCTTTTTTCTTGTTTTTTTATCATTAAAACCAATTTATTTGGTTTGAAATGTGATATTATAACGACCACCAAGATGTCCTGATTTTACATACATAGTTTGAAGTGTGTACGTCTTGTGGTTAAAAAGCCTTTTGTGACGCAAAAAACCGCCTCTTCCTTTATATAGATAGATATGTAGATCGTTTAGAAATATCAGTACATCTAATCAAACTGGTATGTAGGTAATTAAAATGATTTTAGGCATGCATCATCAAATCACCCGCAGTCTTGTTGAGATGTGTATTAGCTGTTCAGTAACATGCTTGTGTCCTGTTGCATCGTCTCTTCAACCGTTGTCTCGCTGTCTTGTTTTCCTCCATAGGCCTTAAAGCCGAAGTCTGGTCTGGACATACTAAGTATACGATTAATCAAATTATTCTTGCAGTATGATTTGCGTTACTTGTGTGTCCTGCCTACAATGGCATTAAGTATCATAAGAGTCGTGGTGATGCATGTAGCAATCATCCTTAACAGACAGCATGTTTTCGAACCTGTTTGTACGTGCGTTCAAGTCGAATTGCTTATATATATTATTATATATATTATTATATATATATTATTGCATGTGACCATGAACAGCTTTACTCTTGACAAAACTGTGAGTCTCACACACATACTGATGATCATGTCTTGAACCGAATTCTATCATACGACACCATGACACTCATAGACAGTACCAAAACAGTCACAGCAGGCCTTTAGTAATAAGTTACCTCAAGGCAGTCGGCCATATTTGTTGGACATAATACGAAAATTATCAACATCGTCATCTGCACGTTTCACGAGACGTCTCGCATGATGCACCGCCTCACCACGACTCCATCGACTTCAGTTTTCGTGAACATCAAACCCTCGGCATAAGATTATGTACTAAATAATGCATGAAATTGAGGTGGATATTAAAATCTAAGAGCCTACAGACAATGTCCCATGAGTCTCGAACTGTGACGCAGCCGAGGTGAGGGACATCTTAGATTCTAATATTCACTGAAACTGAATTGCATTTTCTGACTTAATGCTTGGCTTACATATTAATACAAATCCTTTGGGTCACGTACACCATTGCAATCACTGTTGCTAATATGCCACAAAGCTGTGAACACAAACACAACACCCAGCAGGCATACGCCTGCATTCTAGGCCGTGTTTTAGATCATGGATTCATATGAAGATTGTATTTTTCCATGCAAACATACCTGAGCAGTTATTTTTTAAAAAACATACTGGCCACTCTAGTGATGCTGTTCGTGCGAACAAACGTCACATTTAACAAGTAGATCTAGTTTCAAAATAAATTTGTGCGTTTGGACTAATGCGCATGCTATTGTTGGTTGCTATGTGAACATTGTATTTGGCAAAGATTAAAGTTCGCATTGATGTTTAATTTTTATTGAGCAACAGTGAGCAACTATCATGATCTCCATAACTTTTAAGTTACAGATGCATGACGACAAACTTCAATCCATATGATTCAAGTTCCCATTTTAGGATCAGTTCATGTTGAATATGGTGTGGTGCTGGTGTACATTATGATGTACATTTGCATAAACACACACATTTTCTGTCATTGCTAGTAAATGGGTATATATACAACCTGAAAAGTTGCAGCTTGTAAGTCCCTGTCCGGCTTACACGTCTGTGTTTTGTTCGAACGTAGCGTCTGAGCCTTCAAGTTTGTCTTCTAAATGCCTCTGTGCATGCATCAAAATATCAACCTGTATATCAAATGTAGGCGAAAAATATCAACCTGTATATCAAATGTAGGCCAAAATAATCTACGTCTCACACACCGTTTGAGATTAGTGTCTAATGTAGCAAACCACAGCAGACAATAGAAGAACAACACCACCATGCATTAATTTACCATAGACAGATCTCGAAGACAATTTTCCATGGGGATTTGGAACCACTATGAGTCTTCATGCAGACGAACCTCGAGAAACTAACCCCATGAAACCCTGTGGATGCTCCGCCCCCTCTTTCCAAAAGCCTGGACATAACAGTGTCATTTTTGGCGATGTTATATGATAATCTTCATCCATAAACGTAAGTATTATAACGCATAGACACTGATAAAACGTTCTTAATATTTCCCGTCTGGTGACTATTGTCTGGCGCGAGCAAAAGCTTGTGCTGCAAATTTAATTTGAACATGCGCACTACAAGTTTTCCGGACCTCTTGCATCTTCGCATAACATGTACGCCGTAAACATAAATGCAATTCATTTTAACATTTCTACAATATGATACATATGATACACACTACAAATGAACATTTAAAAATGGTGTACGCTGTAGTTTTGTTTAATTGTTTCTTTTTTTTTTATAAGAATTAAAATAATGAAAAACAACTCTGTTGCATTAAATATATGAATCAAGTCACATGTTTTGATTTCCCTCAATTTCTGTTTGTTGATATAAATTGATAGTTGTAGTCTAGGCCGTAAATACCAAATATCACCCACTGTAGATCAAACATAACAGTGCTAGTGACCACGTCTTAAACTGCTTAAACGAGGCGAGGAGGCGTTGAATGTGTTTCAACAACGGGTCATAAAGAGGAAAACGGGTAGTTATCATCCATAATGCACATAGCACCATTCATATCAAAGTATTGAGGACGACGTTGTCAATGTTAGCCAATGAGGAACGTGAAAGTATTGTTTCCCCATACATGCCATTCTCATCCAACTTAAATCCATGTGACCTATGTACATCTATTTTTTTTATCTGTGTTTGCTTCTCTTTTAAAAAGAATATGATTTTCATACCTCAAAACACCACTGATTGGATTTCAGCTAGCAGGAATTGCTGTACATGTAAACTTATAGTGCATTCTAAATCGTCTATGGGAGTTGTATTATATTTTTTTATTGAGTGAGCAGTGAGTCCCTCGCTTTACACACAGATCATGCCCGTGACTCCCAGCCTTGGTCAATGTCTACTTCATTACCATCGACAATCATAGTGTTTGTCATTTTGAAAAACAGTGTAGACATGAGAATAGAAAACCAAATGTGATGAGTGGTGTAAGTGCCATTACGATCCCCGTCGTCAGACTCTCCTAACAATACTGTCTGATTGTATACGTGGTCCCGTAGATTAGCATAATGTTCACCCTGAAGAGAGTTGTGATGGGGGTTGCAAAAAAAAAGTACAAACGTATGACTTACGGTTCCGCTAGTTGAAACTAGACTTTTCATGGGTGTATATGGTAGTATTATTCTTAGTTTGAATTCAGTTTGTGATCAGACATCAGAGACGAGACTGGCCCCGTAGCTGTGAACGGCGGGTTCGTTAATAGGCTATAAATAACCAGGTAGGATGTAAACTAGATATAGGCAACAACAATTACTTACATTTTTTCTTAACTTCATTATTTGATATATGTACTCTGGCTTGTAAAATGTGTGAGATAACGTTGGATAAACTATGAGCAATTCCAAAGCAATATGGATCAAATGAACTTCTTGGAGTTGGACTACCTTTTGCGTTTCATTTTTTTTCCACTAACATACGCCTCTCCTCTCACACTTGATGTTTATAGTGCCAAGGATTTTTCATGCTTTTCTTTCACGATCTTCTTGTCAAAATGGTATTACTACAATGACGCGTAAATGTGTCAAAAGTTTTATAAGTATAGATTTAAGTGTCTGCAGTGATGTTGATTATAAGGATTGTCATACTCTCTTATCTCAAATTATTATGATACACGCTATAGACTCCCACATGCACGTATATATGTACTCAAAATATCGGATGTCAAGTAACACCAAGTACACGTAACTTTATAGAGTAACTTTATAGAGAGTCATCCATGAATCCAAGGTTGAATTAGCTTAAATTAACTTAAGGTCTTTCTCGGGATTCTCTCAATTCTATCTCAATTACCAGAAATGACATTAATGTTACACTTTGTCACCGAGACGCTAGAAATAGGAGGGCTTGATCGGATTTGTTCATTGTGCACCTTATTGTTTACGTCTTAATCACGTCAACTAATGCATTTACCCTCCCCTCGTCAAGTTAATATCGAAAGCTTTTACCAGCAGGAAGTCTTCAAAGCATGAGTTACTGTGAGGAGTCAGTTAAATGTCACCATGAGAATAAATAGTCATATGACCAGTAATAACCAGCGTTGTCTTACACGCGGACAGACGATGATAATGGGTCCGGTCATATTTGATTATCAAGCCTTGTTTTGAATATGATGTGCATGGGTTTCATTTAGATGCAGCTTTCCAGCACAAACACTTTCCAGTGGCGAACATAATCTTTTCCCATATATCACTGCAATATTATATGATGTGTACCTCTAAAATATACTTAATATCATTCTGTATTCATGTAGGTTTTATTTATCATTTAACATAAGTTGATAAATTGAATAACATGTGTGCGTGAAGATTATTGCGTAGTGCTTTTCTATAGTTTAAGTTCTGGTAAATGTCATTAGGTAATGCAATAACTGCTAGAGTAAGATAAACACCAGTGAGTTTGTGCAATACTAGAATCAGTAATCATATGTAGTATGTACAATGCTTTCACAATGCACGTGTCTATGACATGGCATTTTCATACACAAACCATGCGTAAAAATGAAAAAAAGTATCATGAGTGAGGAATAACATCAAAAATGCAAAAAGGAGAATAGCTGCACATTGGCTGTTCAAAGGAAATGTTGCGTCACGGTCAACTCTTGAATATTCAAAATAAAAGCGAGCAAGTGTGTCTGCCGGCAAATATAATGAAGCTGTATTAAAAAATATTTGCAAGCAACCCAAGAGTGAGAATCGTGCCTTTCATCTCTCACTTTATGGCTTCTGATAAAAGGTAATTGGGGTTTGTATGCAGCAGACACTTGCCCTCCATGCCACAGCTAGTTAGTGCGCGCAAATCTACATGGAGCACGTGCGCAGCGCATGCGCAATCAACGTGTTTCTCTTATCGTTTGGTCAACGATGGACGAAATGTTATGTTTCTTCCAAAATTGGCAATCTGACATCAATCTTCTTATAGATTACTACATATGTATCCATCTACGAAATGTTCGGATTAAATAAATCTATCAACAGTTAAATACATAATTTAAAGAGCATAATTATGTCTTTGTTTTTTTTGGACGTGAAGAGAAATACATAGATCTAGTAGGAAAATAATGACAACATGACATTGGTAATGAAAGAAGTCAGTGTATCCTCAAGTATTGATGTTCTAGTCCCGACTTTTTGAGCACTAAAGTGAGGCCTTGATCTTCCTTCTTCTCTTGTTAAAAATCACCAAGTTTTCTTTTCAGTAGGATTCGTCTTTCATGTACAGGTAATAGCTGATTCCCTGGCACCCATCTACTTCTAAACTCAACAATCTGAGATACCGTAGAGGAAGGAAATAAGCTAGACAATTGCACACAGACTGTGTCAATATTTGATTACCACATATAATACAATTGGTAAACAAACAGAAGGCGATTTTGCCAGATCATAGTCGGATTAAACATGTAGCTGGCACACACGCATAATACTCACCCGCTAAAAACGTACCGTGCGTGTGTATCACGGTTCACTGACACCCGGCACTATTTACGGACGATGATGGATGAGTGCGCAGGCGACTTTGTGGTTTGCGTGCGCGCGCAACTCCGTGATTGAATCTGATAACAAGTCAATGGGTGGCCCAGTTTTTACTCTGTGTATCTTTGATTTTTAATGGAAGTGTGTTTATTATATGGAGGATGTGAGAGAATAGTTCCAAAAATAGACAAACGGGAAAAAAAGAGGAATATGAATGAGTTATCATGTGAGAGTTTTGTATTTAGAATTTAGAACCTCACATATCAGATGAGAGACAGGTGACATATAGTTAGAACATTGGTATCATTTTATTCTATTCCGTGTTCTATTTTTGCTGCCTATTATCTATAATGTGGTCTAAATCATTCTTATATTTAGTATCATAATCATGAGTTGTATGTTATGTGAAATTAGAATTAGTATATAAGGACCCCACACCACGGTGGTGTCTTTTGGTTCTACTCTACACCCACGTTAAAATATCATCCCACATCGATCAAACTCTTACTTCCTTGGAACCAGTGGATATTAGATACTAGTCATGTGAGCGTACGATTATATTAATAAAGATTCTTGGATATGGTAACCATGAATACCCTGTATGAGAACCGTGTATACTTTTAATGGATAACTATGGGTAGTTTTCGAGTCACCAAATATTGCAGTTGAAGTATAACTGAACCCATTTACTACAGCCTTTTCCCATTTAATTTGTAAATTGAGCCCACAATGCTGAGTTAAATTAACAAACATGCGTCCTGATTACCTGGTTTTAAGTCTCATGCCTTAAAACAATGAAGCACAACTACAAACCCTTCACTCCACACAACACCACACTGCACCAAACTAGTACCTCACCACATTGCACCACATCACACCACACCAAACCACACCAAACCACACCACACGTTACGTCACGGCACCACACCACACCACACAAACTATTCCAGAGTGGAATGAACTTGGAAGGGCAGCTGTAGCTACGACCCTCGAGGAGGCTCAAATACATGACCCCAAGGAGGCCGCTCCGGCTGCCCATACCTAAGCAGTGCCAACCCCCCACCCCCGTTCGTGTTATACCCAGAAGGGCTTTGCGAAACAAACAGACAGAAACAAAAACACCACACCACACCACACTACATCACACCACACCACACCATATACACTACACCACAGCGTACCACACCACACCAAACTACATTTACATTCACCCTTCCTTCAGAGATGCCGTCCAGAATGCTGCGTGTGCTGGTGTGTCTGTTGGTGCTGGTTGGCCGCATTGAGGTGCACTGCCGGACGCACCTGTACCTCAAGGAGTGCGGCTCCAACCCCATGAACGACATGCACCAACTGTCCATGAGAACTGGTAAGTGCAAGCTCACTACATTGAACTTCATGTACATGTACATGCTCATAATGCTGCACAGGACTTACTCCATTTTGTGCTCTAGACGTCAGTGTTTCAGTCAAGATGGGGGTGAATCGATTAAGACTTTTAAAATGGAACTAAGTGTGCAGGGTTAACCTTGATTGGTACGTGTTTAATAATAAACTTACACGCACGATTAATCTTCAATTAAAGACTACATTTACTAGGAGAACGCCTATGTAGTAATACCGAATGCTTTGCACAGCTCTATCTTAATAGGGAGTCCATCATAAATTTGCATATAGATACAACCTCTATATTGAGACCACTTGAAATCAGCACTCCTGGTTGTTCTGGGTAGAGAGATTCTACTAAAGTTAAAAATGTCTCATAACTTAGCATGTTTAAATAGTATTATCAAATCTATATCACAAAAACCTTTTAAAACTACCACATTGAGAAAGGTATCAGTTGAAGGGATGCTCAAATGATTGTAAATGATTTTCACTAATATCTATGGTTGAAAACTTCCCAAATGGCCATTTTGAAGTTGGTGTTCTTCTTCGAACGGTTCTCCGCATATTTTGAGAGCCATTCGGCTCTTTTATTATTGTAATTCAGATATAGAGATAAGTATAATATTTTTTTCCAGGAAGAACACTGACCAGGGTGCTAATGCTTCTACGAAACTTGAATGAGACTGCGTACAAGTCTTTAGCTGAGCAAATTCAATCGTACGCTGCTTGCGTGGGGCTGGTGGATACCGGGTATTTCAAGAAGAGATCTTCCCCACACGACACCACGCAAGAGACACTGAAGGGCAAAGCAAGCTACGAGGTGACCCATTCTAGTGGAGGCGGGCAAAAGTTGCTCGGTCCCATTATAACCAAGGCGTTGATTCTTGCTCAAATGACTCAAGACACACCCATGGTAGAGAGAAATGATAAATGGCTAAAAGAAGCAGTCCCGATCGGGCAAAAGGGCGAGGTGTTTAATGAAGAGACAGGTGTTGACGAAAATAGAGGCAAACCGTTTAACATTGGCCAAGCAGACGATAGTAGTTCTGTAAGGGGTTTCTTCCTACAGGATTCACTAGACGCTTTAAAGCGAATGCTCGTTGAAAATCCAGACATTCAGATGGAACAGGATATGACGTCAGAAGACACATCGCGTGACCGGGCGATTTTAGCAAATGCTCTGTTTTCTAGACCCGTCGAACGCGTTGATGATGGATGGGTTGAAAAGGCTGATGACTACGATAACACTTCAGCCGACCAAGTATCAAGTATTCTACAAACTTTACAGAAAACACGAGAGGTGATTTAAAAAGCGCTGGCACCCACTTGAGTTAGTGGGTGCTGGAAAAAATGGACTGACGTGCAATAGTCCGCATAGGGGCGGGTTTAAAAGGAAGTGGGGTTTGGGGGGAGTGGGGGGAGGGGGAGAGGGATGTGGGGAAACGGCCAACAAAAAGGGTGTGGGGTTTCAAGGATGTGAGATGTGGAACAAAGCATCAAAATTTGTGGGATGTGAAAAAAGGTTTTAAAAAAAAGACCTAGGTACAATGTGGGAAACAATGCCACAAAATTAGGGGCGTGGGATTTCTTGATGCCTTATAATCCCCTCATAGTAAGGCCAATACAGCAAATCTTTACATCCGAAATGAGCGTGGTCGGGGTTATTTTTGGAGGGATTTTGACAGTCTGTTGCCTTGTGTATGTCGATGCTGATATAATTAGCCATCGCACTGTCACAAATCGTTGGCGGATTTTGCGACATTCTTGAGAAAACGTATGAATTATTTTCCAGGTGATTTATACGCAGATGCACTCACATTGCATCATACGAAGTCAATTGAGTAGTAACCAACCTAATATCCTTGTATGGAAATGCCATATATTCAACATTTTGTTGATGGGAAAGAGGCGCCTACGCCGACTTTTATTTAGGCTCATTTGTGACATCACTATATCCTTAAAATTTACAAACGATAAAAATGTTTTTGACACGTATCATGATATGAATTATTATCAAATTATTGTTTGTCTTACGTGGTCTTAATTGAGCTAGTTTCCATGTGTGTCTTGTTCATGTTCACTATAGAGAATTTCAAAGAGATTTTGAAAATCACTACAACATTTTAGAAACTCCCGGCGGTCATCGGAAATTGATGTCTTATTTGAAGCCTACAATTTTGTTCAAAATAAGTATCTAAATAATGTATATACAATTTTATGTATACGTCTATAATGACACATTAACATTTATCTTTCCTTATTACATCAGTTGCCGATGTCATTAAAATTTATCAAAAAGTGCTGCAAGTGTGTTGTGGGTAAAGTACACGTTTTGCTAGTGATTGTCATCTCATTGGAATTTTCTAGTTCTATTAAAATTCAATATATTGATATTGTAAAGCAATAACCAAATAAATGTACAGCATGCATGTATGACCTTGTTAAATATGACTGAAAGAATATATATATATATATATATAGATATGTGAATAATTTAAAAATAAACATTCCTCTTTCTAACCACTAGTTACATGTTACATTTTGTAATAATTATGTTAGTTATGACACTTCAAACATTAAGCAGGACAGACATCGTATACTTTAGTACAAAATAACACATAGTAAAACGTTAGTTAACAACATAAAGTCGCCTAGTAAGTTTACAAGATGTAATTCAAGCATTTAAACACTATCGACAATGATTGTGGACATACATTAATTTTGCATATAAATTTTTGTATTTACAGTTCACACTGTCACCAATAACATACCAACATATATACATATGCATTTAGCAACATACAAAGACTTAGAGTATTGTTAAAAGGCAACACTATTTGGTATAATAAAGTTACACGTACATAATCTTTCACCTTTTCAATAACAAACCTAAAAGTACATACGTATTCACAATATATCTTAAGTTTTTCTTCACATAAATCAACAACCAATTCTACAAGAGTGAGCTTTTGACACATGTTATAATCTTTTATGGTATCCCGTTTTCAGTAAAAGGTTGAGAAAACCTACAGTAGCGCCTCTATATACACTATCTTTGGGAACAAATGACAATTGCATTGAAACTATAACCAGGTCCATTCGCGGGTTCGTGGTTGTTGTTGACTGTAACCTCCACAGCTTTAATTGCATTGAGATTATTTTTACAAATTAACTCACATTCACACGTATAAGATCTTTGCCTACACATTTGCATACATTATGAGGTGACGTGGTGACTGGCGAACTGTTATATCACTGAAAGAAATTTTGATGCGATTTCGCATGTGATTTTTTTTGTGAAATAAAACCAGAAAGGTTACTTGAATGAGACTTAAAATTACCTCAAGCGACGGGCAAATTTTGCGATCATTGAATGAAATAAAACAAAAACATCTCCAGCGCATCTAGAGTCGGCGTCGCTTCATCCTCAGCATGTCAACGGGCCAATTCAAATGGATGAGGTAAAAAAAAGACCATAACGAACGACCAATTTACACTTAACATAATGTGGATCCATTCTCAGCGGCTGTGTGCTTATTGCATCTCTTGTTGGGGTTCATAAGGAAGTGCGATGTGGAAAACATAGCCGAAAAAGAGGGATATGGAGGGAAAGCAAAAAGTAAAAAAGAAATCAAATTGATATGGGATTTCAAGGAAGATGGACGTGAGGGGGAAAGTTTGGAAATTTGTGGGATGTGAAAATAAGACCAACAAAATAGGAATGTGGGGGAAAAGGCCGAAAGAAAATAGGGATTTGGGATTTCTTGACCCCTTATACCTCCCAATCCCGGGGTATTACAATTCAATCTGTTCAATTGAACCACGATTCACGAAATATATAGGAGTTGTTTGTTTATAAGTGATTAACAATACGAAATAAATAATCAAGACGTTTATAAATGATGAACAATACTCAATAAATAATTAAGACAAAGATGCATTTTGAAGATTACAAATTTAATGATTTTGTAATAGCAAACACTTTTGTACATATCATGATTTCCATAATTTAGGTAGACTGAAACTATTTATGCCCACTTCATCCTAATGGTGATGCATGTATAACCTGGAGCAATAGAATCCTGCTTGTAACAATACTGATTGTTCCTAATTAGGGATTGTTACACCGTGCAATACCCAAAGATGACTCGCCTTTAATGACCTCATATTTATATAACACATTTATATATAACCAGTGCAGCTAACCTTTCAGATGGACCACTACGACCATAATCCTTTTGCTTAACAAGTGCCAACAAAATACAAACACATGTACATAGTTAAATCCGTTTATCGCGAACACCGGTATTATTGAATCGAGAGATAACTATAGAAAACAATAGCTATTTCACTTCATGTTACTTTTGTTTTACATAGAATTCTGATGGCTCGCCCTTTGGAAAAACTCGAATTCTAATTACCCCGTTCAAATTCGAGATACACATATCACACTGTAATTAGTCTCTACTTCATTGCATTAAATTGCTATACAGACACAAGCAGATTCATTGAAATTGTGTTTCACCGAGAATTTGCTTTAGTGCAAACTGACATCTAAGAAGAAACGCAAATCCTCCAAGACAGAGCTTTAATACAAAAATACAATGTGGACCATGACAAATAAAGCAGCTAGGCCCACACAACCACGTAAGCTGACCCCTCAATAACCCGGCTTACAAAAGAAAGAGCAAACAATTGTAGAGTATTTCTTTGAGTGACACATCACAGAGAAACTCAGTACAATATGCAATTTTACAGTGCAAAGTCGTGGATTGGTTTTTGTGCCATCGTACGGTACGGTGACAGATTTGAACTTGTAGTCATAACCATTACAGGGTCTGAATATTTTGTTGGCCAGGATTCATCATAACACCATCGTAGATATTCGTATTTGTCACATAAAGAATATAAACACCATAAATGTTTGGCTACTGCTATGAAATATTTCATAATGATGAGACATATAAGTATGCAACATGCGTTACGATCAATTATAGTATACAATCAAGAAATACATATGTACTATCATTTATTTGACGTGTTGTTACTATTTATTAATGAACATGAATTAGATAAGAGTGTTGTAACAGAAGGTAGCACACTCATACATGGTACAGATCCCATAGAACATCGTCGATGAATGTCATATTACTGTATATACAGGTCAATCATAGACATTTTGACATCTTATTTTCTCTTTTTTCATACAGCAAAAGAATGAAAAAAGAGAAAATAACATGAATCCATATGCTGTATACCAAGTTACTAGAATACTTTATATTTTGACAACTATTTATCGGAAATAATAGCCAAGAAATTGCTCAGAAATTCAATGTATGTTCGACGTTTAAAAATGAAATGTTTACAATCGTTTTTTATTGACAATAGCATTCGTGGCATTGGATGGAGCGCCGTATACACTTTTTACACACAATTATCACTTAAAAAGTCACAAATGACGTGATGCAATCTGATCATAACATAACGTTCAGAGAAGACAAACGAACAAGCCGACAGTCAAACAAAGAACCACAGTAAAATTTGTAAAAACAAAGACTCAAGCAAAACAAACAGTACACATCACATGCGTCTGTAACATTTCTATCATTTTCGGCAGACTGTACCGAACATGACCATCGTCCCACTCTGGTCAGTGAGTGGTTGGTGGGGTTCATTTGCGTGTTTATTTTGAGGCGTGGGGCTCATTATTAACGACGTGACACGCAAACATGCATTGTGATATGAATGTTTAGAGCCACGTGTGCCAATATCAACAAGAATGCATGCTTTAGGATGGATACGATACCCTATAACAAAAGAGAGTAACGAGCTTGGTTACGAACTCGTAGAAGTGACATTATTCAACAATAAGAACAGTTAGGGAACATACAGAGCATCTGCTAATTAGCCCATCGCAAAGAAGGTCGTTCTTCATCCACGAAGTTAGCTAAAGGGGAGAAACGGACATTACTATGCTACACTAATGACATGTAAATGCCTTTGTATACCTGCAATTAAAGTAAATATACTTTTGATACGCCATTTGAAACTACGAGAGATTTTGTGGTGTGGTTAGCTTGCTAATATGCTATATGGAATACTGATTGAAATGGTGTCTTGGTGGGAAGAGTACGAGGAGTAATGACATAAGCCCTATTGCTTTTTAAAGACAAATGACAGGGAGTCAAAAATATCCATCTACCGTCATGTAACTGTACTGTGGACAACAGAAATTTAGGTGGCACCTTACCTCACTATAAGTGTTATGGTGTGAGCATGAATAAATTGCAAAAAAGTGAGCTACAGGAGACATAAACATAATGAAATACTCAACCAGCTAGAAACCAACAAACCGCCTCAAGCCACTGTCATCAGACGAGATCGTACTTGCCCTCCTCCTCGCCGTGGAAGAAGCAGAGGAAGATGACGATGAGCAGGAACATCCAGCACGTGAGCACAATGCCCTCGTACACGTCAGACGCTAGAAACATCGCCGCTAGAGGGGACGTTATGGATGTAAATGTGGATTGTAGTCCTCATTCAAGGCTTGTTGGATACTTTTGTGTTAAACTATACTTTGAACTAGATTTTTGGCGAAAGCTCACCCGAAGCGTTCGGATATTCTCATGCCCGTTTCCCTCCAAAGCTTGTCGTATTGACTTATGTTTTACACCAGTTCATTGACACACATGTTGATCTTTTGTTCATCTATTTCATATTTGCAGCATCGGCAGCACATTCAGCTTCAATTGTTATAATCACGGACACAATCACTCGCACAATCTTTCAATATCTTATATGATCTTTGCCAAATAACGTGCAGGTACCACGCAGCAGTGAGCGATTGTTTTAAAGATGAGTTTGGTCAGCGCAAACTGCCTGATCCGATTAGGAGTAGAACTCACGACGTTCTGGCAACGAGTCCTATTGACTATTGAATTGTACTCGAACACAGCAGCATCTCCCAATAATGATGCACTCGTACATTTGTCTTTGGAAGTCAATCCATATCATTTTCAAAAGATGAAGTCGATTGTCTTGCGTTCATAGTTGGTCAATCAACACTGTTTTCCAGCTAAACAACAAATGCCTATGATGAATTCAATGATGTCTTGTGATAGTGGATGATCATTTTGCCGGTCTTGATTATGGTTGTAGTTCGCCCATTGACAAAGGGGCGAAATATACCATGTTGAAGTCGCGTTCTAACCATTACAAAAATTTCTTCTCATTTATAGACGCAGATGTTTGTTGTAAGTAAAACATTTGAAACATCACTATTCTAATAAATCATTCAGAACCGCTGACCATTTGCTTTACCTTTGGGGATGAGCTAAAAGAAAGTTATTACACATGTCTAAATGTAGCACGCAATGAGCGGCCCAATTCTAAAAAAAATCATTTGATGTTATTCTTGACCTCACCATGGTTTGTGTAATTTACGTTGAAATATTCGACTGACAGCATAGGAATCACAAATCTCTTAGGCATAATTTCGCTCGTCATTCGCCGGACTCCATCAATTCTCCACCAATTTGAATGCTCGTGACAATGAGTTTGAAGTTACTTGTCTGCAAACTACAATCTCATGTCCAACCTTTCAGTACATCCAATAAAAACAAACAAACAGAAGAAAAACTCCTCGTCTTTAGAACCCTATCCGGAACCATAATTTCATTTAGTCCATATCCTAACCTGTATACGTAACTGCCACGTCATGATAATGGTTGCTTGGTGTACTCGTTCGTATTAATCCGTACCTTCCCTTAGGTCATGTTTATCACCAAAAATGATAGATTTGATATGGAAATTTTAGAGGACACTGTTCCCAGCAAACACCTTTCTACGAGTGAAGATTCTCATGTCCGGTTCTACTGCCGATTTGCATGGACTAAACGTTAACGTATGCCAACGAAAAAGAAAGCGTTTTAACTCTCGTTCCACCCGATCCACACCAACCTAAATCAGTATGAAATGAACTACCAAAACAGAAAGAAATGACAGCCTACTGGAGATCAAGTTCTATCTATCAAACAAGTGTACTCAGTCCTTCAATTGCGTGATAATTTGTCAGCATTACCACATGATACAATCGGGCAAAGAGTTAAGGGCACGTGAACTGCTGTCAGTCACTGTTTCACGTCCTAGGCGGCTATCACTCTTTCCTCTCATTTCGTTTCTCTGTCCACGCAGACTTAATCTAATTCTCATGGATTTTAGTCTGTTAGCGGCCGTGTCAATCTTTTCAAGTACACTCTTCAAGCGATTAGCAGGTCGTAAGTGATTCTCTCTACTAATAACATCTGGTCTCAACACCTACTCGCGTATGTGGCAAAGGGATAGGTGCATGTGATAGGGCTCAATAAGTGTTGGGTCAAGATATTTGGCCGTTATCGAGCACCTACATACACACCCTTTGCCATTCATCCAATAACCCACCATTTCTCATCCATGCCCCGTTTTGCCTCTCCCGTATCCAAGTATCTTATAAATATCCCCACCCCCTACAGGTCAACCCATGAACATGCTAGGGTATACTTGACTGGTTGAGCAGAGGTCATCATGATAGTGAGCAGATAAAGTTAGGGTCAGATTGTCCTCGATATTGAAGAGCCGAATCAGTCATGATATTCTACCCATTGTTAATTTATGCTGTATTTTTACAGATATGTGAAAAAAGGGGAAAAACATCTTTGGTCCCCCCCCCTTCCCCCTCCCCCTCATTCTCATACCGTGCTATCAAACTAGAACTTAACATACATCATTTCCCATTATAATAGTGAGGTTCAGGTGGCCGCTGCCTAGTGCACGTGGCAAACCCAGATACAAAGTTGAACACACAAAACCAGAGTGCTACCGAGTACAGATTCACCAATTGATTTCTCCAGGACATCATGATGGTGAGCTTAGTACAGTGAATGCGATTGTCTAGGTAATTAATCTGTTTTAGATGTAGGTATAGTTATAGGGTTTATTTACCTTGGAAAATGTCCACATTTAGCGAGGCCTCGTTATTGATTAAAGACACCATTTAATGGTAACATTAAAACTACATGGCGATGAAAACAGATGTCTCTCCACCCCCCACCTATTTCACATCCAAAATCATTTTCATTGGGTTTTGTGGATGTTCGCAAGCTTTTGCATGCTAGAATAAAAACATATGTCCCTCCACCCCCCCCCCCCACCTTTTTCATACCCCAAAAATCATTTCCATTGGGTTTTGTGGATGTTCGCAAGCTTTTGCATGCTAGAAACCCATTGATTGCGCCCCCACCCCACCCCCGATTGCTGAAAGCCTGGATCTGCTAGTGTTATGTTGGTGTTGAATATACTGTTATAATAGCCACAAAACTGTGTGATCATACCATAGGTTTATGATGTTATTCATTCAGAATTGACTTGTTGATAAATATCCCATCAGAGACGCCTTCATCAGTTGCAATCACTTCCGTGTCGGTCCTTGGTCTCGCAATGACGCTTTTCTAGAATCTAACTTAATGTTTTCTTTATTAATATATGAAAACTGTTGACCCGGCGTTGCTCGGGTTGAACCAGATGAGATCCGGAACACATTAAAACCCTCCCCATCCTTCCTCCATCCCACATCCCTCGAACCAGTTTCGTCAGTATACAGGTTTGTGACAGATTAAATGTCCATCACCGTCCTGCCATCGTCATAAGTCACAGCCATTTACACACTAAATGTACTAAATATGGCAATGTCCCCAGGCTACTGCTACCCATGGTAAACAGGTGCGGAGCAGATTAAATGTCCCCACTCTTTTCCACCGCCACCTCCACCCCAACCCCATCCCCATTAAACAGGTCCATAACTAATGGCTGCTTTTGGTTGAAACGGATGAGATTGGAACATATTTAATGCTCCTCCCTTCCCATTCTTTCCCAGTCCCACATCCCACCTGGGAAAGAAACATCTCCCATTCCCACAGTCATATTGCAGCCATACACACCTACATATATGTGGCAATGCTTTATCCCTCTAGTAATTGCTACCTCCCTACCCCTGTAAAAGCCTGCATCTCAATCACCCCCCTAGTGTTATGTTGGTGTTGAATATACTGTTATAATAGCCACAAAACTGTGTCATCATACCATAGGTTTATGATGTTATTCGTTCAGAATTGACTTGTTGATAAATATCCCATCAGAGACGCCTTCATCAGTTGCAATCACTTCCGTGTCGGTCCTTGGTCTCGCAATGACGCTTTTCTAGAATCTAACTTAATGTTTTCTTTATTAATAATATGATATAAACACATGTAGGCAAATAGTAGATTGATATGTATAGAAATGTTTGCGCATGGCGCACTCCAAAGGTTAATCAATTAAATGATGTGATTTTGACATGTTTTCAACATTAAAGATGTACAGATGCTGGCAGGCAGAAATATTTATTTGTTACGCTTTCCGAGAATTCTGAATCTTATTGGTCAAATACTTACTAACATCATGACATTGTTTCTAATTTGTTGGATTTTGAATTAAAATCGCTGGATGAATTTGATGCCTTTGTTTAGATTATGTTAACTTATGATGTGGCACAAATATAATTATTCTCTTTTAAATTTATTCATAATGTACTCAATGCGTGCCAACCAGAGGCGCGCTACTGCCAAAAATTACCTGGATATCTAAGAACTGACACACCCAGGTTTTTGGAAGGGGGGGCGCACCTAGGGACCATTCAGTATTCATTGCAGGATTTCAAGGGTTTTGTGCGCGCGATCAATGGCGGACATGCCAATAAAAACTAGGAAAATGAAGGATTTGACGACGAGATTGGAGTGTCAACCGTAAAATTGAGCATGCTGACGTCTGATTTACCCAACAATGTGGTGACCTACTTTGAATTGTGCCATAATTTAGCGTGCATTTAATCGTACATACACGACTCTGCACCAATCGGAGTAGCGTATTGGCAATGATTTATGCACAGAATGATAGAATGAAGTATTTTGGTGGCGGCCCCCCCCCTGGATCTGCCTATGACGCTCATTGTCTTTGGTATTTGAAAGGGATGTTTTGGCCACGTATTTATAGGATAATATGTCTATGGCTTTGATTGTACACACTATAGCAATTGAATGTTTGAATGGTGACTGAAAAACTCCCTATCCGAGACCGTTTGATTCAATGGGAGAGGGTTAAGACCATAAATCATACCCTCTCCTGTATAACACTATGATTCTTCTCAATGTTATAAAATAAAATCAGTACTTAAAGTACACCTAATGGTTTCTTGACATGTTAAAGTGACACTTTAAAAAAAGGTCCGATTTCACTTTACAACTATTTATTTAAAACAACAATAACAAACCCAGAGTCGTCTAGAAATGTAAATGCTGACCACTGTAAAATATTTCAGACATAACCCCGCTAACACATTTGACAAATAGTGTATAATATGTACCATCAGGTAAGATATGGTAAATATCAACGCTCAACAGCTGTGGAAAGTTTTACTATTTAAAAATGCTAAACGTGCAATATAGTGACCAGTCAAAGGTGTAGGCAAAATTAAACGACTTCTCACATCCAGTCTCGAGTTACAACCCACACCCAACAATGAAAAATATCACGTCCATGCATTAGATAGGTGAACAAGCTGGCAATTCAAATTGATGCTGAAAAGGCTAAACTATTTTCCAACCTATGAGTCTCATCAATCATTACTTGCCTAAAATGTGTACCACAAAAATGACCTATGAGTTGCATTATGATAAATACAATAAGCAATGAACCACACGCTATCGCAGGTAATACTTTAACATAATCTGGATTAAATGCATCATACACGTGACCACTCCAAGCTTCAAATGTCAGTACACCACTCGATTTACCAACCATCAGCACCATTACAGCCAAACTATTCATATCTAAGTATATATTGCCCCAGGCTATTGCATTTGGAAATGGAAGTCCACAGAACAAGCCATAAAGACAATTAAATGTCCACATCATAACAAGAGATTCAGATGTTAAGAATGCAATGCATACAGTAAATATTGTTATAAGTATAGAAACCATACATAGGAAACTCTGAACTGGTATCCACAGGGTCAGCGAACCTAAAAATCCTCTTCCTAAAGTATAACAAATCCAAAAGACAGTTTGCAGCATTATTGCATCCGAGCGTGTCATTTGGAGAGTTCCTTCTGTAGCAAAGCTAAAGAGGAATTCAAAATGTATCCTTTCTGCAGGTCCAGCAAAGAAATAGAATAAAAATAATAAAAATAGCAGCTGAACACTATAGCAGTGGTAGCCTCTTCCACAGCTGGCAGGAGACAACATGTTTTTAAGCTCGCCGTGTGGAGTCCATTGTGGAAAGCCTGCTGGTGGACCCTTGATCACAAATGCAAGCCAGATGGCCGCCACCAGGAGTAATGCACCACCCACTAGAGTGTATGGAACTGCAATTCTGGAGTCAGTGTCAGGTGTCTGTGCTGTGATGTGAACAATCTGTGAGGTAATGTTTAAACCAACTGAGGATGTCAATTTTTCCATTGAAAGATATGGTTTCACAATTAGCGGAATGATGAGTGAGCCCACGCCAAAACCACAGTGCTGGATGTTCATTGGGACTGTAGATTTTTCCCTCCACAATGCAATGCACATTGTATTTCCACCTGTAAAAGTTAAAAGAACGGTTGATTATGTTTTACTGGGCATCTTGAGTACAACCATCAAAATTAATATGCTGTACATGTCATTGATTTGACTATAAAAGGTGCACAACTAGAAATGAAAATGCATACTATTTACAATACTTTATACACGCACCTGCATTTGTGCCTCCTTCAGCAATTCCCACAAGAAGGAAACACACCACCAACGCCTCCAATGACTGAACCCATGGTGCTCCCAATATTCCAACTGCAGCTAGCAAGATGCACATCAACATCAAGAGATCTGCCAGTTTGTAAAAGATCCTGAACAAGAAGCCACCGATGATTGCACCCAGCATGAAGCCGATGGTCCTGCCCATGAGCACTTTTGTGATCTGCTGCTGTGACACTCCCAACTTGTCCCGCAAGTCAGGGAGCGTGGGGCCCATGATACCATTGTAAAAGCCCTGAAGGTAGAAAACAAGTAGTTTTTATGCCTCATGATTTCATTTGATGTCATCAACATTTACATCATCACATTAAAGCCGACTAAGAACGGGTACATTACTATTGCATTGATCCAAATGCCACAAGTTTGCTGAAAAAGACAAGCTTGTTTTGACAATCTTTTGAACGATTTGAATGGATCAAAATTTTTGAACATCTGACCATTTAAAATTACAATTATGGAAGCCGGAATTTGCTATAGTGTAAAGCGGGTTTAAAGCCGACTAAGGACGGGTACTTACTATTGTGATCCAAATGCCAAAAAGACAAGCTTGTTTTGACAATCTGAACGATTTGAATGGATCCTTATCTGCCCATGGAGAAACATCATTGTAGTGGTAGTCCTTTACATGTTGGTTACTGTAGCTATGATCTATTTTATCACTCTTTGAAACAGAACCATAGAAAGTTTCTTTTTCTTTTGTATCCGAAAGACTTTTTGCTGATTCCATGCCAGCTTCAAATTTTGCACGAACTATGCGTCAATATAATACAGAATACACATGTTTATACCAGAACATTTAAAATCTGACCTAATGACCATTTTGAACACATTGCCCAACTGAAGGTAAATTAAGTGCGTTGACATATAAGTACTTGTAATCACTTACTTTGACCTCAGCATCAGGCTATCATGATAAAATCAAATTGTTCAATTGAATTAGTCCTACATAATCGTGTGTTGTAATGCTTATCCTTATCAAGCCTGGAATGCCAATGCTATATATACCACAACACTTCATGTATTGTGCAATCAATAAAAATGGATGTCTGTGTGAACACAACAATCCTTATTTTACAGCCTGCCTTACACATAGAGCAGATTTTGCCTACGTACATTGGCGAACTGGCGAATTCAGGTTCAAGTTCAAGCTCTTCCAAGAAAGTAAATGGTCAAATACATAATCTATATAAGCTGTGATAAATATGTGATATATGCCCTCATCCACAGACTCCAGGGCGCCTGCATGCATTTGTAAATTTTATAATCAGCGTCTCCATTCTCTTTCTAATTTCCAATGAACAAAATTTAATGATCATTTTGTGTCTATTGGGAAGTCTGGTTATTTAAAATGAGACGTCATGACTGATAGGGGATGTCGTCATAGGTCAGACCTGGCCTAATATTATGACATGCATAACGAAATATCCTGTGCATCCTGCCTAGATATCATATTTGTACAACAAAATCACAATTTTCGTCATATTTCATGAGCATGATAATTTAAGTTGGTATGACATGCATAATCTTATTATGGCTACATATATATGTTTACCCTATTACAATTAAAAATATGAATCAAGCATATTAGGGGATAGAAAGATTTAAATAAATCAAACTATGATTGTCAGGTAAAGAGCATGTAAAATATTTGCAATAAAATCCATATGTCTATTGGCTGTCTCTTGAATGTTAGCTGACACCACACTATATTTGCACAATTTTAAATTTGCTTGACTCAACAAACTGATTTCAGCGCATCATTCGACGGTAGGTCAAAGCATATGATAAAAAGTTCATTTACATAACGTCAATACGACACAGTTACTGCCATTATAGGAAGAATATTGTTGATATGAAAATGTGCCAAATTTAGTTGGTACTTTTAATTGTGATAATTTATAGTACGGTGATAATTTTGTATATCTGTTGTTGGAAATGAAAGCTAGAACAGAGTCAAAGAAATGTCTTTTCAATGCAATAGAAAATGAAACCGTGTATGGTTCCCTTTTTGATGGGGAGAAAAATGAAGACCATCACAGAAACTCACGTGTGAAAGTGGAATACCAGTACAAAGATGTTACTCCATGGTCAGAAAATGATCCATTTAAATCATTCAGGGGCTTAAAACAAGCCTGTCTTTTCACAATTTGGATTACCATAGTAAGTATTATAAGTTCATATAAACATTCCAATGAATGAATACTAGAAGTACCAGAATATACTAGAAAACAAGCAAAATGATACTCTCGTTTCTACCTTCAGGGCTTTTACAATGGCATCATGGGCCCCACGCTCCCTGACTTGCGGGACGAGTTGGGAGTGTCACAGCAGCAGATCACACAAGTGCTCATGGGCAGGACAATCGGCTTCGCGCTGGGTGCAATCATCGGTGGCTTCTTGTTCAGGATCTTTTACAAACTGGCAGATCTCTTGATGTTGATGTGCATCTTGCTAGCTGCAGTTGGAATCTTTATTGCACCTTGGGCTAATTCACTGCCCACTCTGGTTGTGTGTTTCCTTTTAGTTGGTATAGCTGAAGGGAGCACCAATGCAGGTATATCTTTTATTGATTATTGCAAAGTGCTGAATCAAATAACATTTCTGCCTAATATATCAATTATTACATGCAAAGAATATAGATGGATATCATCTCATATTTTTAGTTACTAACTCTTTGTCGTATCTTACCGAATCAATGTAAATTAGTAAGATTAAAGCAAGAGGTTACAGACTAAAAATTTTAGAAAGATATCATTATCATTTCATCTGAGACAATTAATGCTTTCATTGCATATTGTCTCTAACCTCTCCTCTTTTGTCCCATCTGTGTACTAATTGCATAAAAGTTTTATTTTGAATGAATAGGAGGAAACACAATGTGCATTGCATTGTGGAAAGAGAAAACTACAGTTCCAATGAACATCCAGCACTGTGGTTTTGGCGTGGGCTCACTCATCATTCCGCTAATAGTGAAACCATTTCTCTCTCGTGAAAAACTGACAAGTGTAGTCAATGGAACCTCAGAGATCATGCAAATCACATCACAGACACCTGACACTGACTCCAGAATTGCAGTTCCATACACTCTAGTGGGTGGTGCATTACTCCTGGTGGCGGCCATCTGGCTTGCATTTGTGATCAAGGGTCCACCAGCAGGCTTTCCACAATGGACACCACACGGCGAGCTTAAAAACATGTTGTCTCCTGCAAGCTGTGGAAGAGGCTACCATTGCTATAGTGTTCAGCTGCTATTTTTATTATTTTTATTCTATGCGTTTTCAGGATCAGCGCAAAGAATATATTTTGAATTCCTCTTTAGCTTTACAACTGAAGGAACTCTTCAAATGACACGCTCAGATGCAGTTCTTCTGCAAACTGTATATTGGATTTGCTATACGTTGGGAAGGGGATTTTTGGGTTCCCTCACACTCTGGATACGAGTGCAGACTTTTCTATGCATTGTATGTGTACTAATGACAATATTTATTCTATGCATTGCATTCTTTACATCTGAATCTGTAATTATGATGTGGACATTTAATTGTCTTTATGGCTTGGTCTGTGGACTTCCATTTCCTAATGCAATAGCCTGGGCCAATATATACTTAGATATGAATAGTTTGGCTGTAATGGTGCCTATGGTTGGTGCATCCTGTGGTGTACTGACATTTGAAGCTTGGAGTGGTCACGTTTATGATGCTTACAGCCCAGATACAGTGAAATTCTTACCTGTAATAGCGGGTGGTTCTTTGCTTATTGTATTTATCATAATGCAACTTATCGGTCATTTTTGTGGTAAACATTTTAGGCAAGTAAAGATTGATGAAACCCACAAGTTGGAAGCTAGTTTATCAATATCATATTGAATTGAAACACTCATTGAAAGGATTCTATTCGTGAAAATTAAAGTGGAGCAAAGTTCATCTTTGAATATTTGAATATTTTTGTGCATTCAGTTTAATTGAATATAGTAAGATAAATCAAAGATATATTATGATGTCCTGACCTAAAACTTATATAATGAGTTTGGAACAAATCACTTGGAATATGAACATTTTCAATTGATAGTATTTCATAGTTATGAACTCTGTATACATGTATAACAATTTGATTGTAGAAAACGGATTCTATGACTCATATAGAAATTTGCTGACTCAAGCATCTTTTATACTGTACACTTAATTATTGGAATATCATAATTACTTAATTAATAATCAAAAGCTACCCGTGTAAACATAACAATTATATCATTATGTAAGGATAACAAATGTATCAATAATGTCAAATTTATTTTCTATCAACATTTTCCTAGTACATGTGACAATCAACATAGTCAAATAGACATAACGTTTTTGTACAAAGAGCATTCGAAATTTTCTATAAAAACAACCTTTCAACAACTTTAACAAGTGCTCTAAAATCATACAAATAAGTATAAAAGTGATCAAGTAGAAACCAATGATCAGCAATAAAATCAAGTGATCAACATGTTATACATAATAATACCACAGAATAACACAATATGTGTAACAATGTTCCACACAAGCCAAATATATGTTGCGCTTGTAAATCACAATTTTAATGAAATTTGACATCGTTCACAGGATTCATCACTTTGGCAATCATTTATAGAACTACCTTTTCAAGAAATAAAAACTGAGAGTGTTTAAAAAGTGATTTGCACACTTTAGCCTGAATGATGTCCATACCAACATTTTTAATGAAGGAACCAAAACAATATTAGGTAAAACTCAACTCCTGGGAAAGGAACGTGAGCTGACAAAAATCTATTTACATGGCATTCAATTCTAGTAACGTTAATTTGGACAAACATTTACTATATATAATTCTGATTGAGTATATGATTCAGGCATAATACTTCATTATCAATAAAACATTGACCATAATCTACACACATAATCTAGACTTACCAAATCAGTGTCTCCTATGAAGCGTCTGTAATATTGTCATACCCTAGAAATCATATTTTCTTAAATTCTTGCCTCCCATGACAGACAATGCATTTGTACATGCAATAAATACTAGAAATGCGTCTGAGCTAAATCTCAAGTATGTAAATATAAAGCCAAATACTTGTATTCTCAAGTGTGTGTCTGGCCATTTAAATACAGGAACGATTACAGTTGGGCTACATTATGACTAGATACATTATGCATTGCCTATACACTTCATAGATATAAGCTCACTAACTATGTACAATAGTTATGTGTGTCTTTAAAACCTGTTTTACAAATACTCTTGTAATATTGCGTGAGCCTAACACTACAGACATGTAACCACAAGCATCATACATGTACAAATCTGCTTTCTCGATTACTGCGATCACTATGCATAGGGTTTTAAACAACAAAAAGCAACATTTCAAATACACCTGTGCATGTCTAGACCATTTAAGTACAAAAATTGCATTCCTGCACACAACTAATTTCTCACGTATACTCAGTTTTGAGTACTATCATACTATGCCATGACCACTTTCCAAGGCACTAATTCAACATTTCTAGTCACAACCATATACATGTATATACATTTTGTACAACATAACATCAACTTCATAGTCAGCAGTATTTACGAAGGCCAGTTATTTTATAACTTTTGTATGGTGGTATGTTATTGTGCTGTAAAAATAATTTGACATACAGATTATCATCCGTACCCACGCCCCCACTTACACTAAAGTAACCACATGAAGGCTGGGTTACGACGACCTCATGTCTGACCCTGTCCGGACCTAGTCATAATCTACCACGGACCAACATGGGACCAAGTCGGGGCTTAGTCGTATTTCAGTTTTCAGTGTTGTAACCTGTTCTTGTAAAATGTCATGGAAAGCATATTGGATATGGATATTTTTGTTTGAAGAGCAGCCTCCCATGGCTGTTTGTCCACGACAATCATCAGTTTATCTATAGTTTGTCGGTACCAGGTTAGGACGTGACCAGGCGTGGACCGCGTCTTGATCTAGTTTTAATCTGGTCTTTTTATTGTCGGGGTCTGTTCGTGTGGACCGACTACAACGTTTGCACGTTACGATTTGGTTACGATAGTGTAATTGTGCGTGTGGAGGTGGGTGGGGGTGGGGTGGGGTCGACAAAAGAATTACATTGTCAGCATAATTGTCACGTTTTATGCCAACGAGTTTTCCTCTGTAGAGTTTTCTGTAAGCATAATTGAAGTGAGTGAACTTCTTGTAATAAATTCAATATTTTACATTTATACTATTGAACATCTTCGGGGTTTATATTCATTTAGCATTGGATAATTCCAGTATAAAACCTTGTAGTTACCCTTTCATTATATGCCCCATTTATTAAATCCTGATATATATATGCTCCAACTATTCCACCAAGGAGGTGTTAAATTGGCTGCTGAAACCAGGAATCCATGCCCAGTAGATATAGAGGCTACTGTCAATTAATACATGTAGCAATATGCTACTGCAAGCACCCCACTCCATTACAAATAAACTGGTGTCATTGTACTATTTTCAATATGAATATGTTTTGGAGTCTCTTCTGGCTGGATCATGTACTGAATTCTCTGAAGAAGAAAAATATTTCATCAATTTTGGCATGAGATCTTATTGAACCTGCCTATGAAATATATAATTACATTAGAAGTAAAATAATACATGTGACCAATTTGACAAAGGGTCGTGATCATTATCCAAGGATTGCGTCATGCCATTCATAAGCAAGATGCCTCCGACACTGGTCTCTGACAATCCTAAACCCAGTATACTATGACAACTAAATATCATCTTTACTATTATATTGAAAGTAAAATAAAACGTGATCATTTTGAAAATCAATCTTCATCCTTATCCAAAAATTGCCGTCTTATGTCATGTATGAGAAAATGATCATTGCATTGATGAACAAATACAGCATACCATGGCACTTAACTATCGCACTAAAATAAATTTAAAAAAAAGAACTTACTTCACTCAGAGAACCCTTAGCTCCAACGAAAAAGCGGTAGACCATGTAGATGGGGATGCAGACGAGAGAGGAGCACGTTATGCACCATCCAATCGCCAGTGACCAAAGTGGGTATTCGTACCCGTTCTGGTTTAGCCCAGAATAGTCCATGATGGAGAGGATGAACAGAGCCTAGGACGGAGAAAACTTTGCTAAGCCATATAATTCTACAGTAAATTCATTTCAACAACTACAATAAATTAGAAATAAATAATTACTTAACGATTTCGGCAGCTATTAAACAGCTGACTTTGGAAGTAATTATCTATTTTTAATTGATTGTAGTTGTTGGAATGAATTTACTACATAATTATATTATATACACTACAAATGAACGTTTATGATCATTTTGTTTAAGCAGATCCGCGTTTTTTTAAGCAGGGGGGGGGGCAATCACTGAATTTAACTGAATCTAATCAATGAACTTCAACTTGGAGTGTTTAAAAAAGTGTATGTGAAGTTGGTGAGGTGTGACCACGCACCAGCAGGAAGAGTGGACTGATGACGGCCCAGCAGGCGCGCCAGAAGATGCCCGGCGTGAAGCCCAACATGGACTTGATGTCGGCTGCGAACCGGTTCACGCCTGATATGGTGGGGAAAAAACAAGTGTTTTGAAAGTGGATCCATCTATTACATAAACTTATATGCATTATATGAACACTATTCAGAACGGTTGAATTTGTGTCTAGTAATATATCCATAATATGACAACTGTTTAAGTGACCAATCCATACGATCCACATAATATATATGTGTTGGATAAAAAAAACTTGTCTAATCTAAAATATATTTAAAAAACACTATAATTGTTTGCTTTCGGTTTGAATTTAAAATGAAATTGGAAAGTTGGCCCACTTTGACGTTCTATGTATCTAGGGATACTCCGTATTCATAGGTTTATATACTTTGATTCAAGTTAATTACCAACAATAATCTATGTATTAGATGCTTTGATTGTCTGCTACCATAGGATTTACATACTGATGGTAAATATGCATAACATTTGGGAGTAATGCACAGACTTTTAACAGAGTGTATGAATGTGCAAGAAATATGGAAAATAAAACAAAACTGCAGCTTCTAGATATTAAAACATACAATAAAATCTAGTAATCAAAGGAGAGGAGCCAAGTTTGCTTGTGTAATAACTTTTCTTCCATTTTACCATGTCAATTTGTCCTGACAGTATTCAAAGATAGAACCTTGTGTGTGTGAGAGAGACCAGAGTCATACAATCCACGAAAACAGATCTGTGACATGAACGAGTAATCTGTGAACAAACCGTGTCGCTGTAACCCCCAGCTGAAATTCTTGGTCAAGTATCATCTCAGTCCAGAGATTGTGGGTTCCAAGCTTACCTGAGAACGGCATCGTGTGGGAGATTCTACACATCTTCAAGCTAGCATTAGCGATATTGCCGACTTAAGTCTGGTCATAAGCATACGTGTACATAGTTTTACTGCTACCTAATTATCAACATGGTATCCAATGATCTTTGAGAAAAAGAAACAAAGGACATGAAGCTAGTACTATTTTATAAGAAATTAAATTACCATAAAACCAGTTCACTGCGATTGCCTCAAGGAAGCAGATGAAGAGTATAGAAATGGGAGCCCCATGATTGTCCAGCAGATAGATGATGTAATTTCCACCCTACAAATGTCCACAAGTAAAAGTGCATAAAAATGTACACACATATATATATGTATTGTAATTATCAACTGTGAGCTCTTCTGTACTAACAATTGATATAACGACATCAAAACTTATAATAGTTTACCAAGTAAATAGATTTTAAACTTAGATGTTTTGCGTTGATAAGACGAATTCAGAAGCTTTAACTACACAGTTTTCAACGAATAATTATTCCAATCACCAGTACGTACGTAGGTCGTTGTGGCGAGCGCGCCTACAAATAGATACACCAACAGACCAGCCACGAACAACTCTCTTTTGCGCCCCAGAAGACGTGGCCATTCGTCACACACGCCCGTGATCAAGGCTTCAAGACCACCGAACTGCAATGGATATGATTTGGTTTAGCTTTTGATACAGACTTACTGTTTTAAGTAGACTCCTTGAAAAGTACATCTCGTGGAACCGAAAACTCTGCATCCATATGTAGACATAGATGTGGTGTTTTAGAGCCGCAATCCATGTTGGTGGTCGGATTCTTAGAAATGATGTCCCGGGGGGGGGGGTGCTCTACGCTATATTTTCATCCACAAAGGGGGGGGGGGGTTTTAAGCTAGGTTCTTGGACTAATTAATAGTGAAACCTACATGCATGTTAAATCTATCACTCATTGACTGCTGTTTACTGGGAAATTGGTGTCTGATAGGTGAAAAAGTGGTATCCTTGGTGAGTTGGTGAGAAATGGTTGTCTTAAAATGATGAGTTGCTGACAAACAGGGGCCTTAAGTGTTTATCTGCCAAAAATAGGGGGTATTAGATAATAATTTGCTCGGAAAAAGGTGTGTCTCCGGTGTGTGTGTGGGGGGCATACCCACCCAAGCCGATACAGAGAGGTAAGTGCACCCTCACCCGGTAATGGTGTGCGTGTTGATGCACACCAAGTCTAAGGACCAAATATTGGCATCATAATATCTTATAACACCTCCCCCCCCCCACACGCACACCCGTATGCCTACACAGCTACACAGCTACACACCCGCATGCACGCATCCACACCCACACAGAACGCCCCCCCCCCCGGCATAAACGCATTCAAGCGCCCCCCCGCACACACACACACACACACACACACACACACACACACACACACACACACACACACACACACACACACACACACACACACACACACACACACACACACACACACACACACACACACACACACACACACACACACACACTAATTTCCGGGGTCCATGTAGGTGCCTCCTGCCGTTGCCACTCACCGTGCTGTCCAGCCCCAACGTGATGAGCATGAGGAAGAAGATGATGGCCCAGAAGGTGGAGCCGTACAGTGATGCGATGGCCTCGGGGTACACAGAGAACACCAGGCCGGGGCCTGTCAGCAGAGAGATAGCAGCATGTCCAACAAAGTTAAAGAACAGCCACTGGTGTGCAGTACAACATCTCTATTAAGACCACACCTTACGTTGCCTCAGTTGAAAGGTGGCTCCTTTAAGGAGGCTCATGATAGTATCTTTATGAGGTTTCGGACTGCGAGAAATGGTCTTATTACAGAGGTTGTCTTATTATAGAGGTTGCCTCTAAATGAAGGTAGTCTTATTTGGAGGTTCTACCCTATACACCTTCGTGTGGAATTTATCGTTGCTTGCATTGTATAATCAATTGCAAAGGGCAGTGAAGCGATTCTCATTTGAGCTGGGTTCAGTCACAACTCTTAAAGCCCGATTAGTAGAAATAAGGACTAATGTAACTGTTGTAGTATGATGTAGATCATTACAGATAAAAGTAGATTGTAAATGATTGTTCTAAATAGAATATGATAGAATCTTGTGGAACTTTTAATAATACATAATTGTTCTTGAATATCTAGATTGTTCTATTTGGTAGTATATAAAGCAACAGTCACACGGCTGTTTGTTACTTACAAGTTAGTTATCAATCAAATTATAGTTGTTATATGTTCCATATGGATTGCATATATTAATAAAGACAATATTCACACAACACATTGGATTATTTAATACACTGATAGTAATAATACATCCTGGACCCCCCACGAACTAATACAGTGACCATTGTTTACTTAGCATAATACGCAGACACGCTTTTTGAAAGGTAAAATGACCCCCACCCCTCCCTCCCCCTCTCGACCAGTCCAGATTACAGTTCCACAGAGCCCGATCAAGGTTTCGTTGGGCCCCCAGCTGTGATTTGCTGTGCGGCCCTTTGACCCGAGTCACAACATTTTGTCGTTTACGTGTAAAAATGTTGACAAAATCCAAAACATATTTCTATGGCTTTCGCGTAAAAATATTAAGCGCATAACAATGTTGTCAAAATCCGGGGTGTCTTAAATATTGCAGCTCGTTCAGCCCCCCCCCCACCACCACCACAAAACGGTCAATGCATTTCCACTACTGCACATAACACGTGGTGTGCTTGTTGCCATGAGCCCGTGGTTGCTCCCGTACCTTCGTTGGCGACGTCCTCCACTTTGATGCCCTGCTTGTTGGCCATGTAGCCGAGCACGGAGAAGACGACGAAGCCGGCGAGGAAGCTCGTCATGCAGTTGATGGACGCCGTTATCAGCGCGTCCCTGGAACGAGGGTGAAGGTCGTGTGCTGGTATAGTGGTCTGTATTAAAGTGGGGAGACTCTAGAGTACTGCAAGCGCAATACTCTTCTATAAGATTGAGTGGCTAATACTTATAGCCTTGGAACAATAGGGGAGAGGGTGGTGTGATGGTATAGTGGTCTGCATTAAAGTGGGGAGTCTGTAGGCTACTGTACGCACAATACTCTTCTATATGGTTGAGTAACTAATACTTATAGCTTTGGAACTAGCCTTGGAACAAGGGCGAGGATGGAGGAATGGTATAGTGGTCTATATTAAAGTGGGCAGACTCTAGGATACTGTAAGCACAATAATGCTCTATATGATTGAGTAGCTAATAATTGTAGCCTATATGAGCCGTGTGTGGTCTGACAAATATCTTGAAAAGTTCTATGTTGTTATTGTTATTTATTTTTTATTTTACCTACACCCAACCTACCAAACGTGAGGCCATCAAATCAGTTTGTTGTGTATCAAAACTTTATAAATATGAATGTCACAGTAGACTAGGCTGCCTGTAGCTCACTGTCTTACTTGTAGCAGTTGTTGTTGAACTTATTGTAGCTGGACAGCGCCATGAGCACGCCGAAGCCGGGCCCCAGCGAGAAGAAGATCTGAGCGGCAGCGTCAATCCACACCTGAAACCAGTGGCTTTACGATTGAACCAAATCGGTCGATTCATTAAAGATGTGGGTTATCCAGAAAACGTATATTAGAGTCCGCGTTTGCAGCCCCACCACCCCGTAAAACGAGGGGTTTATCACTTAGTTCATTTGTACATACATTTGGCACAGAACTGGGGTGGCAGCACGTGTTTGCTTATCAAATATAATGTGAGTGTTGAGCAAACTCATCCTTAACCAGTTGCATCTTCCTCGATGGTACCCGAGTAAATACTGGATGCTTTTCATGAGTTGAGAAATGGATGAATAGAATGACAGTGATGTCAATGTACTTGTCGATGATAGAGTGAATTACGATCTCCTTTAAAAACAACAATTTGAAATATTCGCTTGATTAGTGCAGAGAAAGCACAGCGTACTTGACAGGTCACGTGATATAGAGAAAGGTGCCGAAACCTTCACGTTTATTGTTTGCATTCCCTGTTTTATTGCACCAATGCGCATTTGCAGGATTAGTTTCACATTTACCCCAAATGAGATGTGAGCTCAAATCGATTACGTAATTTAGATTGCGTGATTGGTGCAATGAACCCGGTGGCGGGCAGGCGACAAACCGCTCGGGCCGTGTCGTCTGCTGCTGTTTCCGCGCAGTCTCCGAGCGTGTGCGTCATCGGCTGTACATGAAGCACGGAGGGTCAAGGTGCTGGTGGATAGGGTTAATAGGCAGCGTGGTTGTTAAACTTCCACCCAACATCATTTGGGGAGGTTGTTGAACCACGTATACGGCGCAGTTTTACCGGTGTTAAGCATCATGTTTTGGGATGTTTACTCCGTGGTTTGTCATTTTAAGACGATTCTGGGAGATTTGCTGTGAAACGTGATGGACAGATCTTAACTACAATGTGCAGACCGGTGACGTCCAAGTCCAACATATGAAACTTTCATTATTAATATGTAATGTGATGTATATATGTGTATAATTGTAAAACAAAAAAATAAATGACCAATAATTCTCCCCAGGCACGGTGCTGCTGACTGCAAATAGACATACATCACTATGACAGAATCCCATTTCCAGCAGTGGCCACCTTGCGGCAATTTAGACAGATGGCACCTCGACTTAGCACCTATCACCGCTCATGCCGCATTTCCGGTTGGACAGCAGACGTGATTTTCATGCATTGATTCGGCCATCACGTTCAGACTGGATGAATCTGCGTTTATCTGTAAGTTTGCAAAACTCAATTCATGGTGATGTTGGTAGCGTGGGTCTTTCAGCAGTGTCGGTTGTGAGGGGGAACGACGCGGTGCCGCCGTGTGGTCCCTAGCCTTTGATGCGGCGGGTTACCTTAATAAGCTAGGGTGGGTGTCCGCTAGAGTGATGTTGTGTATTGTCGTGGTTATGAGGCAAATGCCTGTAGAGTGTGCTTTACTTCCTCGTTTGAATGGACTAAATCGAGCTTTAGTTTTGCACCGGTCTATCCTCAACTTTGCTTAAACTATATTGGAGGGTGTGCATCTAAACAAATGATGAATTAAACTATATTGGAGGGTGTGCATCTAAACAAATGATGAATTAGGTTTGCACCATTGGAATCGCCATTCTTATAGTGTATGCCTGTAACATATTTTTAAAAATCCCTATAGCATCCTCTTGTTCTTGATTAACAAACAGTAAGTTGTTAATGTTGCATCCCATAAGCCATAAAAATTAAAATTTAAGGAAAAGAAATACCAATAGCAATATGTATCGTGTGGCATTGGAACGGAAGGCAAATGCATTTTACCAGCTCACTTGTACATATCTGCCGTGCTATAAGCAGAGGATTGAGACACACTAATACCCTCATCTGGTAAAATAGACATTTGCCAGTTAACCTATCATTTCTATATGCATCAAGAGCACGCCGTTACGGCATCAGGGCTCAGCCAAGGATTAGGGGAGCGCCCGTATCTTTATGCATCCCATCCCGTGATTGGCAAACATGGAACTGGCAGCACTATAGTCAATACATCCAGGTGCCTATTATATATATCAGGGTTGAAGGATGATAGTCGCATACACATTTGCTGGAATCTTCCAGTTTGTAATTAGCTCTGCTATTGAGCAGATTGGACATTTATGTGTCTAGTTTTCAGCATGGCTATTTTCTTGGTACATGCTCTACATGCTCCCAATGGTGTAAACCCGTCTTCACGCATATAATATCATCTTGAAACAAATGTGGTAATTAAACGTGGTGGTTCATAGTTGTGATCCAAGTTCTTGCTCTCACGACTTTACCATTTACACCAGATCATTGGCCCACTTATTGATCTCCAATTGATCATTTCTAATATACATGCATCGGCAGCAGCTTGCATTCAGCGCACAATGCTAATCACTCACTCTTTCAACACAATAACCTGTACCTAATTAACGTGTAGGTACCACGGAGCAGTGTGCAACTGCTTTCGGGGTGAGTGTTCTCAACACCCACCACCAGGCCCGACTGGTAATTGAATCCACGACCTTCTGGTCACGAGTCCAACTCCCTATCCACTCGGTCACAGAAGCTACTTTGTGTAGAAAACCAGCTTTGTTTTACATTAAAAGCTTGCCATCACATATGGCACATTACTATTCGGCACACCACAGCATCAGTGATTCATTTTTCACTCTACAGTTTTTTTTACACCTGTATAAGTTACTTTAACAGTTTCACTATCGTATATATTTCACGACAGGTTGCACCGACCCCAACTCACAGTAATGTACTTAACTGGACGTTATTACTCTGCACATGTAGGCATTATATTCGTCCCTACTACAGAGATACAGATGTCCGTGGTGTAATATTGGCGATGGGCTACGGTTGTTTCACTGTATATCCCCAGGGAGTTGAGAAAGTTAAATACTATTAGGCACAAATTGATCTTGTGTAAGTGTCAGCTGAGCGTATACAGCAGAACCTCTGCATTAGGACCACCTTTGGGATGGTTATTAGGTGGTCTCAATAGAAAGGTGGTCTCAAGTTCATTTTGGTAGCTTTATAAAGGTTTGGGACCATGAAAAGTGGTCTTATTACAAAGGTAGTTTCAATAGAGAGGTGGTCTTGATTGGACGTTCTCCTGCATATAGACAACATTTACATAGTTTATGTCTGTCGTATTCACTGACCGAGGGCTCCTTGAGCTTGTTAAAGTCCGGCCGCAGATAGTACATGATGCCGTCCGCCGAGCCCTCCAGCGTCACGCCGCGGATCAGCAGGATGACGAGCACCGCGTACGGTAGCGTGGCCGTGATCCACACCGCCTGCGGGGGACGTAAAGGGGGACATTAGCAGTGGCACTAGAAGTAGTAGCAGCAGCAGCAGCAGCAGCAGCAGCAGCAGCAGCAGCAGCAGCAGCAGCAGAAGCAGCAGCAGAAGCAGCAGAAGCAGCAGCAGCAGCTGCAGCAGCAGCATTGACAGTAAATGCACCAGTAGTAATGGTGCGGCGGCAGCAGCAACAGCAGCAAAAAAGAAGAAAGACAACAGCACCCGAAAGATAAATTATGATATCATAACAACAGAATAATGCAACAGCAGCAGCAGCAGCAGCAGCAGAGGCGGCGGCGGCAGCGGCGGTGGAAGCAGCAGCGGCAGTAGCCATAGCAGCAGCAAAAAAAGAAACAGACCCGTCTAAAACCCCACACCCACCTAAAACCCCACCCCACCTAAAACCCCACACCCACCTAAATCCCAACACCCACCTAAAACCCAACACCCACCTAAAACCCAACACCCACCTTGCCAGAGCTCTTGATGCCCTTCCACAGGGAGAAGTAGACCATGACGAAGACTGCGACGAGACACAGCGCGATGGACCACTTGATGCTGCCCACGTCTCCAATGCCGGACGAGCGGTGCAGCTCCAGCACGGACCGTCTGTGCGGGCGGACACGAGAGTAAGGTCATTAGGATAGGTAATAAGAGTTTGGGTAACGAGGTAAAGTGTTTGGGTAGTGAGGCCTTGATGTGTTTTAGGGTATGGCTCGTTTTTTCCTCCACTGTAGCGTAGATCTTGGAAAGTTGTTTATATCCATTCATAAAGTAAGGATAGAGCTAATATTATGGGAGAAATCTATATGGGGTGTCTATTCAAGGTAGAGCTGGCCATTTAGAATACACAGATTCATTAGTCGTCGCCCCCCTCCCCAATGTTTATCCCAACCATCCTACACCATCCCGAACACCAGGCGGCCCAAGATGGGGTTTCTGGTATTAAAAAGAAAAGCTGGACTAATCGCCGTGTACTCATTCAAAACACTTCTGTGCGCCAAAGGTGGACCATAGGTGGTGCAGATTCAGTGGTCACATGAGCACCCCAGCCAGCCCCATGTTTACCCCACTCCTCACCACCAGAAAACCTGAGATACCATTTATGATACTGCAAACCTGGACTGACCACCGAGTACTCACTCGAAGTACTCCTGCACGGCGGACGTGGACCAGTTACAGATTCAGTGGTCACAGGAGCACCCCAGCCACCCCCATGTTTACCCCACTCCATCCCACCGGAAAACCTGAGATGGGGTGTCTGATACTAAAAAGCTCCACTAACCAGCGAGTACTCACTCGAAGTACTCCTGTACAGCGGTGGTGAACAATATGCAGATAACAGATACCAGGATACCCGAGGTGGCGTTTCTGGTAGAAAAACCTGGACTGACCAGCGAGTACTCACTCGAAGTACTCCTGCGCGGCGGACGTGGACCAGTTGGCAGTGGCCTGGATCTCCTCCGTGCTGAGGGACGCGTTGCCCCACTCGTTGAAGCCGTCCGTGCAGTTGGGTGTGTTCCACTCGTTGCCGCAATGTTTCCACGGCACCTATGTGAAGACAATGTTAATAGTACTACAGTAGAACCTCTATAGTAGGACCACCTTTGGAACCGGTGTTAGGTGGTCTCAATAGAGAGGTGGCCTATGTGCAAGTTCTGTGTGTGTTTCCACGGCATCTACGAGAACACAATGTTAAGTAGACCTACCCATTGTATTTATACAGTAGATCCTCTCTATCAGGACCACCTTTTGACCCAGTGTTAGGTCTCAACGGAGAGTTGGCCTCTATACAGAGGCTCATTTTTTGTAGCATTATGAAGGTTTGGCAAAGTGAGAATGTGTTTTGTTATTGAGGTGGTCACAATTGGAGGTTATACTGTAACTCTTTATTTGTGCACTGTGAGGAGTTTACAATTTGTGTATGTTGAAGATGCAGCTGGTCAGCTTGGCATTTATTTTTAGTACCTGTATTAGTTTTTGTCTCTTTGAGCAGATTGCTGACATCATTTTTAATGTAAATTTGATGGTTTATAGTCGTGACCCGAGTCTTATTCTCACGACATTCCATCTATGTTGTGGTCTGTAAACTTTTTCATAATTTGACTTTTTCACATTTTTTACACAATTTATACAAAAAGAAAACATGCATGCTAACACTAAAGTCACTAGTTCTTACCAGTAATTCACATTAAACATTTTTTGCCAACCGCAATCTTGCTTTACTATTCATATATTAGTTTCTAACCACATGCAATATGTATGCTAAGTCTTCATTTATTCAAAATACAGCGTAGTATAATCTAAGTTAAGCAACACAGTTTTGTCATTTGGCACAAATCTGAAAGTGAGTTTTATAAAGTTTTAATTGAACAAACTTTGGTGTTGTGTTCACTTACCACTCTCCGGAATGAGGAGATAAGGAAGTATAAGGCCCACGCGATAATGGTGTTGTAATACATGGCAGTAAAACTGGCGATGAAGCAAATGCCGAAACCGATGCCTACAAGATAGGATAGACACAGAAACTGTAGTATATGGTTTTGTAATTGGACACAAGTTAAAGTGTATTGTTGAGTTAAATGATAAAAGCCCACAATTAACGATGCGTGATGACGTACTTTTAAGATGTAAAAATGGGTATGTGTTGTTGTATAGGTTGTCAATTGTTAGTCAGTATCGTTTTTATAAGTAGGTCTGCTTGTAAAAGGCACCCATCAAAATCATGGGCAACATGCATGTATTACACCTTGTTCAAAATCAGATACGTCAACTGCCAGTGTCACGCGAATCCCTGCAAATAAAGCGATCTCCGATTCCGCCCGGGGCTTTCACTCCTCCCACCGATGGGACACTGACCTCGAGTTCAGCGCTCTCATCTGGCAGTCTCCGCCGCATAACATAAATCACATCCTAACCAGGATCTAAAAATACAGCCTGTAAACAAAGGCATTATCAGAATTTTGACAGTGAAACAACATGACGTAATCTATTGTGCAGCAGGTCGTTTGGCACGCCTCATTAGACGCTCATTACTTGGTGACTTACTGCTCGTCTGTCGTCTGATTGTTGATGCAGCAGTTTTTCTTTTGGGACACCTGGTAGTTTCGCTACTGGGCGTGCCGTCATCACGAAAGTTATGAAGTCACACAATTGACTGGTTTTAAACTGTACACACTGTATCCCCGTGATGCTGTGGTTCGGTGAACGGATCAAGTAAACTGTGAGACAAGTTTGTTGGCCCAATGTGGGCGTGTGGGTGGGTGCAGCGTTGGCTTGCGTTCGGTCCAACCTAGGTCTGCGGATGGCTTGAACATAGCATAAATGTCGTACTGACCTAAATTAGTTAAAATGTGATGCGAGAAAGAATCATAAGCCGACAGAAAGAATGATGCTCTTAAGTACTAAACTATGCATTATAGATTCTGAATCATGATATGAGACAATCCTTGAAAGGTACAAAAGACAACTACATATGCGTTGCAGTAGGTGTATTCCTACAATAAAAAAACACACACATCAACGTGCACGCGCACATTTTCTTACTGCGTAGTGCAGTATCAATTCTGATTTGAAACTAATGACAGACGATATTTAAGTTCCCGAAAATGACGCCTCCAACGAGCACCAAGCAGGAGCCGGCGACAAAGCGAGTTAGGATGGATCGGAGGTGGGAACATGGTGGCGGCCGGGGGTGGGGTTGACGGCAGCCGCCACTGCCGCAGACGACACTAATACATGGATGTAATTAGCGGGGGATTTGGGCGACGTGACGAGTCAGGCGGCGGCTGCGGCTGGGGAGAGGGGCGCGGAGGATCCAGGGGGCGCACTCGTCCATGGAGGCTGCGGGTGGGGGCGCTTGAATATTCCGGTTGTTCCAGGGTGGTGGTTGGTGGCTTGTCTTTTCCCATCCGTACACTAATCTTCTACCCCTTGGATGTGGTTACAATTTTAGCATGACGCTCAATAAACAGCAATTAACTGATAACAATTAATGGGACTCGAAGCTTGAAAGTAACGAGATTTGCCAATTTTTCCCTATGAAAATGTTAACATCGCCTCCTCTCATACTAGCACCACGTAGACACACCCCACGTACACGCAGTGACTGTTAAGACATGTGAATCATGCATACCCCTACCCCACACCACAATCCCACAACCACCACCACGCCAACAGTCCAACAGCCGCTAGTCGAATGCGCTCCTCAATTATTCGTCGTTGTGTTTCTAACCCGATTCCCGCCAGCGCCTAATCACGTTATAACACTTTCCAGCAGCTTTTTTCCAAAGCGACTGTCATTTGACGTTTGCACCCCAACCAATAGGTTTTGTGCTATTTAGTGTGGCACGGGGTGTGGACAGCATTGCTGATTTGTTGCAGGATTGGCAGGCTGTGCTGTGGTGGCTATGTTATAAAATGTTCTCCTAATATATACTCTTTATTTTTCTTCTATTTCTAAAGTATATCTTTAATTTGAAGCTATGTAATTATTTACTAGACTAGTATATGAATATGCATCTGTTGTATTCATCTTACTACAAGTTTACGCATAAGAGGTATAAATAAAAGAAAATTGGGGGTTGGTATTCTTTTTGCGGAATGTGAAATTAGCTGGAGCACGTTATTTTTTTCGTATATGTGATCGAACAATTCGAACATGTTGTACATAATCTACACGTCTGTTTTAAAAAGTATTATCAGTATCACAACGCATGCTCTAAATACTAGACGAGCAAATTTGTACTCCAAGTATTTACTGACATTTGTGACAACTTCTTACACTTCTATATGCGTATATGGATCTGTGAACTTTGTGTGAGCCTGGACGAACTTTGCTGGGCGACCCGACATTGCGGTATGTAATTACTGGTACTTGTAACAGACAGGACTTCCGGGCCACGGTACAGTTAGCCGTACCATACTCATACGCGTGATAATTTTCAAACAATGACAATATTGGGTAAAATCCATTATTACGATTTTACAGTGGCAATACTATCTACCGTGATGTGGGAAGTTTAAAAGCAGAGACCAGCATATAAGAGATGGCTTTGGGAGAGATAACTAGTAATTTAGACATGATATACTTAATTTATATTTGTTCTCAACCATTCACCTCTAATTACAAGAATTTCCCGAAACATTGCTGAAACAATTTTACAAGCTAACTGGTGTGCCAAGTGATATGATTAACGGTCATGTTGTTATTGGTGGAAGAAGACTTAGGATGGTTCTCTCCGCGTGTTAACTTCACGATGTATTTTCACGTTGGTTCCCTAGACTTCATCGGCAGATCCGGGGTGTGTGGGCGCCCCCTTTCCCACCAAAATACTTCATTTGCGTAGGGTTTTCGGAATCCTTAAGTGCGCCCCCCCCCTTCCTTAAGTGCGCACCCCCCCCCCCTTTTCCAAAAACCTGCATCTGCCTATGGGCTTGTTCACTACTAGAAATATTCAAGTACTATCTTAGTACCAGTTTTTTGCCACTAGGTGGTTACAAGCCTGTTAGTCTCGATCAACCAAGGAAATGATTTGGTCTCATCAACGTTTGTCTAAAAATACCCACAATGCAATGCAAGTCACGTGATTTTTTGTGTGCTTCTTTTGATGGGTGTGTGTCTAAAAAGTACTCACAATTCATAGATTGTCGTATATAAATACCAAAACAAGTAATGGCAGATCCAGCCTTTAAGAAAAAAAGGGGGCACTTAAGGGATTGCATGGGTTTTTCGTACGCGCAATCGGCGGCGGACGGTGTAAAAATCCCTATGAAAATGAAGTATTTTGGTGGGAACGGGGGCGCCCCTTTTGCCCCCTGGATCTGCCTACTGTGGACGAGCACTACCGGAAGTGGTGCGTTGGTATGGTGCGGTTAGGTTACTGTCACCGTAACCCGCGCCAGTGGCTGTGAGCGGCCGACAGGCAGCCCAATAAGCCCCCGTGATCCGCTGTGTAGTTAAAGGCTCTACAGCAGCGTGATTTTATTCATAGCTCAGCATCGATTGGTGTACTCGCTACACTCTATTTCACTGATTTAGTGACTGCTGATGGCACATGTATGAAATAGGCACGGGAAGTCAAATAGCGCTACCAGTTGAATGTAGGTTTGGTTTGTGTAAAACTTTGATGCTCGGGTTAAAAGGTTTAAAGGGTTTTTTTTAAAATGATTTTAATCCCCACTGGTAGTGAGTGTGGATTTTGGGAGGTGGGGTGGGGAGGGGGTGGGGAGGAGGTGTAAGGACGCACCGTCCCCTTATATCGTTCACACATGTTAACCTCAAAAGCGAAAAATCAATAGGAGATTTGGCATTGTCGGATGCGGGTTGCACCTCTCATTCCATCTCACTGGCACACACAGTTACACAAACCAATCCTTGGTGTGGAAAACCTGGATCTATCAGTACAGATAGTCTTATGCTTTGTTCTAAGTATTTGTCACTTTCCGAAAAGTGTAAATCTTCCTGTGTATGGCACTCTCCTGCTGCAGATCCAGGAAAGTGTCCCCGTTCCTCGATTAGAATCAAGTAAAATAATGCGCAAAAGAAATGCGCATCGACACCCTACTGTAGTGCAGGGAGCTGCAAAAGTCATTGTTCGTCAAGTTTAGACTATACGGGGTGTGGACCCTGTGCCCTTGTATATGCCACTGCTTAGAAAAAAATACCAATTCATTTGCTCTCTATAATAGGTGTAACTTGGTTATAAATTACAAAACTTACAGAGATTCACCTACCTATGAACGACTCCTTATGTCTGAAGACCGGAAGGTATACTCTGTTATTGTTTTATTTGAGCAATAAAGTAAGTAAATAAATATATGGTTTGTAGAGGGATCTATCAACGAATTGTTCTTAAGCTCTTACACAAGGTATTTGTGTGACACAAAGCTCAAACAACATCTGATAATACTAATAGGTACCTGTATGTGGTAGGTATTCTCGTTAGCACATATATATTGTCATGTGGAGAGAAACATAGAATATTCTCTTTGTATTATTTCAAATTGAAACGGAAATCAGGAAACAAATTGCCCTAATTTTCTATATACGTTTTGCAGATTCCACGATCGTCACACTTGAATATTGGGACGAGTTTTAAGGAAGTGGGGTGGGGGGGAAAGGCCCCAAACAGAGGGATGCGGGTAAAAAAAAGGCCAAAAAAGGGTATGTGGGATTTCAAGGAAGTGGGATGAGAGGAAAAAACTTTAAAAGTTGTGAGATGTGGGTAAGAGGCAAAATAATTTAAGGATGTGGGAAATAAGGCCAAATAAATTCAGGGTGTGGGATTTCTTGACCCCTTACCCCCCCAATATTGCTAACGCCTACCTTTAAACATGGGGCATATCCGTTTCCAGATGGAGATACAGCCGCATCGCTGGTACTGTCCCAGCGCCAGCTCCATGTAGAAGAGCGGGAGGCCGCCGAACACCAGCATCACCAGGTACGGGATGAGGAAGGCGCCTACAAAATGACAAGTGTTCAGTAGGCCTCCTGAAACGAATGGTGGTTTCAATTGGGATGTTTAAATGGTAAAAGTCTTGGATTGGTCTATGGACAGAGAGGAAGTTTATTCCATAGTCTCGGTGCTGCTATTCAAAAGGTTCTATCACCATGTTATATGACTTTATTATTGGTTTAAATTCCTTAGAGATTATTTGATGACCCCAGTAATCTTGGTGGTGAGTATGGTCAGACAGGTAATATGATGCACGTACAGTAAGGCATTTGAAGGTACATGTTATAATTTTGTATCTTTCTTGAGGGGGAGCCAATGAAGACTTTTCAAAACAGGAGTGATGTGTCCATGCTTTCTGGTTAGGGTTAGGATCTGTGCAGCACTGACACGCTATAGACGTTGCATCTTACAATCAGGTAAACCATAAAGAAGTGAATTCCCATTATCCCAGCTAGAAATTATGAAGGCATGAACAATCTCCTCAGAACATTCCATTGCCTACATCGTGAGAAACTTTCTAATCTGCCCAATGCTACGAAGCTGCTAGTTGCACGATTTAAGGGCAGACAACTGCGGTTGAAGTATCATGCTTTGGTCAAGAGTAGCCCCTGAATTAAGAGTGGTGGATGTTGATGGGATGTTACTGTTCCCAATTCTAACAGACTCGACGCGAACTTTATCCTTTTGTATGGTGAGGGTTATGGCCACTAGTTCACCCTTTGTCTCATTCAACTGAAGCTTGTTTTCTCGCACTCATGCTCTGATATCAGCTATGCAAGCATCTATCTTGATCCTGGATTCATGAGCACATCGTAATATTATAAGACTAATAGCCATCGGAATACATCAAAATTGGACACAATAACTCTTAACAAATCTTTTTAAACCGCCCTTGGTGAACATTTTGTTCACCTTGTGCTTCATAAAATTTTGAAACAGACACGGTACGGGTCGGATGTACCAATAGACGATAGTTAGATTTAAATGTTGAAACCCCTCAGCTTGCATGTGCCAAGAACCTGGGTGCAAACAAAAGTACTAAAATTACTTTTTAAAAGAATTTAATGCAGCTTAACCAAACCTTAAATATCTTCATTTTTTTTACCAGGAATCATCACAACATAATTACCAAACTTCCGTCTCATTGGCACCTTGTTAAAGTGCACTTTAATAGCTGATTGGCAATCACCACTTAACCTTAATTACTCGCTGTCATCATTCTGTAATATATCGGCTTCCTGGCAACAAGACAAAGAAAGCAGTGACTCTCACGGACACAGACGAAGGTCATCACCTCATAGAACACAGTGGAACCTGTCTCATCTACGAAAGCTATGGTAAGGTATCATGGTCTGTCAAAGCTAATATATACCCTCCATTATTGCTTGTTAGTCGTGAGATCGGGTAATTCCGACTTGGTCTCGAAAAATAGTAAATATTGTTGGTAGAAATGGATAAAATAAGATTATTGTGACATGTAATTCAATTCAAACATAGCATCATCGGGCCACATGTGTGCCTTGCCTATTATCGGTAGAGCAGTGGGCACCCATAGAACAGACTTAAAGCGGATATGCTTGTTGACACATCACACATCCACAGATGGCCCAGATAGAAAAGGGTTCTAGTCTCCGTAAAGCACGAGCGGAACAATGCACGTCAGATACAGCACTCAACATTCAGGTCAATTATTTAACTGGGTGTGGTTTTGGATCAAACTGATGTTACAACGACCACGTTGTTGTCATTTTGAAGTTCTCCGTATGCAACATTTGTCTGTCACACAACATAGGGCAGCCAACGCAGCCCATATAACACACGTTGTAAATAGGTGAGGAAGGTTGGGGATGTAGATAAAATAATAATGGCACAATGTCACATCATATTAACAGCATGATGTATTGTTAAAACCTGCTTTACACATTAGCGAATTCCGCCTACGTGGATCTAAGTGCACTGACGAACTGGATTTGAAAATTTTGAGCATGTTCAAATTTGTTGACGAATTTCCGGTTTGCTGTGGTTAAAGTTCGCTACATATACTAAGTTACGCTCTGTCTACTTTTATTATAGGAATCGTAGGAAAATCGCGTAATTAGCAAGTGATCTACGTCCTCACTGGGTAGACGCAGCGCTCACTAATCAGCACGGTACCATAGCTTTGTGTGCATACACACAATACAAAGGCCGACTATATTGTGTTTGAAATTGATACATTGCATTTTGTTATTTGCTTCATCCAGTTATCACAAGATTATGGCATTAAAACAAAACGATGATCATTACATACTGAACAATTATCGGTCATTTGTCGCGCCCGGGGCAAATTCCGACACGAAAAATATTTTGAAGGTCATATAGTCGCAAAACCAGTTCACAACTATTGTTTCTAGGAAGTTTTTTACATCGACTTTAAAATGATTTTAATGTTGGGCTCCAATCAGATTGTATAGTGTTCGCCTGAATGTTGATAACATGGTTGTATTGTTGGTTCTAATTCCGACGATTTGTAACAATGCCAAATACTTGCACATGAAGTCCACATGTACAGTACAAATCTAACTCTGCAATTGTCTGCTGAAACGTCAGCTTCAATTAAAAGTAGATAAAGTAGTTATTAGATTATGTGCGAGCAAATGTGAATGCCATATCAGGGCGTTGTACATTTGCACATTGGAGCAATCGTGCGAATGTGGTATCATGAGGTTGTACACCTTACACAATTACATATTATTTCATATGTATACTCATTATGATTTACACACATACCCACACAGTAGATAGAAATTATACTGCACTGTATATATTGTCCAGTATTTCGTTTCTATTTTATTCCATTATATTTGTGTTGGTGTTCTTGCTACGGTATCTTAAAATTGGAATGAGAGATCACGAATCCCACTGACACTGACTGACAGTCAAATATGTGATGGTGCGATTCTCCTACATCTCACGAACAACCAGACACGAGTCTATCCAGATGATGTGTAATTATTGTCTGAACCAATGCCTCATTAGTACAGGTTAGGCTATTGGAAATAGAGTGTTTAATTATCAAAACTGATCTTGTCTCACAGCCAAGCAACTCATGTGGTAAGGTTGTACGTGCACTAACACTGATATATCCTGGGCGTGCGCATCGTGCAATAATCCTGAAACATCCTCCTTATGTATTACCACCTTTTTTTTCAGTAAATAACAGATAATGAACCATTCGTATGCACCGTATGTGTGCATTCTGAAAAAGATTCCCTTATAAGATCAAACGTTTGTAAAGAGAGCAACTAATTCAAATTTTAATCCATGTGGATATATTTGGACTATTTATTTATGTTATATATATAGCCTGCTGCTTGAGATGATGGTATCATTTTAGTCTCAATGCCTTGGGGTCGTGAGTTCGAGTCCCGTCAGGGCCACTTGATGTAGTCAAATGGAAGCTATGTCTTCAGCTATGCCAATACAGTGGTAGGATATTGCTTGGCATAACTGTGAGAGTAGAAATGAATATTTATTTTATGGTTTTACGTTGTAATAAAATTTAAGTTTTATCTGGTGAGTACACCACAAAGAGGAGCTGCCTTCTAAGGAGCTACGAAAGCTCGAGACCAAAACGCTGATAAAAACAAGAAACATGAACTGTCACAACCACCAGATTCGAGATATCCACAATGTAGCCTCTAATTGCATAATCCGGCTGTAGCAAAATTTCACTAAAGAGCGTAGCATTTACATACGGTTTATTAAAACCACAAGAGAATGACATGGTAGACGCGTACATGTACGTGTGCACTTTATATAATAGATGTTTAGGGATGGTCTGGTGATTAATGCTGTTTATCTGTTTTAGTTGTCTGAATCCACTGAAGCACGAGCATACAAGAAAGAAATGTCCTCGGTGAGTCTTGATGAAGATGAATTTGCTCAACAGCCAAGACCAGCTTACAACATCAACATCTACTGCCACTCTTCTATGCTTTGAACATCAGCAGGTGTGCGAAACAGAGGGATCATGTACATTTTGTCACGCTCCTCAAACGTGGAAAATTGTTCCACTTAAGGGGGGGCGTCGGTCAAGCTTGGGATATTCCACTGTTTGGGGGTCTGATATTTTATCACGCGGGCTAAAACTTTCCATATAAGAATTCCACTATTTACTATTCAAATGTGGCATTAAAAAGATACACTTAATCAGATTTCACACATTAATTAATATTATGATTTACATTCCTGGTACATAATAAATATTATTTTGTGGCACATATAAGAATACATATTGCGAAACACTGTGTAGATATTCTTCGATTATGTTACACATCTGATGTTTCCACTTTTGGGGGGAGGGGGGGGCAAGAAAAAGAGAGAACATTGTTCCACTTTTGCGGAGCGTTGCAAAATGTACATCATCCCTTATGTATTCGTGAATCGGAATAGGAAATTTCTACCGGTGTGTGTGTGGGGGGGGGTAAAACGCATATTACTGCTAATGATGTCAGACATTCACGATAATAGAAGCCAAGCAGTTGTAGAATTGAAGTCGTTAGTCACTGGCACGTTGCCACATCTTGCTGATTTGATGACGACTAATCTGTGTTACCCATGTACCACGTACATTGTAATTCTATTCGCATTTCCGCCCACACTTTATCTATATTGTATATGTATGAATTATCAGGGATTACGTTCTTTAATGTCAGGCTGAGGATTCATCATGGAACATTGGACTAACAATGCAAGAGGCTCCATGATTTTTTTAAAACCTTGAGGATAAGGTAAATCAACAAATGAATTTTCGAGTACCCTGAGGATTGTGATGATTCTAGCATTGCAATTAATATAATATTCTCTCGTAACTATACTCATGGCTAAAGACAGTTTTTTGCAATAGCAGAATGACAATATCTACTGAACTTGGGGAGTGTAAATATTTAAGCACCACCAATTTTTAATGAATAAAATAATAGTGTTTTGTTATTATTTTCAACGTCCGTTTTAAAAACATTTATGTAAAGTCATATCACCTCCTCCGTTCCTGTAGCAGATGTACGGAAAGCGCCAGACGTTGCCCAAGTCCACCGCGAAACCGATGACGGACAGAAGGAAGTCGAGCTTCCGGCCCCAGCTCTCTCGCTCGATGGGCGCGTCCCCGCCATCACCAACCCCGTCCTCCACACTAGTGACGGCCGACACGGTCTTGTGGCCCGCCAGGGGCTCTTTCTCGTCCCCGCCAATGCCGGGCGCGAGCTTGGGGCTAGAGTTCATCTCGGGCGTGGTGGGCACGAACGGTTTCTCCGCTATTGGCGCCATGGAGCCTCGTTGTAGTGAGAGTGAAGTATGTCGTCTGTCGTCTGTTTGCTCTTCTAGAGAGAAGCGCGTCGCAAAACAGTGGTTCACTTCACTTTTAAAAGTTGATGATTATAGAGCTGCGCCAGCTTTCAACTCCATGCTCTGCCCTTGTTGGTCGATAATGACAGTTCTGCACTTTCATTCTTGGACCACTACGTTTAAAAAAAAATGTGCTGTTTTGACTTTGACAACGCGCATCAACTGAGCAACATATCCGAACAACGAAGCTTTAACATTCACAAAAAGCTCAACACCTATCCCTCCTCTAACTCACAAACTAACTGGCCACGTAGTATTCGACCATCTCAGCATGATCATAGCCTCGACAATCCCAATTCAAATATCTTGACACGGCGCAATTTATCCCAAAAACAACAGGTCAATCGGTCAGCGATTGTTGCCAAAAAGTGAAATTTCGTTTGGCACGTGATGTTGCGCAGACTAGTGTCGTGGACTTGTTGCGCGTCTTGACTCCGCCGTCGCCGCCACCGCCGATCAGTGCCCGAGGGGGCGACGTTCGATTGCCGCCGCCGCCGCCGTCTACGTTCAACTGGTGGCGACACCTGTTGCTCAAGTCACACACCAGCGAGAGCAATGGCGTCGCTGTGACAGTCACGCTACTCACGGCGGGGAAAGTCGCGTGATCAATTCCTTATTTGGTTTGGCGATGTCCGGTCGATGCGTCGAGATGGAAAAGAGGGTCGGTGATGGCGGAACACTTTATTGGATTGGATTGGATGTGCAGACGATTTTATTACGAGCTTGCACTTGTGACTAAAATGCTTGTACAGGATTTGGTGCGGTAAAGGAAGCACATATTTTAAGCTCCCGTGTTTACTTTTTGAAGCAACTATGTTTTTAAATTCATATTGATGATGATTGTTGATGATGATTGAACTCGTGTTTTATGTCCCCGGCTAAAAGGAACGCTTTCGCTCTCTCAATATTGAATCAACTAACGTGTGGTTGCTGTTTCTTAACAACGTATTGTCATGAATTGCTGTATATAGTTTTATATACTCATGATTTATTTGTGAGCTCTTTTGGAATGTATAAGGTGTGTAGTAGATTTTAATGTTACAACAGATAATAGTGTTGGCATTGTGTAAGTCGTACTATTGACATCACTCGAGCGCACCCAAACAATGGTTAGGTAGTTGCGTCGCTGTGTTCTGTCCGCTACCCTCATTGTGGAATTCGGGCAACGACATGCTAGCAGTGAGTGCACCTTGAAGCCAGCAGCGAGCAGCGAGTAAACTAAAAAGTATCTAACTAGCTGTAACTGCGCGCATTGAGTATATTAAGTAGTATCTAACTAGCTGTTACCTTCTAACAGCGACCAGCACGTGTGGAGCTAGTATCATGGAACAGAACCATAGGCCCCAGCATCGTGAGAAAAGAGGGTTAGATATACTATACAATAAAACCTCCAATTAAGAACAACTATCTATTGAGACCACCTCTGTAATAAGACCATTTTTCAAGGCACTAAAAATCTTCAAAAAGCTACCAGAATAAACCCCTGTTTATATATCACCTCTCTATAGATACCACCAGTCAAAATTTGCAAGTAAAAGTGTCAAAATTGAAGGTTTGTATCCTTCACACTGGCCCCTAGTGCAATGTGGGTCTGCCCTCCGCTGTCGCTTTCATATGCTTGGACATCAACTTGGTACTGTACATGTTATATGAAGTGCCGACCCCATGTAATTTCCGTATTGCACATTGAATGTTGCACACTGTAACAGTATTGTTCCTGCCATCTCCTATTTAGCTGTCACAACGGAGTTTGGGTCAACTCCTCGTTTGAATACACCAATATTTCACCCAGTGTTTGGTGAAAGAGTAGGATAGAAAATAAGTGGACGATAAAACGAGACAAAATATAGCGAAAATGGCCGCATGTCATTAAAGTGGTAAAGTCCATTAGGCCCGACAGCAAACTGAGGAAATACACGCAAAATTTGTCCAATGCTTTTTAATGAGGGTAAACAAACCTAATGATATTGCAAGTTTTCACAGGTATACACAGGCTTACTGTGCAATGTGTAAAATCATATAACAGCAATGTGTGTCATGTATTATACCATATTAATGCTAGGGGTTTGTTTTTCTATTGTCTGCTGTGGTTTGCTATATTAGACATTCACCCGAGACGGTGTGTGAGACGTAGATTATTTTCGCTTACATATTTAGATATCAACCCGCCATACAGATTGATAGTTTGATACACTGGTTGACATTTTTATGCAATGGCAGAATGGCAAACGACATTTAAACCACACACGGGCGTGCAAGCCGGATACTGACTCACAATGGTTGCAGCTTTTCAGGTTGTTTATATATATATATATATATATATATATATATATATATACCCATCCACGAGCATTGACCGAAAATGTGTGTGTTTATGCAAATGTATATCATAATGTACACAAGAACCTGCGACACTGTCTGACCCATACATCTCTCACCTTGGCTAGTCAATTTATCCTTTAGATTTGTCATTTCATTTTGGAATCGCAAACAACTTACAAAATGTTATCATGAAAAGTAATAAATGAAAGTAAAGTATAGTTGTAATATTCAACGTTTTTCACATTCCTGAAGTCTACAATGAGGTTTAATTTATAGAATCGGCTGAGGCGTTGGGCGGTGTTTTGCCGGGTATGTACGAAACCAGGGGATGTAATGGAACAGGACAGAGTGGGACAGTACGGGAGCACTATATTGGGCAGAAATGTACCGTTTGTTTGCACTACCCTGTCATTACATTTTTAATTTACTTAAAACCAAATGTTAAATCTAGATATTCAAAATGTATTTGATATGACTCCGATGTCGTCACATAATAGGGACAAAACCTCTGAGGACAAAACATCATTGAAATCTCTTGAAACCTCACTGGACCCTTAAACCACTCCGCGTCCTACCAAAATATGAATGCAGTGACTCAATGAGACCCAACATTATTTGCGTTTGGTATATTATGTCAATAGCAAGACACTCTATGCATTATCTGTATTTTAACATGTTGCTTGATTACATATCCACAAACCTCCTGTACACTTATTATCATACAGTCTGCCAGGCGTCGCACCTGGCAATTTGTATATCATGTATATTTGATAATCGTTTGTGATATCATAACACATGTAGTTCCACGTGAACACAAACAAACATAATGTGACATCATCCTCTTCAGTTTAGAATCCCAAGACTATTTATTGCATGACTAAGTTATTAAAGCCAGTCAAAGCATAGTGAAAAAAGGTTGGACGTTCAACTGATCATACACAAACAGCTATATATCTTACACTAAATCTATAAAACATGTGAGAGATTTTATTTTTAAGATGTAATATATGAATCATGCACCTGTCACGTTACTAATTTTATTTGAAACATACAATAAATACTGTCATCCTAATAAGGTTATACGAGCTGTATATAAAATGATGATACTGATTTAGTGGTTAACACAAAAATACAATTATGTGGAAACTAACTCTATATTGCACTTATAAATGAATAAGAACTAAGTATCACATAGCCTCGTATCATATACCTATGATACATCAATATTCATCATCCAATTACGATCACTACCTCCCACCAAAATAATGGCCATTACCATCAACCAAGAGGGTCATTTTCCTGCTCCATTCAAATGTTTTTATCTTTTGGTATAATCGAACACAGCGTAGGATGTTTTTATGCAAAAATGTGGAGATATATTTGACATGTTACATTTGAGATGTTGAGTTAAGATAAATTGTAATCCTACATTTTCTGGGCTAATAGTTGACAATGTTTTTCCGATATGGAGTGGATCTTAATGGTCACGCTGGTGAAATGAAATTCTTTGTCACATTTATCCACGTACCTGTGTACGTCTCTGACACAGACTAGTCAATGCATATATGTTTGGTGGAAATGGCCGGTATCGGATGGTGGATATTACAATTATTCATCATAAAAAATGGCAATGATACTTTATATTATACTCATCATTCATATCAGTCTCGTCCTTTCCTGCCGGTGTCTTTTTCTATTACAAATATATGCGTATTAATTATATTAAATGACATTGTCTTACTACTAAAGTCGTTAATGTATATGTAGGTGTAGAACCAACTGAATTACAGATCTCATAGGGCCTAATAACGTATCAATTGATTTTTATTTAAAATAAGCTCTTTTCATGTTTCCTAAAAACAAATCTTATCAAAAGAATCTAGCTATAGTCATATATGACTTCCTTTTACCTGTCCACGTCAATCCTTATTACACTTGCGTAAATACATTCTGTCCATCACTATATACAGTCATACACGGGGACAGTATGCCTAGCTTAATGAATGATGTCACTGCTCCATCTATCTTTCATCTGGACAGTTTTTTTTATTATTTTATTTTGTACAACCATGTTCATTTACCTAAGAATCCATTAACAGAGTTTGGGTGCTGAAACTGATTGAACTGAGGTGGCGGCTGGAATTGTGGAACAGGTGGTGCTTGCACGTCTCGCCACGCTTGCAAGTTAGGCTCCGGCAGATTTCGACACGGCACCCGCAAGTTCTCCGTACCAAAGTAAAACTCATTGAAGTTACCCATGTCGGTCAATCGATTGTTGTCTTTCAGATACTTGAAGACCTCTGGTAGTGGTTGTAGAAGCACTCTTGGCTGGATATTATCAATGGTGTCGCTGTTGTCACAAATCACTTTAGCTAAAGATGTCTTCCTGATTTCCTGCAACTGTGCCTGGGAAAAGGGGTGCGGGTTGTGAACGTTATTCTCGAACCAGAACCTATCGCCAAACTTCAAGTTCTTAAACTGCCGTCCTATGATGCAAGCGTATGTGGGGCCAAGCACTGCTCCCGGTAATGCGAACTCTGATATGCCTGCAGGCCACAGGTCTATGTCATCAACGTGAGAATACAGGCGTTTAAAACGTTCAATTACTTGAATAGGCAGTTCGTTTGATAGGTCGTCGAATGTCTGCGCTTTGGGAAGACCACACCACTCCCGCCAGGAATTGTAGCCTGGAATTCCGTGTTCTCTACCTCTCTGCATGTTGAGAGACATGAGGTCCTCACCCAATCCCTTGGGTGGATCTTCTGCAAACAGCTGAGTAGTAAGTTCTTTCACAATAAACGGGTCTCTTGTTTGGGCGTGCATGCCAATGATTCCTCTCACCAAACTGTCAACTCCGTCTTCGGGATTGACATAAAGCATGTGAGGCGTACGGAACATGGTCGACAGGGGTATTGTCCCTTTTGTTCCATACGTTTTCCCTTTCATTTGCATCAATCCTTGAACCAGACTATGTCCAAAGCGGAACGCCGCAGTCGCAAATGTATTGCCAACGTTAGGGTCGGTCTCTTGATTATATGAATTCCAATATCCTTGACTTTGAACTGTTAGTCCAAGTTGATCCATCGTTGCTTTTCCCAGCACCAATGGAAGCCATTCATTGAAAATTAGGAACTGCCACTTTGCCGTTAAAATATGTCTGCTTTCTTGGTAAAGACGCTCTCCTCCCCAATGAGGATTAATCTGAAACAGTATAGCTTCTATGCGGTTATGTTCTCTTGCAAAAAGTGTGTGCATAGCTGTGAGTCCAAGAACCTCATTAACCCTGCCATCGCCAGCTGCAAAACACTTAATAGCTGCAGTTGGATTGTTGCAATCCTTAAACTCTGGATCTTTTGGTAATATTTCCCTGTGTCTCCCAGCAGGGTGTGTGGTCATGACAAGTCTTCCTCTTGCTGGGTCAGAAAAATCTCTCAGCTTGTCCGCCTCTTTCTTCGTACTACCGTAGACCAGAGAAGCATCTATCCAAGATGTGATTTGGTTTAGTTGTTCTCTAGGACCAAGTCTACAATTAGGTGAAAAAGGTACCTCTTGCGAACGTACAAACATAAGACATGGCTTGTGGCCGAATACCGTATCATTCCTTGGTACTGGAATAGGTAAACAAGCTTGATTTTCCACCCCTTGTGTTTGGCAGCCATCAAATCCACACTCAACATCTTCTAACTCCTCGCCGAAACCGCTTGGGTGCATGGACAGCTTTGATATAGCAGTTCTAGACAGGTCGTGGTCGATAAACTGTCCGAATTGCATGAGCATAAGCGTGTGTATGTGGTGTGCCAAGTCAATATCCCAGTGCACGGTGGAGCTAATCAGTCGAACGGAAGGAAGCTCAGACCCAGTGACTGACACACGAGGAGCTGAGATTGCATCAGCGTACACCGGAGGAAGAAATCTAGCAAGTGGCTGCATTGCTGAACCTCTGATGGGATACTTCAAGTTGTTGCAGCAACCGTCAATTGTCCTGTAAACGGCGTTTTGTTTGCATATGATATTCTGGGGAAATGGACACATACCAGGCTGGGGAGTTGGTAGTGGCGTATCCGGATAGTGAGGTGCAGTGTTGGGCTGCAGCACTGGAGGAATTGTCGCCATCACTGCCAACGTCTGGGCATTGTTTAAACTGAATCTGATTTTGATGCTCTCAATCATCTTCGACTGCATGAAAGCTGGGAATGACATTTGCTTTGTATGTGGAGAACCTCCGAGAAATCTGGCAACAAGTGTGAACCCTTTTCCAGATCTACTCCTTCCTGCGGCTGATCTCATGGAGTGTGCTCTCCTGGACTCTCCTCTCAACATGTCGTTCATCACGTTGTGGGCTATGCTCATAGCAGTCGGTATGTAGTTCTGGACCGCGTTCATCAGTCGTGGGGGTACCACTGTTCCTACGAGGTTTTTAGCCGAAGACTCGAGTCTAGCACTCGACGAAGGCCTGCTTACGTAGTCCACGAAATCTTCTCTTCTTCGAATGTTCTGTGAAATGGCAGACTCAGTGTTTATCATAGACATCATTTCATCGTGGGCAAAGTTCATTGCGCGAGGCATGTATCTGGTGATGTCATTGTACAAGTGGTTTGGCAGAATTTGTTCCACAATATTCCTTACATTTTGCTGAGCACTGATTACAATAAAGCACATCTGTGCAGTCAGTAATACTTTCAAAAGCATATCCATGTTGCGCTTACTATGAAAATATCATTCAAGTTATTGTCTTAATGCAAGTCATTGCTACGTTGTGGAATACACATGACCCGCTGCACGCGGCATTATGACTACTATTGTTCTCTGTAATCCACTGAATCATTGCCATGAAAACACAATCCTTTATAAACAATTAATAACGAATTCAACATTATATAATATTGCATATGGCATGATGATGACAAAGGCTATTCTTAAAAGTTTCCCCTCGGGCTATCGCCCGGGGGTACGTTGCGTAAAGTGTTATATAAAGCTATATAAGCCACTTTGATGTGTTAATGTTGTGCTATATTTGATGTCATTGGCTTTAGTCCTTTTATTTCAATACAAGAAACATTTTAAAGTTTAATAATTACCATTGGGGTTACATTTTGACGGTACTTTATACATTTGCCAGTAACAGGCACCTCAGTTTTATTGTAATGCAAACTTTAGCACAGTTGTGAAGAAGATACGTGACTACAATATCCTGATGACGTCAAGTGATGCAGCAGTCACACAGTTGTCGGTGCATAAACGATTAAGGATTATTTACCGGACCAAAGCGCACTGGAGTTTAATGACTAATTAATTAAGTCTCTTCTATATAACCTACTGTAATGTGCAAAATTGAAGTGATACGTTTATCACGTTTCGCCAAAAAGATCCTCCTCAAAAAATGTTATGATAGTGTTGTTATATTGTATTTTTCTTGTGTGTTATTATGGTATAAACGTGAAAACAGAGTGAACTAATGTAATCTTCTATACCATTATTTTGAACGCAAGAAGTGTATGTAAAAAAAGAGATAACGTACTGCCGCATTCGCTACGTATGCATTAAGTAGCAAATCTAACTAAACCGATGTAAATAACATCCTCATCTATTTCGAGCTTATTATTCAATGACAGGTTATTGACCCCATCCCTATACATACACGGCGAAACATATTTGAGGCCGGTGGTCTGAATCTAGTTTTAATCAGGAGGATAGTCTACAGGACCCCGGATCGAGGTATCATACCGACGTGGCTGTGTCTGCTATGGGCTCAGATGTCTACTCAGCTGAATCTTGAATGGTGCACCAATATATCTATAAATGTTGATCAATGTTCAAGTGTTCTCTAAACCAGTGACCACCCTGAGACCACTTACTGCTTGTGAGACTGAAAGATTCCTAGGATAAAGAACGAGTGATTGACCAGATAAAGTGTAATGACTGTCATACCTCACATGTAGTGGAAAATTAATTTTCGGTCAAAGCTTGATTCATGGAACATAAGGTGTCCAAGCTCTACGGTGTCATACGTTTCATCCCACATCCATAATAATAACCACCAGGGCTACAGTATTTCACTGGACGATAGTACCATCCTGAGTGTAGAACCCACGTGTTTTGAACGTGGGGTCAAGGATGATATCCAGGTCGGCAAATTTAACCCTTTTATTGTACAGAGATGCCGGTAGATATAAGCCTCCTACCGTCTGGGAAAATGGGCTGATCCGAGAGGGGGATTGGTGGCAAAACTAGATATTTTGCCTAGGTCCCAATGACGAGCTCGACATCATCATTATGACCAAGCCAGGATAACCTGTCGAAAACTCAATAGTACAGTAAAACCTCAAATTAAGGCCACCTCTCTATTGAGACCACCTCTATAATAAGACCATTTTTTTGTCCCAATCCTTCAAAACGATTCCAATTAAGACCATCTCTCCATTGAGACCACTTTAAGTCGGCCCCAAAAGTTGTCTTAATAGCGAGGTTCTACTGTATTTTTAAAACTTTATTAGCCTGTTTAATAATTCAATTATAGAGTTAGAGACTAGTTTTATTTTTTCTTTACTAAACGGTCGGGTGTTTTTTAATTTTCTTTTTACAATTTTTGATCGTGTATTTTTTGTTCGGTTCTGACTATTTTCAACATCTAACTACTTTTTAGCTATGTATTTTTTACATTTTTATATTTTGGTCGTTTTGTTTTGTAAGTTTTATATACCTTCTATTAATTGTTCATTACTATAGAGCACTGCACACCCAGTTCGTGTACACACCCACTTACTGTATCATGTAGATAAAATTGTTAGGTTCCAAACAAATACCGTATAATTAATAATATTACTACTATAAAAAAATGTTTTTCCGGTGCCAAAGTGTAAAAATAAATTTTCTAGTAAGATCTAATGTAAATAAACATGTTCAAATCGCATATATTATCACCACGCACGGAATGGGTGTGCATACGTTATTCCATAGAGCGACGCACACATATCTCGTGAGTTGGTTTTTTAGTGCACACTGAGCCCGTGAATGGCATATTTTAATGATAAGAAAACAGTTGAATATGAAATTTCAAACCAAACATTATCAATGGTGACAATGGGTGTTGAAAAATACGTTTAGAGAAGATTGTTTACTAGATATTGTTTATTTTCGTTTTTAAAAATGGGATTCACGGGATGCGTATGTTCACGGGCACCCTTCTTTAAGTCACTGTCACATAGAAAAAAAACGGATGAAACACGTATGTAGGACGTACAAATGTTTTGGTGTTTTCTTGATACGCGGGGCTCCGTGAAAAAAATGACAAAAACCTTAAGCAGATTTAACATGAATGATACACGGACAATACACTTACAAAAACAGATGATACACGGATTATCCACGTACACTCCACATACACTCACGCAAACATGATATTTTGGTTGCAAAGTACTGAAAAAAAACCCAGCACAGATGAACATCGGATAAGTAGCGTATTGCGCGGACGTTTCACGGACAATGTACGTTTGTATCACGGTAATATCACGTACATGCAGTCCACGTAAAATATGAAAATCTATTCGCGCAAATACTTTTGAACTTTCCAAAATGATTAGCGCGGACATCTCGACCCGTAAAATCTCTTCACGTAATTCCCCGTATAAAAACGGACGAGGCACTGATGCCATGGTCGGCGTATCTCCACGGATGAACCACGTACGACAAAAATCTATCCGTGGTACATGCCTGTTTCATCCGTTTTTTTTCTTGTGACAGTGACTTAAATAACAAATTGCATCATAGATCACATAATTTCAAGGAATCATAACAAATGTGTTTAGAATGCGACAATATAAGTAAGTAGCTTTATTTTGACACATCAAACACTATTGTGGGTTCGTTAATAGCTGTACTACAATTAATTGTTTTAAATATTAAAATGCATGAAGTGGGTGTGTGGTGATCTATTTATTAAAAAATTACTTTTGCAACTTTTTGTAATTTCTTAATTGTTACCTATCGTTACCTAGTCTGGACCTAAAAAATTCGTGGGTATTGCCGACTAGGTCACGACAAAATGCACATTTTTGGCGGGGAAAAATTTCTCCCGATTCCAAGGTCGACATAGGTTACGACTTGATAAAGACTGGTGAAGACTAAATCTCAGAAATTGGGGACCTGCCACGGCGACTGCTTCGACTTGGTGACGACTTGAGGAAGACTTGGTTAGGACCAGATCACGACATGGTGAAGACCTGATGAAGACTAGGTTGAGACTTGGTTGCGACATAGCCCCGATGATGGCGATGTGGTTAAGACCTGGTTAAGACCTGATAAAGACTAAGAAGACTTAATTGCGATTAGGTCTCAAGTAAGTAGAGACTTGAAGAAAACTTGGTCGTGATCTTGGGTCAAAATGGTTTTAAAGCAGTACCCCATCCCTCATACCAGCTCCCGTTAGTATACAGGTCTGTGACAGATTAAAGACACCCCCATCACCTTCCTCCCATCGTCATATATGACCGTCACATACACACTACATGTATATGGCAATGATTGATCCCTCTAATATCCCTCGCCCAGCTACTGCTACCCCTGGTATACACGTGCGGAACAGAATAAGTATTACATCCTCCACTACTCTTTCTTCTGCCGCCACTATCCCCCTCTTCTCTCCCCAACGCTCTCTACCTCAGCGGCCGCCAGAGACCTTGACCTGGGGTGACCTGAGTAGTATGTTTTTGATATAAAGTGAATCTCGTAAATCAAATTTTTTTTGATAGGTCACCCCTGACCCCCACCCATCAATCACGCCTGTCAGGCCCTGTCACGTCCCACCGTTAAAGCACGAAGCCGGCTCCCCCCACAGCCCCGCCTGTCAGAAAGTGACGGATGGGCTCGTGGCGGCTGTGGTAACTATGTGTGTCTTTGGAGCCGCCGCTGAGTTTCCTTGAATTCCCGCTGATTAGCGATGGTGGAATACTGTGTGACTAACGTCGTGTCAAAATCGGTCCTAGCGAGCCGGATGCCTCTCGACTTGTCGTCCCTAGCCAATACTTTACATAATGTCGTGTACGACCCCCGGCAGTTCAGCGCCCTACGTTTAAAAAATAAGATCAGCGGTTCTATGCTACTATTAGCCAACGGCTATGCGGTGTGCCACTGTCCGGCCTCGAACTTGCTTCGAGGCTTGCCGCCGCCTTCACCGCTACGCTCGCCTAGTGCAAAAAGCCGGGTACGAGGATTTGAGAGTCACGGCATCGCAACTCCTGGCTGCCGATGTGGGACGGCGCTTGAACCTCTACGACGTCCATGACCTCATGACGGGGTCCGAGTACGAGCCCGAGTTGCACAATGCGTTGATGCTGCGCACTCCCCGAGCCCACTTCACCGTCTTCTCGACGGGGAAGGTGGTGTTGACGGGGGTGGGAACATTCGCTCATATAGCATTGGATGTTACCCCTTTGCTGATGGAGCTGTCTATCGCGACGGGGCGAAGACGACGTCGCTATGGAGGCGTACTAGGACGCAATATACCGCTCTTTTTTTTAAACGTATGGCGCTGAACTGCCGGGGGTCGTACACGACATTATTTAAAGTATTGGCTAGGGACGACAAGTCAAGAGGCGTCCGGGTCGCCAGGACCGATTTTAACACCACGTTAGTCACACGGTATTCCACCATGGCTAATCGGCGGGAATTCTGCGACGCTCAGCGACGCTCCACAGACACACGGGGCTCGTGCACCTCACGAGGTGCACAGCCCGCCATGAGCCCATCCGTCACTTTCTGACAGGCGGGGCTGTCGGGGGGGGGGGGCGGGGCGAGCCGGCTCGTGGTCGACTCGTGGGACGTGACAGCGCCTGACAGGCGTGATTGATGGGTGGGGGGTCAGGGGTGACCTGTCAAAAAAATTGATTTACGAGATTCACTTATATCGAAAACATACTACTGACCCGGTGCACCTGGTTGTGTTCAGGCCCTGCGCCGGCTTATCAAAGGAGTGATTAGGCGGCGTGACGTGAACTGACCGAGGGGCAATGTGACATGGTGAAAGTAAGGTCAGTTAGTTTGCATAGGGTTGAAGTCTGGTGCGGCCACGTGGGGAGCAGGAAGCAGAGGAGACAAGAGGCAAGATGAAAGGACAGGGCGGGAAGACGTAGGAGTTTAAACTGTTACCAGACAGGGTTGGGCCTGTAAACTGCCTGTGGCAGCTGCAGCCAGGGTGCAGTCAGTGCCTGAAGTGAGGTGGGCGGGGTTTAATGTTCTTGGTGGTGCTACTACTATCATGTAATCTACCAGTGCTGGGTGTACAATCTTAAAATTCTGGGTGTCTGACACGGGGGAGGGTGTTATCACTGGTCCCGGGCCACGCCGGGCGGGGTCGCCTGAGATGAGGGCAGGCAGGACTGTTGACTGTCTTGGGGGTCTTGTGTGTATATACTCCAGGAAGGCGGCAAAACACCCGCCACCGTGAGCCTGGATGTCCCGCTGTGTAGCTCCCGATAATCAGGAATGTGGGACAGGGGAAAGGATGGGGAGGGAGGAGCATTTTATGTGTTACGGATCTCATCTGTTTCAACCCGAGCAACGCCGGGTAAACAGCTAGTAATTGTATATATATTTGTATTTGTAAGTTTATCACATATCCTATGTCTTTTATTAAAAAGTGTTCACTCGATAAACCTTTGTCATTCTATGTCTTACATGTGATTATCTCACTTGAGTGGCATCATAGGGGGGTAGCCTCATCGATAGCTTTGTGTAAAATGAACCAAACTCTAGACATTTCTATCGCTACCACGTCGTTATCAGGTTGCAATCAGGTGAAAACCATGATTTTATGGTCGCTATCTTGGTTAAGACCTGGTCGAGACTTGGTAAAAACTTGGTAACAACTTGGTAACGACTTGGTAATGATTTTGTATTGATTTTTTGAGTCGCCAGCAAACCACGGCGACTTTTTTAGTTTCGCTGCAGAGGGGTGGAACTAAAAATGTAGCCATCAATCGCCGGTGCATCGACAACTTTTTTCGGAGACTAGCTGCCAACTAGCTAACGACTATGGAGACTAGATACCGACTTGATACCGACTTGGTAAAGACATGGTGGTGACATATGGTGCCGACCACTAAAAACATGAGTCGTTACCAAGTCTTGGTCCAGGTAACGATAGTGGAATGGGGGGTTTAAGTATTCACTTTTTTATATTTTTCATAATTTATTTAATCACCTTTCAATTAAAAATTTGCATTTGTGAGTCTTAGCTTCTTTCTCACTTGTTTACAGCACTACCTACTCAAAATTTGATTTTTGTAACTTAAAATTTTGGCAATCATCAACTAAATATATATTTTTTACTTTCATTTCTCTAAAGATTTGTTATTTGTTTTGTTTTTCAATTCCTTTCTTCATAAATTCTTTTAACTAGAGTCTAAATGTATTTTACATTAGAGACCTCTCATTTTCATTTCTTTATCCTTTCTACATTTATTACTAATAAAACTTTTCACTTTCGTGGTTTGTAAGTTTTATTTTGTTTTTTGAGAAATTAACAAAAAAACTTCCTGACATTTGATCCTGAACATTTAGTAAACATATATATTACACCGGATATGAATTTCCTTTATTCACAGTGGCAGTGAGATAGCTTTTGAACACAAGCACAATAAATATACTGTCACAAAAATAGTTATAAAAAAAGATCTTTCAGCATATATATTAGGCCTATACTGGATATTACACTTGAAGTGAATTATTTTAGGATTCATATGGGCAGTGATGTAGCTTTTGAACACAGGACAAAACAATATTAACTTGGCTAACGTGCACATATACAAAAAATATACTCTCACACAAAAATATTTTGTATAGAAAACAGAGTAGAATTGATTTTTTTTTTTTTTTTTTTCAATTGCCCTAGTTTTTCCCAGTCGATCCAAATCCACCGGCTCCTCTTTCAGTTTCGGACAGAGTCGTGAGCTCTTCCAATTCTGGCAGGAAGATTCGTTCCAAGATCAACTGAGCAATACGGTCACCCTTTTTCACCTCAAAATCAACATCACTGAAATTGAAGAGTATTACTCCAACATTTCCCCGATAGTCTTGGTCAATCACACCTGCTCCAACATCAATGAAGTGCTTATGGGTCAGTCCGGATCTAGGTGCCACTCTTGCATAACATCCATCTGGGCACGCTATCTGTATATCCGTCTTGCAAAGTTGCTTGTTCTTTGCAGGAATTGTATAGTCATAGGCACTGTAGAGATCATAACCAGCAGCCAATTTAGATCCTCTTGTTGGTGTGAACCCATTTTCCGTCAGTTTTGCAAATTTTAGTACCGGTTGCTGGATAAATTCAGAGTCAGATTTGCGTTTCTTCAATGGGGACATGTTTGTAATTTCGCGTAATTGATTTACGTGTGATGCCATTTTTTTACAGGTTTTCAGTGACGATTTAAAAGAAAAAATACGTTTTGTTAACATCAAAACTGGCGCCAGTTTTTTCGGAAACTGACTATTTGTAAGGATGACTCGGCGAATAAGATAGTAACGTGCTTGGTCTTGGTCAGTTACCCTATTCACCAAACAGATGTGGAACTGATGGTTGATATACAAACTGCCATTTCTACCAGCAATATCCACATGATAAAGTTAAAACGTGCCGTTGTTAAAGTCCACGTTTTATTTCAACATTTTTCTCCATGTAGACTTTAATTAATTAATCACCAAACTATGGATGAATAGCAAGGTTAAAAAAGAAGCTAAATCGCACATTCAAAATCTAGCAGATGGCATAGCATTTTACATGCTGTGACTAGATTTTACAAGAACAGTATGTGAACGCATAGAAAGCATATGATCCCAGAAAGTAACTGTGTGTAGATCTACCCGGTAATAGAAAATGTGTTATACAGATTCAGAATCCAAGACCTCAAGAGGAATGAGGTGTAGCTGATGTTTCATTTACCAGCATCTGTCACAGCTTTAATAGAATAGAATTTTTAAGCCATGAAGGATAATAACATGATTTGGTATTGTTTAAAGTGAATACAATATTAGCATAATTACAATAGATAAATGGGGTCGCCAGAGCCTCGACATACGTTTAAATAGCATGTCGTCACATGTACATTTTAGTGATGTGACAAACTCCTAGCTTGGCGGCTATATACATATTTCTATCTATCCCAGTCGTCTTCCATACTTCCAACACCTGTTTTCCTGTATTGCTGAACCCACTTCATTATTCCACCACCAAGTGTGCTTCCTAGGGGGCACTTTCTTTGACCAACCACATACTTTCTCTGTTATTCTAGTAACCTCTTTTTAGGTTCAGCCATGACTCTTCCACAGAATCTGTAAGACTGACTGTCTGGAGGACCTCATTAATTTCAATTGAAAACTCTGTTTTGCATGTCTGGTCTTTGAGCTTTCAAATATGCAGCTTTGGAGTGCACTTTTGATGTTGGGTGGTAACAATTTCAGTCACAGATCACAGACTAAGAACCAGTGCTCAGGTACAAATTCTTCACACCTTGATGTTCTTAGATACTTTCAGATCTTTCTTTCTCAACAGAACATAGTCAATCTGATTTCAGTGACCACCTGATTGGTGTGTTATGAGATGCTGCTCTGGTTTCTTGAAGAAGGAATTGACAACCACCATATCATGGGCTGTCGCTTACTCAAGGATATGTTCCCTCTCAGTATTGCGTGAGCTGTAACCGTATCCACCATGAATATTATCGTAACCGTCGGGATCAATCACGGTACATGTATATCTCTGCCTATCTTCCTCATACTCCGCACATTCCTCAAGACTCCTTCTCTAATTATCTTCATCAAACATCTTTCTGCACTCCCCATGAATCCTATCTCCATAACCAAGGGCTTTGCCAACTGCTGTCTGTGTTCGTCCCACCGGATTTTGGCAATCACCTGTTGCTGTATGAATGCGGGTATAAAATTAAGTGCAATTCTGTGCAGCTGAAAGGATACTTATTGAGAGTATAATTGCTTGTTTGATGTTCCTACTCCTGATAGGCGGGGGGTCAGACTTTAAAAAGTAATTTCTCCCGAAAACCAACCGACCACCCCACCCCCGCGAAAGTCAAAATGACTCTTTCCTTGGTGTTGTCGTAGCTTTAAGCACCCTATTGTTCCAATAATGATTTTTGGTTTAAAGCCATTTGTAGGAGATTGTAGATTGATTGATAATGTTTAGGAATCAATGTTCCTAGGATAGCACATGAAAGCGTATATATGTAATGCTTATTTCCACTATGGTCCTGTTTGTTTTGGCAGGTTAGGTAACCAACTGAGCCAAGAGTTTGTGACAGGATCACACTAGCTATTGTTTTCAAACTAGGTGAGTTCTTATGCGTGCAGAGGGTGTTGTATGTAAAACAGCATCGCGTGTAAAGATGCATCTTTACATATGTAAAAGTAAATCCTTATTTTGGGATGCTATTTTACATGTGTAAAAATGCATCCCAAAATTTAGGATGCACTTTTACATGTATAAAACCGCATCGCAAACTAAGGATTCACATTTATACGTGTAAAAGTGCATCTTTTCATGATAATCCGCATACACCCATGTAATATCGAATCCTTTTGTTATATACTGAAAATTAAAGTAACTGATCATTTAAAAATACCACATTTATTGAATATTTGATATTGTGATCATATACTTTTGACAAACCAAATTAAATTTGAAAAATTTAATGGGAGATAATGCTACACACTATAGGCGATAATACCAGATTTACATGGGTGAGTACCCGTATAAAAGTGCATCCGTGTAAAGATGCATCTTAACACGGGATGCGGTTTTACATACAAGATGGGTCACTCTCCTCTACACAGGGCACACCTTTTAACGAGCTTTCGAACCTCACGCTTGGTGTCGCCACCATCTAGTAGTTTACTGTACTATGGTAACACACTCGGTGGAGATCAGCAACTCAGTAGTAGACGTACCATGCAACGGTTTTGGCAACACTAAGTCTGCCATGGATGGGGCGCGAAAGGCGAATCACGTTTTTAGGTCATACACTCTAACCACTGAGCCACTGAGGACCACTTTTGTACATCTTAACTGTTCTCAAATATATATAAAAATGGGTACATTAAATGTGTTCAAGTGAAAGTTATTTCAACATTAAAAGTAGAAATCTCGCCGACAACAGTCCATGTATCACGCTGACTCCACTGACTAAAAAGTCTAACATTTTATCATTAGCCTCGTTGAACCAGACTCTCTTATATTGCACTCCATCACAGGATGTGGAATGATTCGGACTATTTTAACTGTGCGTCATTTTGACATTCATGAAATTCAAAGTACAGCCTCAAACATTCACATTCAGTGTCAAAAATCATAGTGCAGTACTAGTGCGGCTCGCATGACAAAACAGATGTCTGTGGTTTGAATCTCTCCGATTTGATATTTGATCTTAATGCAAATGTCGGATTACAGATAAGGTGCGTAGCAACAGTCATATGAAAGGAGATCTCCATGTATCATATGTATTTCTTTAAAAACGAAACTACGCTATGTCAACAAACTAAACTGTGTTAACTACATAGATATTTTGCTGGTGTCGGGAAGAAACACCTTGTTTAACAATGTTTTCACACAATAATGTTGTAAATTAACAGCTATTAATTATATCTAAAATCAGATTTAGCAGTCAATTTAATGTAGGCATATGAATTTCTAGAAAGAATTATACGGTTTTATATAAGCCCTATAATTTGCTAAATTGAATGTACATGTGTTCCCATGTTGATACATACACATGGCGGCCATGCAGACCACTACATTTGACTAGATTTGAAGTGGCAACGCCTGGTGAGAGAATTGGTAGCTAGCCAAATCGTTTAGCAAACAAGTCTAATTTCAAACTTGTTTATTAAACATGTTATATACTTTTAAGGGTAGATTTACTTTGGCAGTTTTACGGGTATGGTCTAGGTATTTTCAAATTTACGGGTACGGATTGGATGTTCATGGCTATAGATTGAGTATGGGTAGCATTTCTGAGATCTGCACTGGTACGGTTTGGGTATGGGTAAACTCATCACGGATACGGTTCGATGCGGTTTACCAATATCCAAACCGTGCAGGGCGCTGATTTTTTTACCACCAAAACGAAATCTATCAGGCTTCTACAAGAAAACGGACCCAATAAACAATAAATCGGGATCTTCATGCGTTTTTACAACTTCCGCTCTGGAAAAAATGTGTTAAAAAATATAAATATTTCACTATTTTCTGCAAAAGTATGTAATGTCATCCAATTTATAGTAAAAAAATAAAATCATACAATTAAGTCACACTTATAAAGATATATTTTAAGTGCTGCTATTTGATATTAATTTGATAAGATCATCCAATTTGTGGTATGAGCTCCAAGGACAAGGTCTGTTGATGGGGTCCAGCATGTAGATCTATACCTCGGGAAGCGGAGGTGGGGTGGGGGGGGGGGGGAGGTTACACCTATTCTGGGGGTATATTGACGCATACATGATTGCCTTATATATTTTTGAAAAACAAACTCTCGATATGATGGCGTGTGTCGGTTCAAATTGACAGCAAGTGGATATAAGCATCTACCATGGAGCTGGAATGCATCCCCTCATAACAGAATGTGTATAGATGGGCCCATATTAATCAGTACAGCATGGGTGCGCAAGGTCCCAGTCTCAACTTGCCCAAGACTACGTAATGAAGATCAGCTGATGATATACGTTTTCAGACTAATACACACCCGCGTAATTTTGTGATGTTTCTGTCTAAAAAGACGTGTTGGAATGACAGTGCCCGCATGTAGCCATATATATATGAGATCAATAAGAAGCATTCAATATGTTGAAAATAAATTCTATTTTATACTCTTTTTCTGGAAAGTATAGAAGTTAACCTAGAAAAATCGTTCCCCCTATAATTTTTTATTTTATTTTGAATATATTTGGTTAGTTCAGGAATTAATGTTCCTAGGATAGCACATGAACGCGTACATATATATGTAATGCTTATTTCCAATGTGGTCCTGTTTGTTTGGCAGGTTAATGTAACCAACTGAGCCAACTGTATGTGGATGGATCACACTAGCTATTGTTTTCAAGCTAGGTGCGATCTTTTGCACACAGTTGGGTGGCTTTTCTCTACACATGACAAGCCTTTTAAAGAATCTTCGTAACCTCAGGCTTGGTGTCGCCACCGTCTTGTATGACATACTCGACAGTAGCGACACGCTGTGTGGAGATCGGCAGTACAGTGACAGACGCACAATGTAACTCTTTGACGACATGAAGTCTGCCATGGATGGGGCATGAACTCACGACGCAGGCAAATCCTATTTGTTGGTCATGCGCTCTAACCATTGTGGGCCTACTAACGAGGACCACATATAGTTACAAAGATGTGCTCAATAAGTGCTCTGAATCTAAAAGCAAGACAGGCTCCCAATTATTAATTTAATTTTTATGATTTTAGCATATAGTGCTTATGTTTATTCTAAATACAGAAAAGAGTAATCCACCACATTATTTACAAAACAAATCAAAGAGTAATCAACTTATATAACCACACAAATAGTGATAATGATTTTTTCCTTAACAACCACATAGATACCAAATGATAGATATTTATGACAAATGAGTGTTATATTATTCGAATACATCTGAATATGATTTTATAAACATTAGTAGATCTATATGCTTGAAATTAACTAACTCGTGCCATGTTCACTGCTTCAGAAAGACCTTCACATACAATGAAACATAACAATACAGCATTAAAATACCATTAGAATATACATTGTAGTAGGCACTATACATTAGAGTAATTACCTAGGGTTGGAACTAATGTGCTGACTGGAAGTTCACGGAGTAACATTTTCTATCATAACTAAGATGATACTGAATATCAAAACAAAAATTATAGGAATGGTACGCAATTTTGTTACTGTATCTACATTTAAATTTTCATTATTCTATTGGTTTACCTAATAGTGAATACTTGCATGAAAATGCCTTTTTTCAGTCCAAGAGTCAGACATTTTGAACATTCCAAAATTTGGGCTGAGGTCCTATGAATAGTACAGCAAAGTTTGTTCATATTTTTGATTTGCATGCCATGTGTATGCAAATTAAGATATTGCTGTTCTAATCATGATACCTAATCCCAATTTAGGCTTTTTAAAAATGTCTGCTTTTCTCTCAGGGACTGAAAAAATTACAATCTCATGTATGTGTTCTCTAACTTTTAAGCTAATAAAAATAGAAATAACAATGTACATCCGGCACCAGCAAATAAGTAACTTATCATTCCTATAATTTTTATTTTGATATTCAGTACCATATTTTATTTTTGATAGAAAATATTACTCTATGAACTTGCTGTCACCACATTAGTATACTACTCTCGAGATACTACTATTACGTCCATTTTATTAAGTATGACAATTTCATTCTAAATACCACTGGATGTTATCTCTTACATGGGATACACACTACTCCGTCTGACAAAAATCTTGAGGAAAGCTCGTCTGAGATCTTTGCGACTGTAGTAGTAGATGAACGGATGTACAATGGATGGCACTGTCGTTACCAGGAACTGAGAGAATCGGATTAGGATTGCCGGCTGCATAACCTTTCTACTATCCAGGTCGGCCCAGGTGAATCCAGAGTTGAAAATGAAGATCCTGATGAGCCATCCTGGTACATAGGTGCACCAGAATGCCCCAGATACCTGCAGTATGAGGATGAGCGCCCTGCGGGCCTGCCTGGCTGTCGCGGCGTCCGGGTTGGGCTCTGTTATGGCCACTCGTCGGTCTTGCTCAGTCTTGCCATAATCGGTGGCTGACTGCGTCCTCGCGTGTTGTGTACTGTGGGCAGCAGCAGACGGCTGGCTGATGGCATTCAGCGGCCCTTGTGGCGCATGCACAGACTCCTTACTTTTAATCAAGATCCAGATCTTTACAGCGCAGAAGATGGTCACAAACCCTGGGGGTAGGTAGTGTAGCACGAGTTGAATGAGGCTCTGAACCAAACCTGCCGGCAGATTGGTAGCAAGAATACTGGCGTGGTACTCCCGACCTATGAAAATCTCTGTCAGGAAGTAGTATAAAGACGTGTACACGCTGGTGGCTGAGATCATGTAAGTCAGACGTCTGTTGCTGAATACTTGGTCATACCTCATTGGGTAGCAGTAAAACGTGTATCTTTCATAAGCGAGGATCCAGTTGTTGACAATGGAGGAGCAGCCGATGCAGATGGCAATGCAGGAGATGACCCGGATGTACAGGACACTGACCTGGCCTGGTAGTGCCAGCTGCACGATGTAAACTTGGCCAATGAGTGCGATGATAACAAGGTCAGAACAGCTGCGAAAGAACAGCAGATAGAAATGGCTGCAATGGAGGTCGTACGTCTGGATGATGCTTATGAGGACGGACAGGTGGCTGCTGATTACCACCAGCAAGATCACCACAAGGCCCCCGATGGTGAGGACCTGCTCTTCTCGGCTGCTGTAGACCACTTGTGGAAATACGTCTCTCCACGTTTCATTCTCGTCTGCATTGGTGTTATTACTTGTCATTTTCTGGGGGAATCTGCTTATCTCATTGCCGATTGTTAGCTGACCAATACGATTTGGAGTGACTGGAATACTTTCATTATCCCATTGAACTAAGTTTGCTATATTCATTATTATTGCTTTTTTTTGTGTAAGTTACAATCCACAGGATGTAACAAAACAGTTGTAATGCGTTACGCTGGTGACGTTTAAAACATTCTGGTGTGCGCTCTCTTAATGCTGAGAGTATGGGAAAGCGGAGCATTAGTCTTTGCGCTTATATTGTCTGTTAGACTTAAGCAGTAATCTCAGAAACCAATTAAAGCCTATGCTCATTAAAGAGAAACCGTCATAATTGGTCTGAATAAGAGTGCTCATTCGAGTCATCTCATTAGATAAGAACACATAATTGCGTGACTTCCAATAATTGTTGCAATTAGTGTTGTAGGTAATTGTCAAAAGTGACAGTTTACAGTAATAACAGATCATTTTACACAATCAATGTATACACTTATTACAATCTTGTCTGTGCCATAGAAAACAGTAATCTTGTGTTTATGACTTTATGTAAGCTGTTTGTTCACATCTGATTACCAAATTTTCTTTTAAAAAACTTCATGACCTGAGAATGGAAACACAATACTATATTATACACTAATGTGACATTTCAGTCTGCCTATAACTATAATGAGAAAAGTTGAATGGATGGCTGCATGCGTAAATTAATTTTTCAAGGTTTTCAGGGAAATTGATGCGCACAGTTTTCAGTGCTAATTAGTTGCACGGAAATATTTCTGTCACTTCAAATGTTCAAATGCACCATTTTGTAAAGTTATTTCCATTTTTTGTTTGGAGAGGAGGTAGGATCTGGAGTTCATGCCCCCGGACCCCCATAGAAGAACTTTGCGTTTCCCGCATGAGCTAGGGGTCAAACGTGCTCCTTCAATATTCATTCACATTATTCAATATTCATTTCACTCAATATTTCAAGTTTATTCATTTAGTCCCAATCTCGTGCTTTTTGTGTTTTTTTAGCTCCCCTGTCCGAGACAAGGTCATCTTTGTGATCACCTTTTGTTTGTTGTCTGTCATTGGTTCACAATTTCCGTTGACCGTTCACAATTCATATTTGCACATTAGCTTCTTTATTTTTCATACAATTTTCATCAAATTTGCACATAATGTGTATGCCCATATGGTCATCATGCCATTGTTGAATCATTCCCCTGTGGAGGAAATGAACCCGCCCTAGGGGTCCATTAAAAGTATTTTTTATAAACCATAGTTGGGTCATTTTCCATTCAAATTTCACCAAATTAAAACACAATGTGTATGTCTATATGGTCATCATTTCATTCGTTAATCATATCCCTGGTGTGATGAAATTGACCTTTGTTTTGAATTAGTGTAGAAGTGTGTGTGTTTTGTTATGTATTATAACAATAATAAGAATGGGTATACTTGCGATATTATCAATATTAAATTATATGACAAACTTAATAAATTGTACGAGTAGATAAAATAGTATTAGACAGGTGAGCAATATAGGATCATATGGTCCTCTTTTTTTGTTGTTGTTTTATTTCTTATTTTTTGTCATTTGATTATTTATTTTGATGAACAGAAGTTCATGTGTATATCTTATGAAGCAACTTTAATAGTTATTTTCATTGTTTAAAACAGGAACAGGTTAATAAGATCATTTTGATACATACATTTGTATATATATCAAATTAAATGCTACTCCCATATAACAATTACAATATTGCAACAAATATTTCTTTCATCACATATATTATCTGTTATGGTTGCACACATATCCCCCCCCCCCCCTGTTTTAATACTCAGTTAATAAACTATTCGATTTGAAATACATGGAACTCTTTAATATTTATTTTGCAGGTAGGGGTTTACGGAGAGTAAAAATGATTAAACTATGTCAATGCTGTGCAATGAAACGAAAATATGGATACAAATTGATTTTACAATCAATGATTAATGCATCAAATATTAATTCAAAATATTACCACAAAAAGAGTGGATCCAAAGGGAAAACAATGAAAAATTATGATAAAAAGTCACCCTTCAGATCTACAAAAAGTGATTTCAAATTTGCAAATGAATTAGAAGAGTATAATGGACATTTTACTGACTGGGAAAAACGCATCATTCAAGAACGTCAGGAGGGTACAGATAGTGTAAATTCTAATGGTATGTATGATACTAAGAAATCATGGCTAAACAATCGTAATGGTAAAACTAGTATAAGCCAAAACTATGTTTCAAGTGAAAATGATAGCCAAACTGATTTTGGACCTGATTTGATACTAGCAGAAAAATCATGGGATAGCATTCAAGGAAAACCAACTTTTGATAGAAAAAGTTTTGATAACTTTGGCCTTGAAGGAAAAAAGTAAATTTAGCAGGTAAAATTGTAAAAATTAAATCAATAAAATAATCTTTTGCAATGAATTTTGATGTTTAACTTTTTCATAAGTGAATGTAATAATTACATATAATGAGAAAACAATCTGAATCTATATTTTGTAATATGCAACTTCAAAATGTTAGTTTTCAGTGAATTCTATGGTACACATAGTTCCGTATCATATGTTTTATTTTAGGTACAGAAAATCTAATATAAGACTTCCACATATTAAAGGGGAAATTGTATTTGGTATTTATTCAAGTATTTTGGCCATACAAAATCGCAATGATGTATATGCTGTCTACATGAAAAAGTTACAATCACATTCTAATAATAATGCATTGGAAACTGTTGTTAATGAATCAAAAAAGAGGGATGTTGAAATAAGACTGGTGTCAAAGGAAATCCTTGATGAGCTTGCACAAGGAAGACAACATCAAGTAAGTATTCTCTTTCTTTAATACAATTGTACCACAATTAAAAAAACTTATTTGCGTACTATATTTCCATCACTTTAAATGTAAGCTGGTTGACATGTGTATGAAGGTTCCATATTTTAATTAAAATTGAAAGTTATTTTGTTTTGTGCTCATGATAGGGCGTTTGTGTTGATGTGTGTAAAAAACAAGCCATCAGCATCCAATCAGCTGAAGAGCTTTCATGGTCAAAGACAAAGCTATCTCTATATCTAGATGCCATACAGGTATTCACACAAAATATTAAATTTATCTTAGCATTTATTCTCTTACCGAGTCGGGCAGTCAAATGGTAAGCCTATATAAAATATATAATTTTTCTAACATAGATGCTACTAGCCCAAAGTATTTTTATCATAATATCTAAGCTTGTGTGCAATACTATTTTGATATACTTAATGTTTAATAAGAAATATTTTTAATACTTTTATATTGCTTTTTAGGATCCCATGAACTTTGGTGCTATACTCCGAAGTGCTTATTACATGGGTGTAGAACATGTAATTGTTCCATCACAATCTAGTTCTTCACTTTCTCCTGTGGTGTCCAAAGCAAGTGCCGGAGCCTTAGAAATGCTTTCTGTATATTCTGTTGCACAGACATGTCAATTTTAGAGGTTAGTTCTTACAGTATGCATGTACATGTATTTGTGTTGTCTGTCAAGAACCTTTTAAAATGGGGAGCAATTGCATATTTTTTACCCAATACCGAAATAATCGAAATAAAACGATGATTTGGTATGTAGAATAGCTGTGCCTAGTATGCACTTCCACCATAAACAAATGACTTTCTAAAGTTTAAAAATTTTCCTTTTTTATTGAAAAATTGGTTTGTTCTCAGATATGAGCGCATGAGCTTATTATCAATATAAACGCGCATCCTAAATACAAGCTCAGTGTGCTTTAATGCACAGGGATACGGTACCCGGAACGGTACCTATATATTCAGCGGGTTATCAGATTGGTCATGAGTCACAACGTTCTCTTTCAGGGAGACAAACTAAGCGGTGTATTTATGCGTGGTATGTAAACTGTCGAGTTCAAGATATATGATTGTCTGTGTGACAAATGCTATATTTATTAAACACATTGCCTACTTGTGACATTGGGTGATAAATCCTATATACCCAAGAGGTGTATTGGCAGCTATTATATTTAAACCACATTTTCAGGGAATATATCCCAGCTTACACTTAGTTTATTTGTTATTGTTTTCATATTTTTTACTTTCTAGGGATGCAAAAAATTAGGTTGGCATATCATAGGAACTGTTGGTCGAAATGAAAGGGCGAAAGATGTGATGGCAATAGAAGATGTAGACCACATTAATCAGAAAGTGCTAGTTATTATAGGTAAAATTTGATTTTGCGATTTCTTGTGGATCTTCATGTTCAAAGTATCATATACTCTATATATTACATTTGCTAGCTAGAAAACTTGGACTGCAGCTAACCCTGCAATTTTTTTCATTAGGTTGTACATGTACATGTAAATCTTTAGTACCACACTAAGAATCAAATTTTATTTTTGAACATTTTGCATTAGGTCATAGCATCTTTACTACTGCACTAAATATAGAATTTTATTTTTGAATATTGTTTTTCGATATTGTTCAGTATTTTTTTCTAGTCTCTCTTCAGGGCTTGAAAATAGAAGGAAAAAATGTAAGAAAAGGAGTACACTTTACAGTAAAAATTAAAATACTGGATGTGTAAGATTATCCCTTTGGTGTTCAATTATTTCTGAATGTTCATATTCTCAATTCAGGGAATGAAGGGGCTGGAATTTCATCAGAGATAAAGTCTCTTTGTGACATGCTTATTACAATCCAAGGGGCAGAAATTCAGCATCCTTTTGTAGATTCGCTTAATGTCTCTGTTGCTTCTGGTAAGATCTTTTTCATAAAGTATGCCACTTTTAAACTTCTTTTTATAGATTAACGAAATAAAACCTTATATTAATTACATTGATTTCTGTTTTTTAATAATCTCAAAGAGTAATAATTTTGTACCACATTTTTTTTCAAAGAATTTGACTTTATTGTATTTTGTAATTTCAAGGTATTATTCTCCATCATATGAAGAGGACGATATGTACAGAGATTGATTCAATAGACAAAAATTCAAAGAATGCGATTTATTTGTCATCCATTGATTGTATAAACCATGTCCCCTTAGATGGAATAGTTACAAAGGAAAGTCCACTTCCAAATCCAGAAAAAAACGCCATGCCTCGTCAGGCATCCGATATAATGAGCTCTTGTAATATGGAAGAAGTTCAATTAGAAACAAAAATGGATTTCCACACAGAGACTAAAACAGAAAAATGTATCCCCTTGAGAAGCGGGTATGACAATCATATTAGCACAGAGGATAATATAGAATACATAAAAAATATCACAGAAATCAGCAAAGAACACTTAACTCCAGAATTAAGTCTTTACCTCATTACACCAAAATGTTCACTGTGGTCTGGCCAAGAGTCTGATTGCATCTTACCTGATCCTTATTGGGCATTTTACTGGCCTGGAGGCCAAGCAGTTACAAGGTATTTTTATGTAGAATCTTCCTTTGGGATCTCTATGCTGTAGTTCATCCATGATAATTTCTTTTTGATATAGGAAAATTATGAAGTTTACAAAATCTTTGTAAATTTTCTATTGCTTTCTGTTTCTTAGTACCTAACCAAATGGATCAATTTAATTTATCATTACATTCATCTCCATAGTTAACTTCATGAGTATTTATTTCAAACCTAGCTTCTATGAATTAAGGATTGAGTTTTGTGCAGTGATTTACAGGGTGACCACAGACAGGGAAAATCAGGGAATTTTGTGAAAAAAATTCCCTGACTAGAAAAATCAGGGAATTTGAAAATCTTGAATAAATCAGGGAAAAATCAGGGAATTTTTAAGACAAACTTGTAAAATACTATTAAAAAATACATACAATACATATTTGGTTTATTTTCCGTTGCGCTTTAATAAATTTTTTAGACATGCTGGTTTTACAAAAACATCTTTATAACGTTAACTTAAATACAGTAACCTTTCACACCCAATTATAAACAACATTACTATGATCAAAATGAGGTGGTAAAGGTGTGACCGAGTCTTAAAATCAGGCGTAATTATTAAACAGAAATCAGGGGGAAATGTCAAACAATCAGGGAAAATCAGAGAAAAATCAGAGAATATCATTTTCAAAATTCTGTGGTCACCCTGAGTGAATAATGTTAAAAAATCTTTAAAAAGATATGGCATTGATTAAATCTCCCCGGACGAAGTCCGAAGGGGGATTTCTTGCTTTGCTTCTGTCTGTCTGCGTGCGTGCGTCCGAAATAAACAGGCTGATAATTCAAAGACTACTTGAGCTACTGATTTGCGAATTGAATATGTCTTGTTTGAGGAAAAAAGTACCTCAAAAAATTTTGTTTGTACTTTGGCCTACTTTTGACAAACTTATGAGCGTTACGTAATAAACCTTGTTAACACTCTACTGGGAGAAGTATTTGACTTATGGTCACCAAACTTCACATTTAGCTTCGTTGTACTACTCTCCAGAGCTGATTAGATTTTGGTGTACTTTGGCCTACTTTTGATGAAGCTACGATGTGTTTTTAAAAACAAATTATTACGTAATTGTGTTTATCTGTTTCCTGGGAACCGTTTATGACGTATCATCACCAAACTTGACATTTGGTATGTCTATATCACTATACTCACGTGATTTGATATTGGTGTACTTTGGCCTATTTTTGAACTTATGAGCGTTACGTAATAAACCTTGTTAACACTCTACAGGGAGAAGTATTTGACCTATGGTCACCAAACTTCATATCTAGTTTGATATTTGAGTACTTTGGGCTTCTTTTCAAAAATGGCCTGATCGGGGAAATGGCCTGATCGGGGAAGGGGAGATTTACGGCGTTCCCGACGACTACTTGTTCATATTTAATAGCTGTCCTGATTTTTATTTTTTATTTTTTTATATATGATTGTGATGAAACTTTCAGATATATACTAGACAATCCATCTACTGTTCATAACAAGAATGTGTTAGATATTGGTTCTGGCTGCGGGGCGACGTCTATAGCAGCGAAAATGTGCGGTGCTCAGCGTGTGTGCGCAAACGACATATCTTATGGTGAGTAGTACAGTAAATATCAAAATTAGCGCATGTGAAAAGTTGGTAAGCTATCTTATTTGTTTTTTCCAACTTATGAATGAATTTTATTATTTAACACCTTATGCAATTATACTAAGTATTGTTCAAGAAGTGTGATATAAAATGTAGTATGAAAATATTCCAAAAAGGATGCCAACGAAGTATAATCATATAAGTAATGACCTATATTCTACAATCCCCATGCACATCAATTCACCGTGGTTTGGAGTTGCAGATGTGTCCTAATATTAAAGTAAACTTTAAAAAAATTGGTTTCTTTTTGCAGTTGCTTCAATTGTCCTAAAGATGAACAGCGAAATTAACAAGTGTGGTGAAATCGAATCTGCTACTGAAAACTTGATAGGAAAAAGCTTAGATGAATGGGACATTATAATACTAGGGGACATGTTCTATGATCAAGAGTTTACAGACATGATTTCTACTTGGATATTGGAATTGAAAGAAAATGGAAAAATAGTTTTCATTGGAGACCCAGGAAGAATGTACTTTTTACACCATCCCATAAAATCTCATTTAACTGAACTTGCCAAATATAAGCTAACTTTACAATCTATGGATGAAAATAATGGTCTTACGCATGCAAGTGTTTGGACATTTAAAGATTGATTGGACTAACATATTATTAATATCAAGATTCTTTGTACATGTACATTGTAGAATTTGACAATGACATTGGAGTGTCAATCGTGAAATTGAGCATGCTGACGTCTGATTTACCCTAATGATGCTGACGTCTGATTTACCCGAACAAAGTGAGGGTAATTCAGACGTCAGCATGCTCAATTTCACGATTGACACGACAATCGAGTCGTCAAATACCATTCTATCATGACTAAAATACACACTAAACAAGTGTCTGTTTCATTTTTATTTTTAAATAAATCATATAACGTTCTCATTGCCATTTTGACCATTTGACGTCAGCTACTGTAAAGAAAATGTGTGATGGTACTAGTCTAGTTTAGACTAGTGGCCTCTGCGCGTGCGGTCAATCGTATAATTGAGCACGCTGGTCGACCAATCAGAGTGGGTTATTTGCGGTGATTTATGCACGCAATGATAGAATGTATTATTAACAATAAAAACAATAATGTACTGAAACTATAAAAAATCGTGGAGTTCCGTACAGCAGTTCATTTTTATTAATAATCATTTATTTATTTATTAATACCACATATTTTAATTTTAAAAGTAGATACATACAATCTTGAACTATGTTTGCTTTGGAACTTCATCTTTGCACATCGCCTAATTTCATGACATATCCATATGACTCATGATTTAAAAAAAAAGCTTAAATGCAATAAGGCAATTGTATACAGTGAATGTCCTCAACAATGGAACGCAATTTGTAGTCACAAATCCTTCCTTTGTGGAGGGTTTCCCTTGTTTACTAAATTAATTACTTACATTATTAAAAGCTAATGCACGAGAAAAGTTTCTGTTGAACAGTTTTTCCTTTGTTACTGTTCCTTTGTTGAGGACATTCACTGTATGTCAGTTACATCTTTTCAAAGATTTTAACTATTTCAAACCACTTTGATAAATGAAGTTTGATTCTTTGATTATCTTTTTTGTCTCTGCGTATTTTTCTTATACACTTGCATTTTTTTCCATTTTATCATTGATGCAACTTCATTTCCTTTCACGCAATTTCACACACCATCTACCTTAATTTCAACACACTCCACACATTACTTTAACTTGTCACTATTTTCCAACTTAAATCCTATGCCACTTCATCTCTCATTTTCATCAATTATCTCTCATGCTTCCATCTCATTCAAACTCTTCAAAACCTCCGCCATGTTCTCCCTGTATTCACTACAATCCTGTTCACTGTTCTGAAATTTGTATGTCATGAAGTCTGGCCCGGGTGACAGTAGTGGGAGGTCACTGTTGCGGGCCCAAGTGTGGCAGACGAGCCACACCAGGTCAGCATCTACCTTCAGAAAGCTGGAGAAAGCGCTGAGCGCTGCCTGCTGCAGAGCACACGGCTGGAGGCTGCTCAGGTACAGGCTGCTCGCCAAAATCACCTTGTTGAGTTCAAAACCTTGAAGATCAATCTTGATACACAGCTCACCGACGTGACGCAGGATTGCCAACTGTAGCTTGAAGGCCATACCATAAGTGTACGAGTGACTAGCGGAGTGGCTTATTTTAGCCTGTTTAGTGAGGTAAGATTCCAGTTTGGGCAGCACATCTTTCACCACTCTTTGTCGAATGAAATCCTCAGAAGTGTCTGCCAATGCCCTCAGTGTATCGCATGCCTTAATTGCCACTAATGGCTCTCTATCAGAAAATCGGGCAACAAAACCAGGCCACAATCGGTGTACTAGAGGCAGTAGGATGTCCTCATGCCGTGCCAACACTTTACAGGCACTTGCCATCATTTCCAGCACTTGAAGCCTCAATCTTGCATCAGGTGCAGACTGTAGATGTCGACATCTTTCCAGAACTTCCTTTGTCAGTGTGACATGTACAGGTGGATCTTTTTTCTCTTCTTCACTTCCATAATCTAGATTTTCACAAAGATTTTCATTTGTTTCGTCATCTGCAATTTCATCATCAAAGTTTGTTTTCTCTTTCTCTTCAATGTATCTCTTCAAATACTCAGTCACACTTTCGATTTGTTTATTCTTAAAATCTCTGCTTTCATTGTTCATGACTTCTGGAAACCATTTTGCAATGGTCCAAATCAAACTACTCAATACTTGAACAAACATGACTGCATCTGTTTCAAAGTATTCATCTAATGATGAGAGAACCTCATCCACAATATGCTTTATATGCACCAGAATGTCACAACTACTATAAATAATAACAACTTTAAGCACTACAGGTGCAAGAGGATGTATTCTTAAATGCCGAAGCCGGAGTGACACGGAGTTCACCAGATAATCTGCATTCTCTTGGAGTAAGTTCTCAACATCTTTGTATTCACATGCTCTGGCAATATCACATAATGTCATGAATGCTGATTGACAAATCAAGTAATTTTCCACACCAAGTTTTTCCAACACTGGGTAAAGAACATCCATCAGCAGGCAGCTGAACTGTTTGCCTGATGTTAGGGCAAGTTTACCTATACACTCTAACAAAACTGAGATCTGCAGTATATTCTGAGCCTTTGAGTAGCTACTTTCTCCTTTGACGGCCAAGGCAAACACATGGCTATCAGGCACATCAGAACCTTCATTAGACACAAAGTTAGTAATAGGATGGTTAAAATATTCCTCCTCCATGAACAAACCCACTAGTGATTTTATCACAGCTTCAACACTAGCCTTAGAATTATTCCCAGCTACTGCCTTGTGTAATTGAAGTTCATCCCGAGTCTTAAGCGCTCCTTCAACTAAATAACACATGATTAACGCAGCCTGTTTACGATGGAGACTAGTTTGCACAAATGAATCCATGAATGGGTCCAGTGCAACATCTATGTTTCCATAGTATCCAACGATATGACATAACAACTGTACTTGCTCCAAGATTTTGGTATCCGTGAAATGCTTGAAAACTTGCTTGGGTCTTTGATTCCATTCCTTATGACTTATGCTCGCGTAAGAAATGTTAGAAGGTACAACTTGAAATATGGAAATCTGTGAACAATCCAGCTCCAGGACCTGCAGAAGTGCTTGAGCGAGGTGTGTGCGGTGAGCCTGTGAATGCAGCATGGTGGTGGTGCCGTCAGCGCCCAACAGCCGCAGATACCCTGTCAGTGTGCGCAGAGTCAGAAGCTGCTCAGCCTCGTCTTCACTGCGAATGATTCTGGGCAGGTTGACTGTCAGCTTGTACATGTTTTCATCTAGAATCTCATGAAATAAATGCTGATTCTTCATTTTAATGTATTCCAATGTACGCTCAATTAGTTCATAGCTCTTCTTCTCGATATGGCTCATGTGGCGCACAATCAGCTCCAACAGGTGAGGCACACTTGTCTGGAAGATGCAGTCACAGTGCATCAACAGATGACATGCCCAGTCTATTCTAGCATTGGTCACTTCCATCTGGTCATTACCGGTGTAGTTACATATTTTCTCAATAAGCATGCACACCTTTTTGCTCTGTGTTTCTGCATATCGTTTGTTTCGTTCTTGTACTAATTGGGCACATTGATGTGTCTTTTCATACTCTAGAGGATACTTTTCTGCCAAGCATATATTTTCATCTCCAAGAACCAAAATAACAATTTTATACCAGCAAACATAAGCTGTTGATATGACACTTTGCCCTTGCTTTTCATCCCCGAGCATTATTTTTGAAAGAGACAGAAGAATTCCAGGAAGAAATGATGCAAATATTGAACCAATTGTTGCCCTCAGCTTCTCCGGTAGCATACGATCCAGTTGTGCCAAATTCATCAAGCAATGCAAAGCCGCTTTTTGAAGCTGTTTCCACGATTCCTTCTCTGCTATACTTAATATCATAGCTACACAATGCCCCACAACAGCCAACGAAATTGGATTATAGAATAGTTCACACACTCCAGTATCAATGTGCTTACACAAAATCTGAATACAGCAAAGCACTTCTATCTTTGTTTCTTCACTAAGCAGTTGTATTTTTTCGTTGTTCATATGCAGCATCTTGCATAATGGTGTCAGCACATCTAGGAGCGTTTGCCACATTGTAACATCTACACGACTGATAGCAAAGTGCAACGATCGCAAAACTGATAAGCATAATTTTTCTGACAATGCTTTTTTATCGTTCAATATATTAACAAGCGGACGAATAACTAGCACCAAGGATTCCTGCAAATATTCTTTTGGGATGGAGATCAGTTTTTCGTGAAATGTTTCAACATTTTCAACAGTTTGTTCATTTTGCAATGCCAGTATTGCATGTCTTAACTGTTGTATAATCTGATTTCGCTTAGCGTAGGTGTCATCCATTGTACTTGCTAACTACGTTTTTCTGTGTACAAATGACTTATCAATTAAAACTGACATGTGAATACATTATGACTTCGAAAAGAGAAAAAGCTTCAAATTTTCTACAACTTTTGAGTGACTTGTATTATCGCTACACTTCTTGGCACTGGCTATTTGTACGGCAGGCCGGAATAATAAGCATGAAGGGTCTAGTCCTAAAAATAATTTGAAACCACAAACTTAGTCTCTTTTCAGCCGACCACTGACTTTCGGCGCAAGGCTCTCAAGCACTGGTAGCTGGCGTCTGTGGTAGAGACTGCCACAAACTAAAACTAGATCAAAAGTGTTCAAAGAACACAGCGTCGCTAGAACAACGTTGACATATGGGCAATGAAAATATTCCATAAGCATGAAGGTTGCACCTCAACACTGTGGCATTGATTTAAAGAACTAAGTGATGTGCCACTAGTTTTACTGGATGGAAGGTTGTAGATCAAGTGAAATCTTATAAAAGAAATGGTTACCTGGAACATATACTTTACTTTGCAAATAGCCAAAATTAAAAACTCATCCTTACCATCATGAGTTTGGTCTTGATGAATGTAAACAGTAAACCAAATTTGAAGATTTTGTCTTCAAAGGCATTGATACAGATACTATTGATAAAAATGTCGAATATGGAACAAAAACGGTACACTTTAATTGGCAAAGTGCCAAAGATGAACATATTTGATTGTCACTACGTATGTGAATATAGAATGAGATTTGGAGGTCATGGTTCAAACTGTATTGAAAGTATATATATTGAAGAAAGTTTAAAAAAAAACTGAAATGTTTATAAACTGCTTCATAATGCTGTGCTCTCTGAGCATTTTTCATTTAGCTAGCAAAGGGCCAAAATTTAACTGAGGTGGTGGTCACCACTCCCATAATATTGTCATGTGTCAAGCTAAAAATGCCAAAATTGACCGCCAATGGCCTTCTGGAGGGAACAATTTGATTGGCAAAGTGCCAAAATTGGACACTAACTGATGATGGGCACAAGGGATTTGAGCAGTGTATCAAATTTGGAGCTCATTGCTCAAGCTGTATTGAAACTATTAAAGAAAATAGCAAAAAATGATCTAACATTGCCGTCTGGAAATCACACTTAAATTGGCAAAGTGCCAAAATTGAATCCATGTGATGGCCTCAAGCCATGTAAGCATTGTACCAAGTTTCAATGTGTCCATCCAAGCAATATTAAAGATACTGCAGAAAATGTCCAAAATGGACTCTGTCCAAAATGGCTCTGTGGAAACCAAAATTTAATTGGCAGAGTGCCCAAAGATCCCCAAAATCGAATCACTTTGGTGTTGCCTCATACCTCATAGTTGTGTAAAGTGTGAACAAAATCGGTTCATTGGTAAACTCTCTAGCTTGTCCAGACATATATACATACATACATACATACATACATACATACATACATACATACATACATACATGCATACATACATACATAATACATACACATTGATGTCCACATACACATACATACATACATACATATTGCATACATACACACATGACATACATATATGACATACATACATACACATACATACATACATACATACATACACATACATACATACATACATACATACTAAGATACATACATACATACATACTGACATACATGACATACATACATACATACACATGGTTACATACATACTGACATACATACATACATACATACATACTGACATACATACATATGGACATACATATACATACATACATACATACATACATACATACATAAATACATGAATACATGACATACATACAGATACATACAAAATCTATTTTACATACTACTCGACAACCATTGACATACAAACAAAATATGTTGGGCAAACAATGCAGGCTATCTAAACATGGGACGCTAGGTGAAGCTGACAGATACAAAATCTATTTTAATCTACTCCAACCATTACCAATATGTTGGGTACGGGATTCCGTGTACAAGAAATCACCAGTAGTTATACAGTTTTACAGCATCTCCTCACTGGATCCACCTCCACTCAGACATAAATTTCCTGATTTTTCCACTCATGTAAATTTCCTGATTTCCTTATTTTTCCCTGCAGGTATTTTTTTCCGGTCCGTAGATACTCTTAATTTTAAATATATTAACAACCATTTTATATTTATAATATAAAGTGTAAGAAACAAAAATCACTATAGATGGTGATATAGAATATTCTAAATGCATATCTGATCGTGATACTGTCAGTTATAGCTAGGATTATTAATAATCCTAGGTTATAGGCAGTTAAATGTATATTATTTTTGATAATTTCAGAAATAACCCCAGGATGCTGGACAGTTTTGCATCTATAGAAAAGTATATAGAAGAAAAATGGACTATTTCCATTTTAGGTAATTTTTCTAACATTACGAAATAACTCAAATTACGGAGTACGTGTAATTTCGGAATACTTAGCAACCCTGAAATTAGTTGTTTTATACAGATTGCATGCTTAAGGTATGTAATAGTAATTAAAGATAATATTTCCTGGTAATAAAGACAAAAGAATTTAGTTCCATATTATAATATAGATATTTTATTTTCCATGTTACTTTTTGTACAATTTGTAGAGCACTTTTAACAGTAACATTTATACGAGCTTCCCAGCCCTCACTCCTCCTGTTAATCTTTTTCTGGGGTCAAATAATCTTTCAAACCAAATAAACCAAATACAATTTGAAATTTGATGCTAGTTACAATCCACCAATTTAGACGCTTGACCTATTTAGGATAGAACAAATCTTTTTAACAATGAGACAAAAACTTATCTTTCATACATTCAAGGATCTTGTTTTTATTAACACCAGCAAAAACATTTTTGATCACTGCCTATTATGGGAACCCATTACAGTAGCAGTAAGGTGTCACTGAATGCTATGTACAGCGGCCTAAAAACGTCTACAACTGTACAGAATCAAGTGGTGTAGGCAGTCCAGTAAATAACCTACCCCCAATGATCACATGGACCACCATCTACACAACAATTTATACACATTTTGTACAAAAATGAACTCAAGAGTTGAACAAACATATTGAAAATGCATTAAACACTAAACTTTAGCATACCTCTGTACAATTTAATGTACACAAACACAAAGCAACATTTTGGTCACATTTACACCACAACTTCAAAAATTTAAAGACTAATTTACTACATTACCATGTAACACCATTGAGGCTTACATCTTTAAAAAGTCTCTATATTAAGAAAATATAAATATAAATATTTAAATTAACATTTGACAGCTTTATCCTGACATATTTTAACAATACAGATTATCGAGAGGTAAATGAAATTGAACCTTTGTTTCAACAATTTCTAATACTATGTATTTATGTACAAGATCCAAATAAATAGGTCATCTGTAAATAAATTAATCACTCACTCAGAATTTCGCGCTCATGATTGTGCATGAAGCATAACAGCAGACCATTAATAAACATAAAAAAGAGACCCAAGTTAAAAATGAAAGAATTATCACAAACTTAAGATTATCAACTTTGAACTATGAAGATCAGCATAATAATGATCGCTTAGTTTGTATTCTCGTGGGAATAATTTTCTGTAAGTCCTGGCAGTAAACCGAAAAGTAGTGACACATTTGGGTTGTTCAAGCATTCCAAATATCACAGAAATCAGTTTCAATCTTTGAGACTGTGCTGACTTTCAACCGGGTAATACTACAGTAAATTCAACCATTCATCTTATTATAACTAATATGCGGTTAAATTAACACTATCTTGCTAAAATCATGCTTTCATTCTACCATTTATTTGCTGATTATCTAAATTACATATGGTGTAATGATTTCCTTTAAGTAAAATAAATAGCAAATCATATTTTGGACAATACAACTGAATATATTATATCTATAAATCATTAAAAAACAAAAAACAAATTAAAGATTTTTCATTGATCCTGTACAACGAAATCTTAAAATGCTTCCAACCTATTTAAAATAATAATTTAAATAACAAAAATATCTTTAAAGCAAAATATTATTGATCAACAAATATATGAATTGCCTCCCTGCCATAAAGGTATTGAAAAAATATATTTCCAAGGGTCTTTCAACAAAAACGCAGTAGTTGATTGATGCATTGCAAAATGATTTTGTTGGAAAAAGAAGCTATGTATTTCTAAAGCAGTCACTTACTGCTGGTAACTGTGGAAACAAATTACTTCTAATTATCATGTCTACCATATTTCTTAATTAAATCTATCAAAGAACTGCTATTATCAATCGGTCATTCTTTAGACACAATGTTAAATTATTCAAGGAATTAATTCCATGATATATGCTAATAGAGTAGTGAGCAATATTGATCATTAGGAGGCGAAATACAAGATTTGAAATCACTATAGGGATTATGAAGAAACAAAACTTCATTAAATGATTATTCCATTGTATATGCCCATATTCATTTAATTTAATAAGCAGGGAGACAATAACTGTATATGGCTAATTCAGAATATGATTATTCAATACCATAAGATGGGCATTTGATATGTATTGCAATAATGACTTCATATCATACATGCTATGTTTCAATGTTACAGAAATTCAAAATAAAATTTCAAGTATTATGAACCATTATGATACAATCTTTAAATAACACAAAATAACACAAGTAAAATAATAGTAATTTCACATCCGGTCAGTTCACGATATGAATGGGCTTTCAAGGAGATTAACATCCATCATTTTTCATATTGTATCTTATTTTTTAAACTCCCCAAAACTAGACATCACTACACAAACAAAACATAAGATGCCAAAATGGAGCACCAATATTCCAAGATCTTGCGAACTATTTAAATATTCATGTATTTCAATGTTAAATGCAACAAAAAATCACAAAAGGAATATCATGCATCCAATCTGACAAAAAATTGTATTCATGACAAAATTATGTTACTATTAAATTTTCCTAGTACTTGTGATTGAATACCAATAATTGTTGGCCTATTTTCCCACATAATACACCCATACGAGATAATCAATAAAACTGATTACTTATTAGTGCCTTCAAATTTTCTTTTCATTAGCCAGTTTGTAGCAACCAGAAAATATCCAAAACAATTCATGATCCACACTTATTTGTCATTATCCACTGTCTTAACAAATAAATGTTGTCTGATGTTTCATCAAACAAATAAGTTCATTGCTTGGTACAACTGCATAAGTACTACAAAATGCAGTGGCAAGCAAGAACGTCGCTCACTTGTGACTGGATCCATTGTAAGCCATGATAGAGCATTATAAGTCTCCAAAACATATCTGAAATAAATCACAGTTATTAGCACAGGCAGGAAAAAGTATATGTTTATTATATTTGCTTAAAACAAGTTTAATGGTAAGAATGTCTGGCCGGCAAGTTCATTGAGGAACATTTTCTATTATAGCTATAAAATGGTACTGAATATTGAAATAAACATTAGAAGAATGATACGCTATTTTTTTTACTGGAACTACAATGCTACAATGGTGAACATATATATAGAAATTGTATTCTTTCCCTTTCTTACATTTATGGGCATGCATACACATGGTGGGCTACTGACTTAGAATATAGGAGCAAGTAAGGTTGTCACAAAGATTCTGTTGTTGAAATAATATTTAGGTAAGGGTTGACGAATGAAGCTTTGCCACATCCCTTATGTAAACCAAGCAGTTTCTATGCAGTTGCAGAAAAAAAATAGCGCATCATTCCTACACTTTTCATTTTGATATTCAGTACCATTTGTTTTAGTTATAATTGAAAATGCTACTCCATGAACTTGCTCTCCAGACATTATGGCTAAACATAGTAAACTAGGCGGTGAGATACAAAGACGAGAGAGCTTTTAGTGTGAACCATGGTTAAGATGTGACTTATTTATTGTTATATAAAATGTAATTTATTTACCTGAGTACATCACAGGTAAATGAAGAGTCAAGTGGGTGTCTTGACTTAGGCGAGAAATTGCGGTCATCTTTTTTTGAGTTCACATGCAACGCAGCCTAAAACACAGTAAATGGCTATGGTGAACTGTTTATTTCCTACAGGCGCCGAGAAATATTTTACCTTGCAACTAGTCATGGCTAATTGCTAGTTTGTTAACTAGTATAGATAGCAAACTGAGAATGAACGCTGCTTAGTATTTTATTCTATGGTTAATTTTGAACATTTGGTGCATTCCATGGGCTCCAGCAGCATGGGAGGTGTGTGTGGTATACTATTATGATTTACAAACACTATACCATCCACACATTACTATATCTATACAATAGTAGTAATGTGTTTGGTATATAGTGTTTGTAAATCATAGTAGTACACATACCACACACACCCTCCAATGATGCTGGGGCCCATGGTGCATTCTGGGTGGCATAAAAGATAACAGATTACATACGTTTAAGCACACAAAAAATTGAATATTTTCAGAAAATCGTGTGTCTGTTTGACCTTATATTCATCCAAGCTCACTGTTAGCGTAATATTTAAATTTTTCGTATCCAAGATTCTCAAAAATGACAAAATATTTCAAATGCATAATGGTAATTTGTTTACTTTGCCCATTTCTTTTTTTTTCTTTTTTACAAAAGCACACATTTTATTAATTCGGTATCCTGATTTAACTTTCAAGGAGACATTCAAGATCAAATCTAAGGTAATATTTTTAGATTCAGTGCGGCCTGTTTACTTTAATTGACCCTAATTACAACAATCATATCTATTAAAGAAAAACAGCTTACTAGCTACAGCATAACCAACTTAATATTATACTAGAATACAATTCATATTTGCTACATTTCAGAATAAAAGCCCTGAAAATATTTGTGTTTAAAAACCTGGCACGATTTTTAATACTTGCCACAAGCATTTAGCTACCAACTTTCAATTACCTTTAGCGATGTTGGACAAATGTTTTCCCGGTGTGGGCATGCTGTCCAGAACCACTTAGGCGTTGGTCCTGTGGGTGCTGTCGACGTGTAGAAACCCATGGCAAGAGGTTGTTGGTTAAGATTGAGAGGGCTATCTTGAACATCCTGTAATTTTTTTTCAAACATTATAATTATGGATTTTGAAAAGCTTTATGTAACATGAATAGCATTAATGAAGTTATTACTGCGGTTTTCATTGACTAATAAAATATGTGGCTTTAATTGTGATCACTAATCCCACCTGTTATGTGCATTGGAAAAGCTAAAAGTAATTGTAGACTACAATTAGGGAGAAAATAGACTATGGTCAAAAGTCATTTGAATCTGCAGCATACAGTTGTCAGTGGAGAAACCAACCTTTGAGCAGTTTAGGGTTAACCAGCTGCAAATTGGAGATGCAAGACATGTTTGGCCAACTTCTAAGTTGTAAAGAGCTAACCACAGTATTCTTCTCTACTGTCTAAAAGAAATGCTCATTTTATACGACATACCTCACCAACGTGGGAACTATTTCTGCCACCACTGGGGGAATGACGTCCTCCTCCAGGCAGATTGGGTGAGGTTGCTCCAGCCTGGGCGCCATCCATCTTGTTACCAGGTTGATCATTCTCCATAATCCCAGCAAACAAGTCGCCAAACTCGTCTATTAATCAGAAACCTTGTTAATTTTGTGATTTCCATCTGGGATTAACTACTTCGACTTTTAAAATCATAATCATATCTTGTTAATGGATAATTCTTACAATGTGACCAAAATCACTCAATGTCAGTCAGCAGTATGCTAGTTTTACTTTTCTCCGTCCATGGTATTAGTTCTACCAAAGCAGAAGTTCATGCAATTAATTAGGATTTCTAACCAATGTCCTCACTGCAAGTTCATGGAGTAATATTTTTTATCATAACTGGCACAAAAGGTATAGTAGGACATCAGTATCACTTTCTATCTCTTGATGTTTGAAACTTAACTTTATTCCACAAATGTCACCTTGTTAAGTGACGCACAAATGAACTCTGCCTTACCCATGATGCCTGCTGTTTCATCCATGCCATCGCCCCCGCCAATTCCCAGCAAACTTGTAAGGTAGTCTTCTTCTCCTTCATTGAATTCGCCTGCTCCTATATGTGGGTCAACACCGCCTCCTCCTTCCTCTAGTGCCTGATTAGCCTGGGCACGAGAGGATGTTGGCACCACAAGGATATGAGTGCACGACGCATCTCGAGGTGTGTCCATCTAAAATATAATGTATAAAATCAGCAAGCCATTTACATGCTCAACGAGAGATCATTAACAGTTATCAAACTACATGAAATATTGTACATTAATATCTTAAGTGCATGTTACGAGGATAAATATAACAGGTACTATATGCTATATGGCATTGAGCAACCACTGGTGCAAGCCGTGGTTTCTCTCTAAAACCTAACAAAGTACAAGAGGCCGTGATAAATGTCTACGGTGTAATACTATTCAATAATTGTTATGATTGTCAGCATAATTGATTTGTCATTGATATGGGGTTCAAAATTGCACCCACAGCAAAGAGGCCATTAAGATTAAACCAAATCCTCACCTGTATCTTACTCGACAACTTCTCTTCCTCCATCTTCACAGAGTCAGGCATGATGTGGATTGTTGCATGGGTCTCCATAGAAACCAGACAAGCAGACAGAATAATTGGCCCAGGGTCTGGCATAACTTGACATTGCAAACATGATTCACGCAGTTGCTTATTGCATGCTACAAGATGATTCGAACTCAGAAGTCCTGACCAGCCTATAAAAATGAAAAAGAATGCTGAAAATTGCTTCTAGGAAGGTTATAAATTATGCATTCTAAACTAAAATACATTATCTATTATCTTCAGACGGAGAGAATTCTATTGTACCATGAAAAGCACAGAAAACTAGAATAACAAATATTTACCTTGTAATTCTCCATGGCCAATTCTGCCAAATCTGCCAATTACCACCCTCCACGGACTTGAAGTTACTGTCATAACACCCATGACAAAATCCCACAGCTTTGCTAATCCAATCCGTCTCGCAGATGCCTTCTTTCGTCTATTCCGATTGGGAATGTCAATGTTAATTGTACAGGTTTCCAAAAGTTCTCCCTGAAACAAGTGGATCAGAATTGTCAGTTATATCAATTGCTAAACTGTATAGAAAACAAAACAAAATAATTGCAGCAATTTTCTTCAATGCAAGTCAATTTATGGGTTTCTTCTTCTATAAACAATTTTTACCTTTTGATCAGTACAAACGGCAAGTAACCATCTTTGATCTTCAGAAAGACAATATCCACATAGCAAAACACGCGAGTCTTCAATAGTGGACTTATCAGATGCTATGTTGATTTTGCTTTCTTTCACAGGTGCAATAACATATGGCGGGGTGTACAGGCGCAGACCATTGATATGTGAAGGCTGTAAAATACGGAAATCAATGCAAATTATTAGCTACCCCGACCATTGATAAAGTTACTGACATCTATTACATTTGGCAGTCAACAAGCTAATTCAGTATCACTTGACATATTCAGTACCTCATTTTTTGTTCTTTTGAGTATTTCCAACGCTCCTGCAGCAGGACCAAATCCAGTCATGGATTTTCCAAGAACAGTGTGTGATACATAGCGACGACACTGAGTATAAACAGCTAATGACAAATTCTTTAATACTTCAGTGTTCTCATCTTCTCGATAACGCAAGACACTTTGCAAAGGTATTATCTATAAAATAGACATTGATAGATATAGCACAAACGCATTTCTACATTGGCACACAATTTTCAAAATTGTTATACAATCAATATCACTACTGTAAAAATCTGAACAAACCTGGAGTTGCACATTGACATTTAGACTTTCATGCAAGCATTTGATCATCTCTTGGTAGCAACGTAACAATCCCAGAGTTGCCAGCCTTTGCAGGTGCTCCCAATCTTGACTGTATGAGAAGGGGTCAATCAAATAGACTACAACTGCTGGCAAGTCTTCACTATCCATGTCAGGATCAGCCTCCTGATTGTAGCGTTGTTGAGCTGTTGTTGCTTCACCAGAATCACGGTCATTTTCTACGATCAAATTAATATTGGTTATAAAGGATGCAAAAATTATATAATCTACTATAAAGAACTTATGGATCCAAGGATGGAAAAACATGAATATTTTTTACATAAATCTGAAAGATATCAAAATAAAAAAAATCTAACAATGACACTAAATATCAAGAGAAATTAATATCCCATATCTAATACCTCATGGTGTGGGAGAAAAATAAAAACTACTAGTGACATAAATTGTACATCAAAACCATCTACCACTGAATTATGTATCAAATAATCTAAGAGAGAAAACAAAATAAACAGATAACAAAAATATCAAGCAGTGCATAGACCAACTCATATCAGTTACATGTAGAGGAGATAATAGTCAATTTACACTTAATTTTCAATCGAGAGCAGAGCATTGAAAAAGAAATATGTAACGCAACACTAATGCACTTATTTACAACATAACAGAACAACAATAAATTCCAAACATCAAATATAAACTACATTTATGAAACAAAATGTTTGTACAATTGAATAGATGTATTCGTAAAGCATTTCAATGAATCTAGCAGCAAATACATGACTGCACATGTTGCTTGCTTATTCACCATTACAAATCAAAAAGCTTGACAAGATAAATCAGTTTATAAACAACATTAAAATCTGTCATCAGAATTTAATCTATTCCATCAGATATTGCTGTTCATAGCTGAAATAGCGCAAAGAATTTCAGTGCAAGACTTTTCTATCTTGAGTTCTATACGACACTGACAACATGTAACTGATAAATAAACATGGCTAAAAAGTATAACTCACAATAAACCTTGAGCGAAAACCAACTAAATTGGTTATATTTTTCAATAAAAGTGGAAAAAAAAGTTTGCAGGAAAATAAAATTTTGAGTGACTAGTTTAATTGCGAGAACAAAGCCATGATTTGCTGACGGTGTATGCTCTACCTTTCTCCTCACCCCCACTTGCACCCCCACCAGCAGAGTCTGGTGTGTGTGGGGGAGCGGGCGATGGCTCGCTCGTGTAGTGTGGTGTCCGAGTGCTCTTCCCAAATGACGTGGGTGTATCAGTAAAGATGCTACGAAGATGCGATACATCGTCTACCATGGCTCGATTGATGAAAGGAGCTGCAGTTATATTGATTATGTCACATGTGATGTTAAGAAAAAATAATAATACTGGAAATAAATTTTACTGAATCATGAACAAAGAAGCAAAAATCACTGAATATGACAAACTTACCTAAACTATGTCTGCAAACTTGAGCATATAATCTCAGTTTGGACGCTACAGATGAGTCTCCAATATGGGTAAACCACTCATCTATAGGCAGTTCAGACAAACTCTTCGCTTCCTTTTTCCCAACTCTAAGTATTGAGTCTCTTAGCTTTGTAGAAACAGGTCGGTGTTTTCCCATTCGACACAATTCATAATGTCTTGACAGTTCATTAGTAAATGATTTCACATGTGACAGAATGAAATCATTGTCAGGCGCTACCACGATGTAAGCAATATTTTGTTGCTTGCCATACGGTTCAATGAACAACTTGTCCTAAAAACAAAATCAGCTTTGAGCATTGCAAGAAGACCACACAAATGTACATTGATAACATACAACTTCAGCGTACAAAATAAGGACAGACATTAAAAGCTCTAACTCTATAAATTTTACTTTAAAATAGAAAACATTATAAGTAAAAGGTGGACCAAAATCTGAGTTTCTTTATAGGATTTGTATCTAAATTCTTAATTTAGGATCTTACCCAATATCTTAGAGCTTGAGGAGCAAGCCTCATCCAGTCTTTGTCATATCCTACTAGGAGCGGTGGTATTGGCTGAGGTTCACTTGTTTCATCTGACCCACGTCCTGCTAACAGATGGAAATCCTTCCAACTTAGAGGTCCAGTTATGGTGTAAACATGGTCCCACAGCCGTCCTGTTCGCTTCTTTTGAATAGCATCTTGAAGTAATGGTTGCAAGGACTTTAGAAGCCGCACTACATCTTGAGAATTGGCGGGAATTTTAGCAGTCGCTGAAATTGAAATTATAGCATATGAGAAACTTTAAAATTATTCCACGTGGTCAAATGAAAGCCAAGAGGAGATTCTACAAACAATTCTTGCTTTTGTTTTTGTATTTTAATAGCACAAAATTGTGTCTTACTTTGTAGGTATGGCCACTTGTGAATACAAGTGTTTTTCATCACAGGGTCATCAAGTTTGGCTGATGAGCAGTTATCCATGGCCTGTCTGCCTACTTCCAATGCCATGTAACATGCCTCACAGCCATCTTGCACTTCCAACATATTTACAGTATCATGTCCATTGTGTACACCTTCCAAAGCATGATGCATTTTCTTACAGTTAAATGTCACAGACATAGAAGGATACACAGAAGAGAATTGCCCTTGTAACAACAGCAGTAATTCTTGAGGAATCACTTCCCCTTGTGATTGGTGGGTAGCACTATTATCCTCTTTGTTATCCTTACTGTCACAAGGCTCTGTCTTTGGCTGGATAGCCAATAAAGTCGGCTTTCGATGCTCTAACCGATCGTCCCGTATTCCACTAACGTCCACTTCATCCTCATAAAACAATCCAGAACCTACACTATATTTTCGGTTCATCACAGCACTAAATCCCACATTGACAGGGAACTGCATTTCAGGAGATCTGTCAGTAATATACAATCCTACATCCGACCCTTTAATGTTGTTGTTGCACACACAAATTGTACAGCTATCGTAGTTGTGATCCTTGAAGAGATTGAGAAGGCTGTCGGACAACATGATGTTCACTACCAAGCTGTGTACCTGCAAAAAAGTATTTTTATGTGAGCGCTTGAAACATTTGATCGTATTCCAATTTATTGCAAAGTTAAAAGGTTTAAAGAAAGTATTCATACAAAAAGTTACAATGTAGCTACTTAATAGAATGAACAAGATAACTTAAGTTTGTACACTTTCACATTAGCCAACAACCCAAATATTTGTAGGCTACATCACTCTAAAAAGGTCCTTTGGCTACATCTGGTTATCCTTATGCAGTTTTGCATATTATTTTTTCACGAGATGGGTTAAAATAAAACACAATCCAGGTTGCGGTAGTACAACTTCCCAGTACAGGGCTTAACACTAGCTAGTGCCCTGGTGTCCTGGGCACATAAAAACTACGTCAGGGCACATCAAATCTTAGATTCCTGTGCCCTTATGGGCACACCATAAAAAAGTACTAGCTATTTTATTTCAGTCAAACTCGACCATCATATCCACAATGTTGTACTCCCTAGGGGACTGTAATTATATTCTTTGTTTGACAGATGCGCCGAAGAATCAGCATAACCCCCGATACAAAAATAAAACTGACATACATGTTTTTTTTTTTATTAAATTCACGCCGATGAAGCAACAAATCATGTTTTTTCATCACGATATCGGCCTGTGAACCTGATTCCACAAGGTGCAAAAATCATAACATGTTAGCTCATCTCATGGTATTCTTGGCTTAAATCTCGGTAAAACTGAATGTGATAGACGCTACCATGCAGTGGTGAACCTCGTTTTGGAAAGCACCGTTATGAATCTGTCACAATGCTTCCGCGTAAAGGCTGCCCACATGATTTTGATCAATCAAATGTTGTGCTGTTTATGTTTTGCATCTGGTAAGGCACCTGTCATGGCGATGTCGAAGTTGTTATATTTTCTTTGGAAAACTTAAATTATTAATCTCCCGTGCCTCATCTAATTATATCGTTTATTCTAGGTTACAACATAGGCAATTGGGAAACTACTGATCAAATGTGGACATTGAATAGTTAGTGTTTCTAATGAAACGATATGCACACTCGGCACAGATAAAACTTTGAAAGATAGGTGGTTCAATTTTTTTTTTTTTTTTTGTCTTACTACCGTATCAACAAAAAACTGCCATATTTTTTTTATTTTGTATGCCGACTAACCGTTATGAGACCATGACCTTTTTTTTTCCTTTTTTTCCGACTGTATGGAAAAAATTTCAGAATTTTTTTTTTGTCAAACAAAGAATATAATTACGGTCATCCTACGGTGAAACATGCAATGTACAAATAACGTTTTTATGTTGATCAGATATTTGAAATATTTTTTGTTTTAATTTTCTTTTATTAAAAAAAATCAGGGCACATAAAAATGAGATCAGGGCTCAAGGATTTGGACCATCATGTGCCCTGGTTGGCACGCGAAAAAAAAGTTAAGTGTTAAGCCCTGCAGTAAAGGTAATTCAATGGATTTATTTTTATCGGGAAATGGACTTGTTGCAAATTACTTTCCTACATATATTCAAAAGTTCAAGTAGCACATAAAAGCTGATCAGAGATTAAGAACTTAACTGAAATTTTAGTTCAGATTCATACGTTTACAACCCACTTAACCAATTGCTTTTGAACTTGTAAGTTGAGTTAGGTTTCTGCCAAACTCGGCACAAACCCACAGGTGCACTAGTCGGTGGCTTACAGTGCCTAAGTACATCTGACATCCCGAAAAAGTCGGGAATAATTAGTTAAAAGATTACAAGAAACATTTCTGAATCTGCAAGTTAGCTCTTACCTCTGGCATTGAGCAATTTGTGAGTGGTCCCCCTACAGAGTGTTTGTTGGGGTACGATGATGAGGCATTACTCGCAGGACTTTGCAGCTCGTACGACATTGGTGTCCGCGGTGTTCGCTGTTGCTGAGACGACGGAGGTCCATTACCTGATAAAAAAAAAATTTTTGATTAACGGTAAAAGAAAAAACAAAACAAATGTCATGTCTTAAATAGAATGTTAGTTACATTGATTGATTTGAAGAGAATTGGATATTCATGGTTATTTTCTAAATCAAACAATTTCAAAAGAAAAAAAGTATACTAGATGTAAACTTCCAAATTGAAAGAAAAAACAGTTTTCAATATTGCGTTCATACCCTGAAAGCTGGCTGCGGGTGAGCCAGCAGGCCTCTCCATGGCAACAGGAGTGGTCGGAGCATGGTCACGGTGGCGCTGGGAGCTTGTGTGAGGTGCAGGCTCAACTGACGGTACGTTCGTGTAGTGGCTGCAATTGCAAATATGCATGTGTAACTTCAAAAATACTGAAACGATTTTATGATTGATAATATGAAGTGATTTTCTAATTGCACATATATCAATTCCAAGAAAAACATCTCACATTTAAGTTAACCATTAACAAGGGAACACACTATTTTGTATTAACATCTTTATACATCTGAAGTAGTGTATGTTTATTTACAAAAGAATTCCACAAATGTAGTAAATAAGATTACCTTTGCGGAGGTTGAGGTTGTTTTTCAATAATTGGCAGGTGAAACTGTTGCCATGAAGGGTGGTATTCTGGGACTGCTATTGTCAGTGGTTCAACCTTTGAGCTCGGTAAGTCAATGGGAGCATATTTGTTGGACGAGACAAATTCTACCACAAGAGGAGGTCGATACACAAACGACCAGTCCTAAATAACAAAACAAAATCATTGCTTACAATTTCTTTTTTCGTTCTCAAAAATATCAGTTTTTTCGCCATTGCAATTTAGATACACATACCTTAACAGAGTCATCACCAAGCATCATCCTCTTATACATATATTCTGATGCAGTAGTCTTAACTCCTGTATCCATTACTGTGAGATCAGTTCCCGCCATGTCCGGGCCATTACAAGGAGACAAAGCATTGTGTATATTCTCATGAGAAGGTGGTGTTGGAAACATACGACAAAGCTCGGTATGTGATGGGCCAGACTGCTCCAGGCGACCTGTGTTTACATAGTATTCATTTAGTGCACAGCATGATGAAAATAATTAGGATTGTTTAGAGCTAAAGTAAATCCATCAGGTATTAAAAATACTAAAGTATAGATTTCTTACTACAAGCCAGCAATGATCCTGAGGGCCCTCCTAATCCAGATTTACTGATCAGTCCGGAAGGTAACTTTGTCTCATCTTTATTTGGTGGGGGTGTTGGAACAGGAAACTAAAAAAAAATCATTTAAATTATTTAGAGGAAATATTGAAATTGTATGAATATGCGCATTTAAATAGTAAGATTTGTAATAGCTCTATTTTATTTCAATATCCATATCATCTACTTACATTGTCACAGCCTCCATCATTGCTTTCAGAATCAGAGGTGTCAAAGATGTTGTCTAGAAGACCCATTTGGGGGTTGAGAAGGTCTTTTTCACTAAGACCACTGAAGCCACCAACACCACCAACAGTTTCATCTCCATTTGTTGTTGGAGACATCGGCTCTTCCTAAAATTATAACACAAGTGGTTAGATTATTTGTTAACATAACTCCAACCAAAATTTACCTAAAATACTCATGAATTAACTATTTTGTTGATTATTAACAAATTCTAAAAATACAATCAATATGTTTCTAACCTTTATGCTGGTTTCCAGACCATCTTCTCTGCTTTGTGACCTATAGTTGGTTGTACGGCGCTTTTTCAAAGTAGGAGATAAAGATAGCTCATCAGAAAATTCATATGGATCTTGTTCAGGCTGCTGAGGCGATGGTACATTACTTTTATGTTTAGATGATGATAATCCGTTGTTGTAACCTGAAAACCCTTCTTCCTCCATTCGCTGTCTTTTCACTGGCAAATCTAGCCTGAAACGATAAGAAAAGATTTCCAGATTAAAGAAGTAACAGATAGAATTTTTCTAGTACTTGACTACACAAAATTAACAACCCACGAAATTAAGATTTACATTTTTTCTCATATAGAATGGCTTTAGATGGATCAAATAAAAATTGTACTAACCAGGCATGCAGACTGTCAAAGTTATATAGATTGTTGACTATAAGTTCTTCATCATTTTCATCGTACTGTTTCACCGGTAAATTTGGTTTCTTGATTCCAGCAGAACCTCCTCCAAGACTTTTATGTTGTTGAGTTTCTAACCAAGAATTGACTGGTTCTGTTTTGACACAAACCTCTGCTGGAGTACTATTAGTTCTATATGGCGTATGCTCTTTACTCAACATTTGAGGGTGCATTAGATGAGCTGGTATTTTACCAGAGCTCTCAACAGGTCCTATTCCGTTCATATACAAGTGTGTACCTCCGTTCACAATGTCTGAGGTCTGCGGAGCGGAGGCATTACTGACTTGTGGCTGTCCTTGTGCATCTTTGTCTTTGGTAGACGGTGGGTGAGGGCTAAGTGTTGGCATGGTGGGGTCTCCGTTATGAGAGGCAGCAGGTTGGGATGGTTGAGACGCTACTAGCGGCGAGGGGGCAGCAGAGTGGGGAGAATCTGCCCCTGCTGGTGCAGCAGGCGCGGACAGACTGTTGGGCTGTTCAAATGATGAGTTTGCTGATGGGGCAGCTGGTGTTCCAGCATTGGTGCTAGCACTGTTAACAGCCGTGTTGGTTGATGAGCTGACTGGTGTGCTTGCCTGGCCAGGTGTGGGCTGTGAGCGCATAGAAGGTGTGCCGATTCCTGAATTGTTATTCGACCCAGGCAACAGAGGTTTGAATGAACCAACAGATTTGGCAGGCAGAGACTGAAACATTAAAACGCAAAAAATAAAAATTAGTTTAAATTACCATATGTAGAACAGAAACATAAATTAGACAAATGATGAACTAGGACAATTTATATACGTTGATGCTCACCTGCATCAGATAGTCTACTTCATGTTGCAGAAAAGGATCCCCCATAGTATTTCTACGGTGGAACGGTTGTCTCGACTTGTCAAGAGCCTTATCAGACTTGCTCCCATGTTTAGATGGTGACGGTCCGCCTTTATTCTGCGAGCTTCTTTTACCTTTGTGCCTGTTTAAAACAAACACCCACAATGTATGATTCAATACATAGGCGCTTATGTAAATCTGTAAAACATACTGCAGTCTTGTCATTACCGAACATATGAAAATCCAAATATCAAATCAACAACACTCACATTGAACACCCACAAGAGTGCTTGTGGCACGGATCTCCGCACTCCCAGCATCCAAGAGTTGGATCACTGTCAGATCCTGCTTCACTTTGCTGAAGCCTACTGTAAAATACATAAGAACGATTTTGTGTTTCATGTTTTGTTACATTAGAGAATAACTGAAACTTTGATTACTTCAAATTTGACGAACAAATAAGTCTAGACATTTTTGTGCGTGAAAAGCAGGTTATCAGTAAACACTGTTTAGTTCACCAAACTTTGATAAAGTAAACTATGAATTATCATACTTAGAATGTGGACAATAATTGGCACCAAAGAATTGATATTCAAATTCAACCAAAGTATTCCAACTAGAAAATTGTCAGATAGACAAAATATGAGAGATTCCCTCAAATTAAAACATATACAAGCATATAAACAGTATCACAATCATATTAATCTACCAAACCAAACACTTCTCGACAGTTTCGTGGGAAATAATTTTACCTCAATGGTTGAGCTCCACTGGCGATAGCAGCATCCATCCAGACCTTATCGACAAGTCGTGCTGACAATTCTTCTCCTCCATCAACACTAACAGCAGGCAGATACGTGTTGTCCACATAAGCTGCCTTTGCCATAAGTTTAATAGCTGGCTCTCCCTAAATATTTGGAAACAAAACATTTTAAATTCTGTTCGCGTAGCTAGCAACTGATAGCTAGCATAGCTGGCAACTGACTGATAAAACTTACTTAACATTGTTCTACATTTCATGCATTCCGAGGGAAGTTAAATGACTAACCTGGGTATGACGTGGGACTCTAGGTGAAGAAGGTGGAGTGAGGGCTGCTGGTGATGGGTTCGGAACATGACCACCATGCTGCCGAATGATCTCTTGCTGGGTGTCATCAGCAATCAAGATAAACGATGCTGGATATCTCATTCGTACACCACCTAAATTGTAAAGAACATTATGCATGCTGACTATTGTAATATAAGTTAAAAATGCACTAATTATTTACAAATGATTGCATGTAAAAAGCTGATGATTTCCACCAAAGTTTGGTTCATTGTTGGTTTGTTCATGATTAGTAACACGCTGTGGACTACTTGATCATTACATGACATCACATTATATAGCAAGCATTCTAAATGTTGCATGTACAATGTGGGTAATATGGTGGTAAACTAACGACGGTAATAAACATAAACATAACATCGATTTTAATGGAGAACATAAAATATTACAGTCCAACCATAATACAATGCACTAAGTTATTTGACATAGTTCCCCAACACGTTACACAGCAAATGGCGTTAGATACAAACAAAGTGTCAGAATAATTGATTGCAGTCACATTTAATCTATATTGCCTTGGGCAAATTTATGATGGTACTCCTTTATTAGTTGAATAAATTGTTGTTTTGTTTACTTTTGATGAGTATTTTTTTTTTTATATTGGTAATAGCTTAAAGGCACAAAAATGATCTCACATATCCAGTTACATGTACCTCATAAACCCAGTAATAACTTTCCCATGTGGTTGTCAACCATCAAGAGTGGGATAAAGGGGAGAGTTCAAGGCAGGAAAAGAGGGAATCATTTTAATTGATCACTCAAATCACACTTGACACTTAAGTTGAGTCTATTACAAATTTTCCAGTTATATTCCTAGCAATAACTTACAAAATATTTGCCCTATTACATACATGTAGGTTGATAGAATTCACTCCACCCGCCCCCCTCCTTTCAATATTTTCCCTATAATTTTAGCTGCATCTGGGAGCATTTAGAGGTAAATTTGAATTAAATAATTGGTAAAAAAAAAAACACTATGTGAACTTGAATTCTCTAATAATTCTGTGATGTTTACCTATAACTAAAATGGTATGTAAGCCTTGTAAAAATTTTTTCGGGGCATTTTCTTGGTTTCCATGCCTTCCAGTCTGTGACAACCCTATGCTGCAGGTGAAATAACCCTCTATACCATACTGATACAACCAATCTCTTCGACAGAAATTCATCTTTAGCATGATTTGAATAAGTCCCAAACGGATACTGTTTGCAAAGTTGTGATATTTTTTCTGTGCTACAGGTGGACTACACCTGATGCCAAAATGTGGGTCTGGCATGTACATCTCAACAACACTTGTCGCTGTGATATTGTCATATGGCGCTCATAATTAGCAGATAGGTAGAACATCAAACTGATTTTGTAATGCCCCAATTAAGTTTATTTAAATTTGACTGGAAAATGTTTCTTCAAAAAAGAAAAAAAAAGAGAGTAAATGTTGCACATGTATAACTTGTAAAGAGAACAGGTTTTATGGTGTATTAACTTACGCATATAACTGACAACCACAGAAACATGTATACAAATAAAAGACAAGCAATTTTTAAAATTATTTGTGGATTAAACTACAGTTCATGCCATTACATTAGCACTGGAAATTATGCTACCGGTATGGAAAAAAACAACATGTATGCTACCGGTGCGAAAAAAACACAATATGTATTTGATATATACATTAACAAAGTTGCAAAGCCCATGACACTTTATCGTGCACAGATTACACTTAACAGCTTCACTGTAATCATCAGGTGTGATATGTCTTCTTGATTAATATCATTGACTGCTGCGTAGAGATAGCCAGCTAATTAACACATCTTTGTATGTTGTCAATGAAAGGCAATGCAATTTTGTTTTCACATGGGCGAATGACTGAACATGATCACACTAAAAAACACATATCCATGTTCACAGGAATTCATAAATTCCTGATGTTACTATCATGTTTTCTTTATAACAGTAGGATGGTTGGGAATATAAATAAAATGACACATAAATAGCTTTCTCTTACCAACAATAACTTCCACTACTTTAGCACATCGCCCAACATCTTGATCAGAGAGCACATAGAACTCCTGCCAGTCAGCTAGCACCTTCTGCGCACTGAGGTCTGTATCTTTGTAGGCCTGACCTGTCAGAGTTCCTGCTAGACCATAAGGTGCTAGAACAACTGCAAGAAATAAAGCCACGTAAAAATACAGAACCAAACACACTTTTGATTAAAAAATTTGTACATTTTATGGTAATTTTTTCTCTCCTTTTATTTTCAACTTAACATTCAATGATAAATACAAAAGCAATTGAATCGGGTAACATTCCTCTTACAAACAAATTAGAGTACCACATTGTCCAGTCAATCTAATTACATGTAGCAGTGATCAGTCACTGTGCTACAGACTTACAGCCATGTCACTGGTGAAGCAAGTGTTTTCTGCTCGCCAAGTGAATCTTTCTTGGAACAGCTATTTATCACTCTTTCCATGGGGATTTCACACGCGTGTAGTTTTACAAAGTCCTTATTTAACTCTTTAGGTGAAGGTTTGCCTTTTGAGTCAATGCTGATTGTGAGTAAACTTTACATTAGCATTGACTTGTGCATGGTTGCCAATAACATGGATATATCAATGTTGTTAGCTATTCTTAAGAATCCATGAAATAAATCATTACAAACAGGATTAATGTTCTATCTATAATAATGCCGAACATTAAGTTAGAGAATAGAATAAAATCCAATTTTTGTAATACTACTTGCATCTAGGGTAGTGTTAAAAAACTTCACAAGAGATAAAGAAAAAAGAAATTATGAAGACACAAGTCTGGCTGAAACAATAATACCATTTGAGCAACGTACAATCCAGTTATTTTTAGACAATATTTATCTACTTCATCACAAGCATCACCTCTTTTATGTCCACTTGTGAATACAAAAGTATGAAACTACTACTGCTGATCAGTGTCATAAGAGCACAGCAACTGAAAATTTCAATTCTGACCATTCTAAACATTTACAAAAAATTACATAGCATATTACTGTCTCAGACAATTTGGTATTTCTAGTGACTTGTCGGATTTATAATTTAATTAAACAGTTCAACCAGCAGAAATTCAGTTGTAGTTCTGTAGAGCAGATCGAAGATTAGGGGCAGGCTAAAGGATACCTAGAATACATGTACATCATTCACTAGCACCCAGTTTATACCCACAAATGGCTTTACTTAACTGTCATAACATTTCAGCGAAACTTTTCTGGTATATCAACAAGACTTCAAGTAAGTGTAAAAAGTGTCAGCAGTCAGAATAAGCTTTTCCACACATACAATATACTGTTAGATTTAAACGTTGCTAAATATATGGGCTGCTAAAAAGCAGCCATTACATTTGAGAACCTATGGGGCTCCAATATATTCCCATTAGTGAACGAAACAATGCTTGCATACCTTCTCTTCTTTACTCTACAATTGCAACATGTAACTACAATGTACACTACATGGATGTTATAAATTAAAACACCATTTCTTCTTAAAATTACTAATTAAAATCTTATATTGGCTTTAAGGTGTTGCACATCTAAAGTAAAGAGAACCAGTAGTCAAACAAATGAAGAGTTCTTAAAAAGATAAGTACTCTAAATGAAAACATCACTAAACAAAGCAGCTATGTTGGTGAGCAACTTGTGGCTGTATATAGGCAACATTTTGGCCAGTCTAACATGCAAAAAGGTATTATAAATGCACACTCCTAACATGAGCAGATGGACTCATTTTTGCAATCCCATTCCCTACCAATCCAGGGAATTGATGTTGAGACAGTTGCAATAATGCCAACTGGCAGTCACTGCACTTTTCGCATAGAAACACAGTATTGCTCATCTAAATTTGTTTTATCCATAAAAGGGCATATCAATAGGAAATATTCAAGGGAAAGAATTATTAACTCTTGTTCACATTTATAAGGATTTCTTGACTTGTTGCAAGGACGCGATTTTTACAAACAGGAGAAATTTTATATAACAATTTAGCAACAATTTTTGCCCTGCATAAATAAAATCTGATAGAACAAGACTTTTCAGAGGGGCAGGTACCCCAAACTTCTAATAGGCAGTTCAGCACACGACTTCTGACCAGTAATGAATGATATCTTGTCACATTTTCCAAATTAAAGGGGCTATGGCGTAAAATTTATAATTTTACTTTCATCAATACATACTTTAAAACCAATAAAATCTACTTCCAATTAAATACACACTGCCTACACCTGAGAGCATTATTGTTTGAATCATTTCTCCTCGCTGTTGTAGCCATCCACCATACTGTAATTAGAGCTTATGTCACACTAGGGAATTGTGTCATAAGCTAGATTTGTCTAGATTATCAAACAAGCTGCTTGATAAGAGTGCAGGTTAGAGGCATTAGATATCTCCATATACATTTTAATATCTCTAAAGCTTAGATATATTGCAAGAGTAGCATGTGTGCTACCTCCTGCAGGAGTAGCATGTGTGCTACCTCCCTCTGTTCTGGTTTAGGGTTGGTTCTGTCTGGTAGATCTTGAGAGCTAATAAATGTCTTATGGTTTGCTTCTTTTCCTTTTCCAGTGTTCTGCTTTCTTTGAAATTACAATTGTGTCCAGTTTTCATGAAATGGTCTGTGATGGGAGAATTCTGATATTCATATATGTATGTTCTTTAAATCTAGTTAACTGTATATCTGTTTCTCCAAAGTATTTTACACTATTTATAAGGAAACTAAGGATGGGGAAAAACTATCAGAACTTGACACAAGCACTTCTGCACAGAGATGAAGTGCTGACACAGCATCCCCTGATACATTGATAATGTAACCGAGACAGCAGCAAGTGTCTACACTGCTGAGCTGGATTCAAACAACTGTCACATGCTGGGTATAATGTGGGTCAATAGGTCTGGATATACCTCGACATTGCTAGCATCTGAAGAGGGTAATCCACTAGTTTTCCTCTGGTTCCGCTAAATGCATGGACATAGCAAGCATGCATGGCAGAATAAAGAACTGCAGTCTACTCCTTCCCTACAAATGTTGCATGTCCATGACACCATGTACTTAAGTCAACTAGGACGTCCAGACCATAACCACTACAAAGAACCTTTGTCTTCTCAACATGGACTCTCACATGCACAGGTTCTGTTGGTTAGTACCTCGATGGGGTCTGCTATGATGACAATGTCATGAGCATATAGCAGTTCCCAGGGGAGACCAGTGTAGAAGTCCCGTGAAAACACGGGAGAACAGCCATGACAAGAAGTTAAAATCTTTTATCTGTGATAGTTTTCACAGAACAGATATTCTTATAACTGAGCTTCATCATTAATGGGAAAATTAAAGTAACAAGGGACTCACGTCAATACTCAGTGTGTTAATATATGTGCAAAGACTTGGATAAATAGATGCAGCCTATGCAATGTTCAAACACTAATACAAGATGTATTTTGTCCATTACAGAAACATTCAAAAATGGAAAATACGCATAGTTAGACTTAAGCATCTTCACAACATCAAAGGTGTTGGAATGCAACAGGACTCAACTCAATGTTAAGACATAGAGCACATCATGTAATCCATTACTCAATAGACACAACCTTTGATGGGACATTTGCTGTGGTTGCTCACATTGATCAATACAAATATGGATAACTTCATAGCTTCCTTGTTTATGACCATCCCATTTATGTGATGATCAGTAGGGCCATGATGTCATTTAGCATGTGAACAATATAAAATACTGGTAATCTATGAATGAATATGAGGATAAGTTTCAATATTTAGCAAACAAATAAGTCCATACACAAATGTCACCAAAAATACATAGTTAATAGTTTATAAATAGCCAAGATGTCAAAGATGTTAGTATGCACTTTTCAAAGATGATGCTTTAAAAACAAGATGTTTCTGATTGTGCTCAATGTTATCAGAACCCAGGCCCGTAGCAAGCGGTGGTGCCAGTCTGGCACGTGCCCCCCTCACTTTTTTGTCACATTTTGGTGTGAAATAGAATGAAAATATTAAAAAGTGTCCCCTCAGTTTTTTTGAAAAAAGAAGAAAAAAAAAATCTTTATTTGGCTTGAAAATGCACCAGAGTTGCTCTCAGAGTATCTAATTTTCAAAATTTTCCCAGGGAGAAAACCCCCCGGACCCCCCTGAAATATGCGGGGATCGACACAAACGCTGACGCCATCATTTTGAATGCAAAAATTAAAAATTTCCAGGGGAGCATGTGCCCGGACCCCCTAGATTTAACTTCACCACATTTCAGCTCGCATCAATACGTTTCTGTGCCCAGTGATAAAATTTGGCACTGGCCCGTCGGCCCGAGGCTAGTACAACCTTAGAAGGGCCAGTAATGTTTCTCAGATGATGGCCCGACTGGCAACCATAAAATTTGGCGGAATTTTGCGTTCGATTTTTGCAGAACCCCCACTCCCATTACAAAAGAGCTTGATCTTGTCTACCTTCACTATACCAACAGTATATGGTGACAGTTGACAGTTGTATAAATCTTTTAAATAAATTCAAGAAGTTTCTGGAGGGGGGGGAATACCCCCAGATTCCCAAGCAATGCTTTGCACCTTCAGCGCTTGCAGGGCCAGTAATGTATCAGAAGGGCCAGTGAAGATTTTAAAATACTGGCCCTTCTGGCCAATTTGGGCCACTTCCAAATTTTTGTCACTGTGTGCCCCCTCCCTTTTCTAACTCTTGCTACAGGCCTGGAACCCCATAAGACCTCTAATGGATTTCTGATGCTTATCAATCAGTAGATTACGACAAATTAAATGTTACATTTTCATTTTACGGGCTCCAAGGATCTCTACCTATCTTAATATGAATGGCATAAATAAAGTCAAAATAAAAGAAATTATGTGCTGTCGAAGATCTACCTCAAATGATAGCTATCACGACATTTGATGGCGGTAAGCAAAAAGCGAGTGATAACGGGTGTCTTTCTTTGGTTTACAGTATACTCGATAGACCGTCTAGCAAGGGGGGTTCAAACTGGTTGCGCCCTGGTTTTCAAATTAAAGAGCATGCGCTTGATGTCAAGAACAAATTTAACTACTATCAAAAGGCCTCAAAACATCGTGTTTCAGTTAGTGCACCGGGATACGGTCCTATGGACAAAAAAGGTTGCAATGCACATGTGACCCAATCTAATATTTACTTGCCGCTAAAATTGAACTTACGCTTACTCATTTTTGATAGCGTGTCCGACACACAAACCTACAATCTGGTATGCCCTGAGTGAAGTTTAACATGTCCTGGGCACTCCGGCACTAGTTAGGCTTAAGTCCTGCCAATCAGTGTGCAATACTGACAGATTGTTAGTCTTTAATGTGACAAAGTGGTGTGCATATGCCAAAGTGGGCACGATACTACAGAAGATACAAGCTAGCATATAGATCTGACATTCAGTTCAGACAAAAGTTTCATTTTCAGACGTGAGGAATGTTCTTGATTTAAAACTGCGCTGTAACACCGCTGTGCATGCAAAAAGAGGATGGAGGTGGGGATGGGGCAATATTACTATTACAAGACTATACAATCATTGTTTGTATATTTAAAAGGCCAAATCATTTGTACTTAGTTATCTGATTACACTTGAAAAGTAACAATATCACAAGCGTAAAGTTACACAGGCAATACATTTCTAAAGCAGCCATAATTTTTGACTGGTATGATATACCGGTCATAGTAAAGTCAAGGATTTTGACCAGTTGATAATCACATCACTCTTACACTTAACAATGTGTATAGATGATTAGTTAATGCACACACAAACCAGGAATATATGAAACAATACGGAGTGAGAATGATAGTTTTGTTTTACAGTGTTCTTTTTGGCTGTGTAATAGTCACGAAAGAATTTTAAAATTCTCTTTCGTGATTATTACACATCCAAAAAGAACACTGCCAAAACAAAACTATCATGAGACCAAGTGCTGTGAACCAAGTCTACAGGATTTTAAATATGAGTGAGAATGGTGATGGAAGGATAGATTTCATTATTCACACTGTGGTGTTAGCTTGATGTTTTCAGAGATGTGAACCTGTCACCGCGGAAAATCTTAATCCGACCCTGAAAAAATCTTAATTTTCAAGCAAAAATCTTAATAAAAAATGAGAAAAATCCTGATAAAATCTTAATGTTTTACAGTTTAGTACATACTTAAAATGACAATGAATATATAGGAAAATATTAATTCAAATACTATTTGTATTGTGGGTCCCAAAGTTACTAGGTATTTGATGGTTATAACTTATATACTTACCAGTAGCATCTGTCTGTATGATGGTTGTCATGACACTCCTCTCATTTTACATTGATTAATTATTCTGCCACTGTGACATCTATACTCGTCTATACCTACAGCTTGTATCAACCCCAAACCCCACCTAACACCCAGATCTGCCACTGTTCAATAACTTAAAAGTTCTGATTCAAGTTTCAACATCTTTTCAAAGACTTTTGTGAAGAGCAGAAGACTTTGACACTGACACAGTTGGGTTGTAACTGTCATTGTGTATTATAAATCATATGTCTGTGGTACAAATGCATTTCATGACTGCTCATAATCAGTGTTTATCTTGTAAAATGAAATAATTTAAGTAAAAGCATGTTTAACTGTTGAACCTGACGCCATCTTTGCAAATGCAGTAGTTGGCACCCGACTCTACTTATATTTATTGCAACGCACAAAAGATAGCGTCAGAACGCATTTTCAATCCTGTACATGTAACTGCCGGCGTGATCCAGCCAAAAGCACTTTCGTTTTATGAAATTGAGGTTGCATTATGAACGGCAAAACTGGGTCAATGTCTGTCAAACCGCAGACACGATATTTTATGGAAAAATACATCTTTTTTTATGAAATAATCAGAATCCCGTAATAAACCTACAGCCCGGACGTAATGATTTTATAGAATGTAAAAAACGCAATTTTATGGGAAAAAAACGTAAGTTCACATCTCTGTGTTTTAGGAAAATTTTAGCTTTGCTTTTAGGAAACCACAAAACCTATAGCTAAAATATTCTCTTTAAGTTTGGGACATTTTTAGTGCATACCATTTGCACCATTCTAAGTTCATCAATTCTGTAACAATAAGATTTGAAGTTACCTGGAAGTCCGGTTTGTCCAGCCTGTGTTGCGACATTCAAATGATATGCCTGTGTTCGCCAAAGAGGAGGATGTTGACGAACATCAATGCTAGCACACACTGTACTCTCACCGTGGAGGAAGAATGAGAAGCGGATTGAAAGATGTGCCCTAAAAAGCAAACAGGAACTTTAAATTACTCTATTGATTGATAAGTTTGATATTCATGAGCAAACTCACAGTACATGTGTACTTGCCAATGGCCAGTGGATGAGTTAGTAATATAGCTTATACGACCATCGAAGCACACCATATACATTAACTCTTTGACGGTCACCGTATTTTGGACGTGTGACGTACATTCACATCACACAATGTCATTGATTTTCAGATTTTGTTGTCGTAGATACTGCGAGTTCTGCAGGTTTACTGAAGAGCCTAAATATTATCATACTTATCCAGGACATGTGGAATGCGATGCAGATTCTTATTTTCACACTTAGAGCTCATAATATTTTGCATTTTGTTAGACATGTCCATCGACGCCATCGCATGTTTTATCTCTCGATTCAAAACATTGTCATTTGACAGCCCGAGGTGATACGATGTTATGGTATGAATGCAAGGTGTTTTGTGACGTATAACCTACCATTCTCCGCAGAATGGCATACATAATGTGAAATTGTTAATATTAATATCGGACATACGTTTCATTCACAAAATAAGAGATTAGAGTCCTGTTGCTTTTGCCGGCGTGTCCATTGTTGAGCGATCGCGCACTTGCTGCCAAATCTCCCGCTATTGCGACATGTAGACTAATAGTACATTCCTGACACTTTCCTTGTGTATTCTATATCGTGTCCGCCAAACACTGGTAGATATTATAAATGGTTCCATTTCATCATTATCGTTGAAATCTACATTTTACAGAGAAATATTTTCAGTCTAGTTCCTTCCATGTTTACCTCCATGTTAGCTGTCAATTTCGTCATCGGAAACGCTTGTGATTGGCTGAAACAGTAGCCTTGCCACAGCATGCATGTTTTGCAATGCTGCTATGCTTGTTAAATGCTGTTCGCAGAGGCTACAGCCTCAGAAATGGGCGTAAACACACGAAATATAATGAAGGAATAAATTATTTTTGTGAAGTCAGGGTTCACCGCATGCTAATGAGATGTTTATAAACAGATAGCAAAATGGACGGCCGATTGTTTGATACTAAGACCAATGGGAGTTTACAACTAAATATTATTATATTTCGAGGGCAAAGTAGGGTTCCGAAAATGGGTGTTTCGCCTATAAGTATGTCTTCTTTAAATTTATTGTATTATTTGCTACAAAAAGTGGTTATATCGAAATATTGTGAAGACTAATGAATGGAGTAGGCGATTTTGAGTCACCACGTGGCCTTGTATGATGCATGTGACAAACGCTTTGATAGTTATGAGAGTTAGAAGAAGCTATGTTTTAGGCTCATTTTTCGGCATGCATTAAGGCATAAATGCCTTTCCGACCGGCAAAGGGTTAAAAAAAACACCTCAACATTGGGGATTAGGGGGTGGTGGCATACTCGGATGTAACTGAATATTATTTGGTAGCCAGATAGTTAGAAAGTGGTCAAAGATCTTAGACAAATTAAACGATGAATAAACTAACCCTTACTTAGTTAATATTTACTAAAAAAAAAAACCCCACAAATCTCTCCCTTCAAATTAGTAGATCTGATACAGTGGACTCTGTCAAAAAGCACCCAAGCGAAGGGGTTGGAGTGGGGGTGGGGGACGTGACAGAAGTTAGATGAAATTCTTGTTGTTTTACACATTTCTTTCTGTTCATTTTTGTATAACTTAGTTTTGGCAATTGTGCAGTTCCAAGAAAACTATCATGAGCTAAACTTTCTTATGATATGTTTCAATTTACTACGTTCTATTATGCTGATTCCTCAGATTTCGTTACGTTTCTGTGTAGTTCTGAAGCAGTCAGTACTGTATAAGCTACTGTTGGTATCTATTCATAGTTCCGAAGCCCCGCCCCCTTTTCTGGTTTTGACGTGGGTCTCACAAATGTTCCTATCGCCCGTAGTAAACAGAGAGAAATTGCCGACTTTCTACCGAAGAGTGTTGAATCAAAATTGTGCTGATCTTCTTAGTTTTAACTTGGGATAAATTCGGTAACCTCTGTTCTACAACATACCAGAAGTATTCTCAGAAATCATTGATAATAACGATTTGCTGAAGCATTTAGTTTTCCATCTTTTTGCTTCCACTACCAAATGAAGTCCCGTGATATCGGGTTTTTTGAGCCGCTACTCTTAATCGCATCGCGTTATGATCGGTGTTGACAAATAACGGCGTGTGATAAAGGCTAATGTGACATACAAATGGCGTTACCTTTAAATCGCCAAAGAGTGATATTATTTGTGAAACGAATGGATTATCATCTTACAATAACATACCCATCAAAAATTCACGTCGGATCAATTTTAAACCGATTATGAAGTCATGGACGAAAGGATATTTCTCAAATCATGAATATTGTTTGAAAATCACAGTGATTTGTGCGTGTGTGTTGGCGATGAAGAATTTTGACAGTTTACAAGGCTGTACGCATGACACATATATTTGGAGATTTTTATAGTAACACCAAGTAATATTTTATGCTCGTTTTTTATAGTCTTTCACCCAAGACTCAAGCTGTTTTATTATTTTCGAAATCTGTACCCTTTATGATGACTCACAGCAGTCATATTATTTTACGAGTAAGAGAACTTTTAGAAATCGAGGGCGACACCAGCTACATGTTTGGAAGATAATCTAGACTTATAAAACCATATTCCTATAACTAGATATTGAAAATAAGAACTGTGAGACTATATTCTGAGTACATCTGGTCAATTTATGTAAAAAATTAAGTATTTATGGAGGCACCAGAAATGTTATTGTCTCAGACGTAAAACGGTCAAAATGCCAGTGAAAGTGTGCGGTAGCGTTTTTACTACAATGTCATAACTCTTCTAAATCGATAATTGATAGGTATACATTGGATACAATGTAGGAAAGAGGAAAGGTAGTGCATCCCAACTGAAGGGCTGGCTGATGTAAAAAGGGGCGTGGCTCGGAACTATGAATATGTAGCTAACATAACTGAAACCGTCATGGATGTTATAGTTTGTAGAAATTGATTCATGATTGATAAAATAAAATGTCCCCACTTAGTAAACAGAGTTTTGAAACTCCTTGGATTTATGTAATGTAATTTTTCAAAATAATTGTTAATAAAATTAGTTTACCCTTTATCATGCAGATGACGTTGATCAAACGGTTGAACAAACCATTTGCCTATGCGCACAAAGTTTTGTTGCTGTAAACACCTGAAATGAAAAGGAATTACATTGGTATGTATGCAAGTTTCTGTTGTTAAGATTTCACGTATGACCTAGCAATAACAGAACTGTAGACATGGGATATAACGAACCCTAAAATGTGATAGTAAGTGTGCATTTCATAATCAAAATTGTACTAGAATGGAGAATGAAACCAAATTGAATTATTTCCAATACACTCACATCATTATGTATATGTATTATAAACAATTAACCCTCTTGGAGCCATGTACGAATAATGTATTTTACTGCTAACTGCCTGGACAGAAAATGATTTCGATAAATATTAGACCGGCAAAAAGTGTCAAAATGAAAATTTGACATCTTCAACAATAATTATTCCATTATAATACAGAATGTTTTTCGCTGACACGAACTGTACTAATGTAAAATTGACAGCTTTATTCAATTTTCACTATTTTTTCTGGTAGTAATATTAACATTGACTGATCAAATGACGGAGGTTATTGCCACTCAAAACCGAGAAATACACAAAATAAATCACCAACTGCCAGAGGAGTTGGGTGTCTTACAAAGAAATAGCTCTCTCCCTCGGAATTAAAATGATCCATAATGACTGATAACTGCAAATTATAAGCTACACAATCCTATTAATATTGACTGAACACAACACTGAGGTAGGCATTGCGATTCAAAATGTTTGTCAATGGAACAAAACAGTAGTTTCTGAGATGTCTAAAAAAATGTTTACAAAGATGGACAAACGACGTACGACAAATGATCCAAAAGTTCACATGGCCTTTGGCCAAATTGAGCTAAAAACTAATATTGTAGGCATCATGTATGCTTTAGATATGAAGGACATACAAATATTCATTTTAGCTAGAACTATTCAGGGTTTGATGCTAACTAGTTCCCTGGTGTCCTGGGCACATCCAATCTAAGCAAGGGCACATCAAATCTTAAGACTCCTGTGCCCTAATGGACAACTTACAAGCTATAAAAAAGTACCAGTTATTATATTTTAGCCGAACTCGACAATCATATCCACAATGTTGGTATTCCCTATGGTGAAACATACATTTTGTGCATTGTATAAATGAAGTTCTCATGTTGATTTAATAGTTGAATTATGTTTTGTTTGTATTTTTTTATCTTAATATCTGCGGTTAAGCTAAAAAATTTCAGGGTACATAAAAATGAGATCAGGGCACATGGATTTAAACCATCATGTGCCCTGCTGGGCATGTGGAAAAAAAAAGTTGGTGTCAAGCCCTGTTATTGCTTAAAGGAGTTATTTCTAGCAGCCAAAGAATTTTTTCTTCCAGCCAGGCGTTTGCCTAATGTGTATTGTTTTATTTTTTGCTCATCCAGATTTTTTATAATAAATATTTTAATAATTTATAAATATAGTAATTACATATTGAAATTGCCCGACATGACGTAGGATTTGACCTTTTGAACTCGCAACTCATGAATTATGCGCGCGGAACATACTGCAGAGTTCCGATAGCAAACGCTTGACGTTCCACGTGAACGTTGAATCACAAACAAATACTGAATGGCAGGTGGTTGCTTACAAAGTGTTTTCTTCTAATTTTTTCGAAATAACATTCCTTCAAACGAATTATAAAATTTGATGATATTACTAAAGCATCCAAACAGATATACCTTACCCGAGAGCAACAATAACCACTCATGTCAGCAGTGATTTTGAAAAATCTACGAGTATTTCGTAGATCTATAGATCTAGATTATGGGGCGGAGCTTGCGAGTCACAATGTGACGTCACGTGTTTGTGTAGTAAATTAAAACGATGATTATAAAAGATCCAGTCATTATCAAATTAAAGCATATACAAGGTCTATGTCATTGAAATCATTCTCCCAAATTTCAAGAATTTTGGAAATGTGGTTTATAAGTTATAGGATATTATGTTGCCATTCATTCAAGTGGGAGCTAGACCGTTTGTTCACGACTAAGCGTCATAAATTACCCACAAATCCATTCGGCGGAAAAACAACAATGGCAAAAGTTTTATCGGTATTTGTGCAAATAAATTCACTATATTTTGGTATACACTTATTTGATTATATGTTTTATTTGTGATAAAGGAAGTGCATCTTATTATGAAAGAGGCACATTCTAACTGCAAGTTTGGTTCAAGAGAACTGTGAGAAGACCGGGAAAATCCTTTTAGATAAGATTTGAGGTAGAGCAAGCACCTTTAATTGTAAAAAGAAGTTTCATACATAGAAAATGTAGTAAGAAAATAATACCTTTCTATGAGATTGTGCAGCGCTTTAAAGAGCAGCGTCCTACATTCATATGGCATGCCATCACCTTCCCAAGCACCCTCATCATTACGATCAACTGAAAAAAAAAAATCGATTATGATTTTGCTGTTATATATATAATAATTGCAAGAAGATATAACTAACAGAGTACAAGGTCCAGGTGATGAATTTCTTTATTACACGGTACACCAGGATCACCCAAAAGTTGACCATCTTGAACAACCACGTATCTGGGACCAATATGCACATGTCTCTTTGACATGATCAGTAACCCGAAACATTTACAATTTATTTGACGAGCTATGGTTTTATGATCGATCACATTTGAGTAATAAACTTTCAAAAATATTCTATAAAATGATTGCACCGTCATGGATATGACATTGTATGTAATAATTGCATTCACTCTGTTTTAATTGTATGGAGTTAAATATGAATTGAAGTCTTCAATTGTTATCAAACTCTACACAATTAAATGTATAGTGTAATAATGTGTTAATGCTCTTCGATTTGCAAATCATAAATACTTTGAATTGATTCTTTTTTGACTTGGAAATATAAAATTATCGCCCATAATACAAATATGTAATTGTAATACTTACAATGTAAATCTGAAGACACTAGGTTGCTCAGGCTACTGGGTTCTTGGCCGTACCAGAAAACCCAGAGCTCTTTTTTGCAAGCAAGCTGATCAGATGCACGTGGTTCATTGGTTTTCTGTCCACGTCTCCAAACACACAGAATGTCTGACTTGATACAACGGGTAAAGGATGCCAGAACATGATCATCTAGAGGTTCTGCACAATATCCACTTTCTCCAATGTATTTTCGCCATCGTATCCCTGCTAGATCAGTCTGAAATACAGAAGACTCATACATGCACAAGTGGAAAATAAATGAAATAAGTAAAAAGGTTAAAACTGCTAAACAAGTGCTTATATTAGACATGATAAAAAATGTACAGGACAATGTTATGCGATTCCCATATGCCAGTTTCCATACTAAAAACTCGTACCCTATAACAGCAGTCTCGGTCCTAGTATTGACGTAGGCAGGGCCTTTTCTGATCACCAAATAGTCAAATTACACAGTTATCACGATTTCATATTACTATACTCTCTAACTATATAATTCAATACAACATTGTGGGCAACTGGCAGATATTTTTTCCAACAGTGACCAAAAAACATACGGTTGTCAGTTGCAGTAGTAGGTTACCCTGTGAAATAAGTTTCAATAGTATGTACACGTGAACACAAGCAGAGGAAAGCACCTGCATGGACACTTGTTCTGCTGTCAAACTTGACATTCAAAAATACAAGAACACCACGTTCATTTTTTCTTTAATTATTTTTACCCTCTTATACCCAACAAGTTTTATAGTCACAGAGGAAATGTAAACTTTGACAGCTGTATATTAGAGTAGATAATGACTTAGATGTCCATGCATAAGTTGAAAGTTAGTTAAAACTGATTTGGTCAAGGCTGTTGTCCTCTCAAAAATGGAAGGAAATACAATATGTTCTTACTCTTGCTCGAAAAGACTTAAGTGAAGTATGAATATAGCTTGTTAAAATATTGTGTATTGACTAGTGAATGATGGGATTAAATTTTTCGACAAAAACTTCACGTCTCATGATATGAATATTTACAAGATTACAAGACAGCATGTCGCCGTGTCAGAATCTCAACCGTCAAAATGTATGTTAATGGACAATGTGCGTTCTACAAAAACGAGTTAATTACTGTAACTGAACGCAATAAATAACGATTGTAGAACTTAGTAACGCTAAGAAACACTGTAAATGCATTATTACTGGTCTTAACAGCCACCGGAAGATTTAAAACCTCGGAAAAATCTTACCAAAGCAAAGAGATTTGTATGGCAATCTTCCAGGCTACAGCCGTTTATCGTTGCTGTTGGGTGGCTCATGGTCACTCCATGACCTGATCAACCCTAGCCATGTAAAAATATGTGTTTAGGTAGCGATATGACCCATTAATCCAGAAAATCCTTCGCAATTTAGCAACTGAGATATATAAAATGGCGACGAGCCTCACCACTGCGCAAGAACAACAAGGCGGTAATGGTTCTTACTGTTGATTGGTCAGTTCGAGTCACGTGGATTCATAAGTGACAAAAAAATATTAGAGCTAAAATGTCAAAAATATCAAAATTATAAATTATTGAGTAAAAGTAGATATGTTGTACATACTCATAGGAATACTTATATCATGTATCGTTGTATGGTTAATATGCAGGTACTTATTTATTCTGTATTAGCTGTTGTAGCTATCAAATACATAAATACTGTAGGTATTGTGTGGGCGATAATACAAGACTTAAAGTGTGAACCACTTGTCAAAATATTTAATGAAAAAATAAATAGGTCCTATAGACCTCAATACTTAAAGTTGAGAAAATGTAATCAAATTAGATCCCAATCCACGAAACTTGGAAGTAGTGATCTAATGTAGAAATAGCTAGAGCACCAACTGCTAAAACTGGCCATACACATGTCACATAAACCGTGAATTTTACTTATGACCTACAATTTAGTGACCTGTACAACGGGGAGTTCACGTCATAGGTAAAATTCATGGATTGTGTGAATGCTGAACAATGCAATTGATGCTGAATAGAGGGATCTTAATTTGTAATAAACCTAAAATTCCCTTGCCACAGACTCAGTGGCACAGAGATGATTATGGGTGTGTAAAACAATATATATATATATAAGTGAAGGGATTGTGTCATGTCATAGAACGAAAACAATTAATTGGAACAGCAGTCTGGATGGCAACATCTATTGTTTAAGAAATACTTCCCAGTGGGCAATTTATGGTGAAAGAAGTAGTTTGCCTTTTGAATATATGTTGATATTATTAGATATGTTCTGTGCATTGTGATAGATTTTTACATTTATGCTTCCATCAATGATGAGACAATCGGAGTGTGTAAATCCAATTGTAAATATGTGTTTAAAGCTTTTACAAGAACTTGATATCTGTCCATAAACCATGCATCGATTCCTTCATATAATTCTGATCCCTTTTGTCTTGAAAATATAAATGTTTGAATTACAGACTTGTAACATTTGCTTTGGTGAGTGTTGCAGAAAAAATATCTGGTATATCAATCAGAATCGACAAAGTGCGCTTATTTTCTTTTGAGAAGATTCATTGTAAATGGGACAACATCCTGCAGATTGTAAGTCCTTCTAAATTATTGCATTTAAAGATCTTTTAATTAAACAAAACTATAATAAAGGATTAAACATTTTCATTTTGTAAAATTTGAAACTGGAAAGGTAGACCTAATAATGTAGCCATGGAGATTATAGATCAGACGGTTAGTCAAATATTCTACATCGGGTAGATTTTGGCTGAGAGTCCATTACAAAATAAAGGACCAGTTAATCAAATGATATTGGCTTATGTCTTGGCATCATGTACCAGCTTTTGTGGACTAGTTGGAAGTCACTTTAATGCTTTACGTCTTCTGTAAGCCAATTAACATCTGACGTTATTGGAATTTTTCAGTTAGGTACTTCCCAACCAACAATGAATATGTGTTATTTTTTTCCCCTGCTGTATGGCTCATATATAATCATGTGAAGTGCAGCTGAGCAAAGTTGTGTACTTGGATAAAACAGCTGTATGTATATAGTATGTTGCAGAGTAAACACCATGTCAATTAACTTAGGTTCGTAAAAACCCAAACCGAACTGAACAGTAACCGTCCGACCTCTAATAATTGGTCTATCCAGTCAGTATACAAGAAGAGAAAATCTCTTGAGAAAAAAATTTGTAAGATGGTATAATCCGTATTTAGTAAACGTAAAAGTGCATCTTAACTGTTGTTTATGTTTGTAACATTGGCTTTAAAAAAAATCGTTTATTGTAGGAAATAGAAAAGTTATGGATATCAAGCTGTTACATAAATAAACATGCAAGGTAAGAAATATTTTTGTGTTTACTGAAAAATGAACCATGCAAGTTTAAGTTTTTAAAGTGTTTTATCTGGTGCCCGTGATGCACACTGGACCTGTATTATATTTTATTTTAAAAATGCATAGATGTGCGTGCCACCACATTGATGTATTTCATCAGATCGTCACGTCACTAAAATGTACGTATGACCACCTGCTAATGTATGTCAAAGTGCTGGTGTGCGCATCTACCACAAATTACTAATTTATGGGCCCAAGCCATTATTTCGATAACCGTAGAGATGTAGATGTATAAGGAGGAGGGATGACGATTATATGATAGACCCCAGGAAAGTCTGTGTTTGTTTACATCCCATGACTGTCCTGTCACAATGCACTGAATGGTATGTGAACCATGAGGATAGAACTTTTAAAGTGAGCCATTATTTGAGGATCCATTGAAAATGTGCATTTCTGATAATGTAACTTGTATTTTATTAGAAAACCTTTAACTGTGTGTGCAAGTGGTGCTCGTATACAAGTTGATCTGGCTGCTCTTGCAAGTTTTGAGCAGCCTCCATCACAAAATGTAGATGATGCAAATACAACAGATGAAAATGCCGGAAGGCAGAAGCTTTTGAATAAGCTTTCATATTTGCAGGTATTAGAATAATTCATATTATGTTATGTGTCGTCATGAATATTTTTAAAATGTAAATGCCAAATAATTGATTGTTTGATATATATGCAGCATATTGCTTTTATATGTTTAGATTCAAATGTGTAAGTCTGTTTCAGTATGTTGATATAAGACTGGAGGATCTAGTTATTATTCTTCTTCATGGGCCATTCCTTAACTGCTTGGTTCATGTCAACATCAATGATGTTAATTTATTATATGGAGTTAATGGAGAAAAGTAAGTTGGCTAATTTTATAACTTTCAGTTTGTTATGAATCGAAGATGTATACCAATTACTAAAACGCTGATGCCTCTGCCATCCACAGCTCAGGACTCCCTAAAGTTATGTTGTGGGAGCCAAACCATTACATATATGCTGGAGGTGAAGACCGAAAGCTAGTTCTTGGAATTTTTTATAAACTGCAGAGCTACTTAAGCAGTGAATGTTAGTTAGCTGGTTTCAATGAATAGCAAAAACGAGACGTGTGTGGAGCGTGTGTGGGAGGGCTCATGTTCGATCTCGCCTGAGGCTTGTCTGAGTCTTATAACTAAATACAATAGCTTTATTTCAGCATTACTATCAACATTCTGGTCGATAATTTTTGTGCAAAAGCATTACGAGGCGATCAAGAGGAAAATCAGGTAACATTTTAGGCATCTTATAAACAGATGCTTTGTTGTGCTACTTTTGTTATGTTTTTATTTTTTCAAAATTTATGATTTTTTCTGTAGATTCTTATTTTCTATTTAGGTGAATGCTCCAGTATGTTTAAGTCATGTGTCATTTAGCCAACACTTGACGCTTGAGGTTGATGTTCATCAGCATTTTATCAAAGTAAGACTTTTAAAAAAGTAAAAATATTGCCAATATTTTTTATTCTTTTTTTTAATTTATACAAGTTTTCATTTATTATTACATGAATCCAAGAAATAAAAAAAATCCCATTGAGCTAGTGCTCAGCTGATTAATTCTAAATATCAATAGATCATCACTTAGCACACTATTGCCGATTATCAATCGCTCTCTATAAATATGAATCACGATCTTATAATGCACTAGTTATAGTTCACCAGTACATGGTGCAAATGGTAAGAGCACAGCAGCAGCAATATGGTTATTGAAGAGTAAATTTTTTTGCATAAAATAGATGAAAGTGCCTCGACAGAATCAGTTTTACGATCAGAAACAAATAGGTACTGCTACCCAGTACCATGAACAATCACTCATAGTCAAATGGAGTCTTGCACATCATGTTAGGGAGGAGTGTCCCAGACAGTGTGCCAAAATTAGCACATGAATATATGGATGAATCGTTGAGATTTTAAATCCTGTTTACTTTAGGTATGCAAGTGCGTTGTGACTCATCCAACTTTTAACATAACCGAAGGTTAGTTCTATATTTTACAATATTTGTAAAGCATCTAAATCAAAATTTATTTCTGTGTAAGTGAAATTGTATTGGGAGTTAATATCTCTGTGGTAACTGTTATGAAACAATATTTATTTTTACTGTATAAATTTACAACTCATGATGCCCACATGACGGTTTGGATTGAAAATAATAGGTATATTATGTTCCTCAAAAACAACCTTTTATAAAAATCGTGCCATATTCAGCATTTATAGGGGTTATTAATGGTCGTGAAGAACCTACCACAGACAGAAATGTACAAAGACCAATGTTACCAACGTCTCCAGTTATTGCAAGACTTCTGCATTTCATACCACAGGTAGTTGATCCATTTTAAATGTTTGGATTATCATATGATCAATGATAATCTCAGATTATTTTAGTTTGATAATGGGAACAAAGATTTTATCATTATAAATCCAAAGAGTGTTCTATTTTGTTATTATTATGCAAATATGTTATTGTTTTTTCAGTGTTTTTATAAACCTTAGAAATATTCATGTTTTTGTACATCTTGAGTTTGGGTTATTGATAGTAGAGATTTTTTGGTACAAAATTGTTTCATTATCAAATATGTAAAAGATACTTTCCAAATACCAGTTGTGGGCCACCCTGACAAAAGTTTTTCCATTCCAATGGCGTCCTGGGACATGAACTGGGTCCCCTGATTGCCTGTTGCAATTAGGTGGGTTGTCTCGTACATAATGTGCCCAGGCTAGAAGGACCTGGATTTCATTGGTCACCTGGGTGATTTGCCACGCATTTTGGTAAAAACTCAGATGATTAGCAAGATACGTTATTCAATATGCTTGGGGACAAAAAACCTCGTTAAGAAGTGCCCACCTGCTATTGGCAGAATGCACATGGTCTTGCACTAGCATGAGTCAAAATAGCCTGAGTGACCAGGACATGATTGGAATGGACCCACATGTAATATTTTATTTTCCACATGGGTTGTTCCATTTTATGCTCTGTTTGAGAAATTGCGATCTCTGATTTCTACTTTTTTCATTTCTTTTAGATGCTGGTTGTTGATGTTGACGATGCTCAGTTTGTTATATGCAAAGAAACAGCAATGAGGCAAGATGTATTTTCAAAAAAATTATAGTTTTAGATAGATACTCATTTTTATGCCCTATTTATGACAATAAAAGTATAAATATTATTGTGTCAGACTGTACAAGGTATTTTATAATAATTAATTTGAATTTGTATTTTTGTAGAACATTGATGACCAGAGTTGAGCATTTCTCTTGTTCTCTAGAGCAAAAATGGGAACAGACGACTTTGCAGTATCTTGATTCTCAATGTGAAATAAAAAATGTATCCATCGTGTCTCCACAAGCAAATATTGCTAGGTTGGACAGGCTAAATATGTCTTTCATGGTAATTTGTTTACTTTTTTAAACTAAGTTATATTGTGTTTGTTTGTTTTTCTTTATTATTTCACTTATCCGGTACAATTCCTTGGTACATTTGATGCATTTAAGATACAAAAAATTATTCCATTACTTGCAAATAAGATAAAGATTTTAGCTCTCACTCGGAATAAAGGCCAGTCAAATGATGCATTTACAATAAGTGATTTCGTAAATTGCGCGTGACGTCACGAGGTCAGAGGTCAACGGTAATAAAGATGTGTATTGCGCAAGATTTTTCTGTACAGTATATAGTAAAACTCGGAGACAAAAATGCTTTAATAACTTTGTTAATCATAACTGTTATTTATGAACCTTGTAGGAAAGGTATAAGAATGCACAGCTAAAAGAAGAAATTAATTTGGCATTAAACGGCAACTGAAAGGCTTCTCTAAATCCCGTGGAAAAATGTAAACAATGGGTTTCGGCCATGACAGATTTTTCACCGATTTTAGATGGTGTTTAGTAACAGCTAATGCAATCAGAATTAATCTTTTGACTTCAAATAAGGACTCCTACACCTGTTTCACAATAGGCGAATTAATATTATTATTATTATAAGAGAATTAACTAAGTTATTAACTACTTTTTATCGGCATCTCTGTCAGAATTTCCCGATGGAAGGAAATAATACGCACATGTAAACACTTTCACACATCTCCGACTTTCAAATAATATTTGACAAACTTATAATTGTTGGATTTATTATGTCTTGGTGGCAAATCAATCGCATATTGGTCTTTTATCATTCGCAAATGATTTGAAAGGAGATAATTTCGATGGAATGTTTTATTTCCTAGGTTTCTGTGCTTACCTATTATTTTCCTTCATTTTACTACATGAAATCACCCGTCCATAACGCAAACTTATCACCATTTTCATCTAATCTGGTGACGTCGCTTGTATTTACGAAATGGCTTATTATAATGAATATACAGAAATTCAATGAAATACATTTTTGTATTATAATTAAATTCAGCAATAATTCAGCCTGTAGTTACATTTCTCTTAAATCTTTAAAGACGAAAAACTTTTTTGTGCAATAAAATAAATTTTACATTTTATATATTAGAAATCAAATATGGTAGGGAAAGACAATTATACATAATGAGACCTACTGCCACATATATAGTACATAGAATAACTTTTATACATTTCTCTTAAGTTGTGCATCTTAAAATTTAGTCTGAGAATGACCAGCTTGACATAAAAGGAGATGTCACTGGGGGCTTTCTTGGCTATCACCATGAAGAGTGGCAATATTGGACATCAATTGTTATGAAGAATAGGCCCATTGTTCAACAGAATATTTCATCTTCAAGGTAAAAGTCATGTCGCATTTGTTTTTTGCTTTTTCATTCAATGTATTTTGATATTACGCAGTATGTCCTGCTATGCATTTAATTTTCACTTACTTTATGCCTAGAACGAAAAGAGTTCCTATGCTTATCTGGAAAATGGTGACTATATCAGTGAAAGCACAACACTTATCTGGAGCTGTGGCTTCAGCAACCTGTGCCGGCCTCAAGGCAGGGGTTGTCAGTCTTACAGTAGATAGTACTATAAGACCCGAATACAAAGGTATTGAATTTGTAGCAAAAGAGTATGATTTCTGTCTTAATTTGCAGAATTCACATGAGATAAGTGCTGATTCTTGCATTTTTTATGTAGGAGATGGAGTGACAACAGAACATGACAGTAAATTCGAACTTGAGATGCACTCTGTTTATGTAAAGCAAGCAGATGGTGGAGCTGCCTCGGCAGACCTAACTCCTAAACACCATTACAGATACACGCCATTCTTTTGTGGCATGCTTATGATTAAGGTATGAAACTGTACACGGGTCAAATGTTTCTGCCCATCACTGATTAGTAAATTTGTTAATAACATAACACACATCCTGACTTTAATATTCTTAAATTTTTAATACAAATTACCCTGGATGTTCTGTATGTGTATTGAGTGGTAACCTTGTAAATGGCCTGTACAAAGTCTGACCTACAATGGTAATGGTATATGAAAGAGAGGGGTCAACTGTTACAAACATGTACAACTTGTGTAAAAATAATGAGTAAATACCAGTACAACCATGAACAGAGACTACTTTACCAAATTGTTGATTTTACATGCACCCTAACATGGTGAAGAATGATTTCAGAGTTATCACATAGGCAAGCAACTGAACATAAATGCGCTGCTGGACAGTGTACAACTGGAGCTGGCCTCCCCAACCTTGAACATGTTCAATCTTTTTTTGCCATACTTTATTGCAAAGCCGAAGCTGGTGCCGTCAACCTCTGCAGGTAGATGTTTTTAGATATGCTGTAACTATAAGAAAGTATTGAGGATCAAAGAATTTTGGGGTTCAAGTCTTGTTTGTAAAGATTTAAATGCATGTAATGCAATTTTGTCTACAAGTAATCTGTTCAAATTTTAAATGCCTGGACTTTAACAGAATTGTGGATCTTTAAACTTTTGACATATAGCCATACTTTGATTTTTTTACCAAACCATATACGTGTAATCTTTTGTTGTGATTTAATTTTTTTTCATTAGATTTAAGGGTACGGGTTATTGGTTTGCAAGGACAATATGGGGGACAAATATAACCTTTTGTTTGCTACTGTCCAGATCAGGTTTGATACAATGAATGTTTTAGGTTCCATCTCCCTTTGTGTCACTAGGCACATTATAGGTTTAAGACCAGGGGATTCTCTCTGTAAATCAGATGTTCTTTGAATAATATGCTACATTTTAGACAGTTGAATGAATTCTGTTTTCAATGCCTTGTATTTTACCATTTTGTGAAATGTCTGGATAGAAAAATAAGAAAAAAATTCAAAGATTTTATATTTGTTTGTAGGTCGGAGTTCTCAGAAACCAAGCAACAGCTTTACAGAATTGTCAATGCACACTGAACTAAGCAATGTCAATATTTATTTTGTAGCTGAAAACTCAGGTGATTTTTTTCCCATTTAATCATGTCTATACAATATTTTATTTCATATTTGATTCTGTTCTTTTGCTTATTTGATGAAATAACTTTTTAGCATGCACAATGATTCGTCACAATCTTATTAATCTTGTCTACAAGTCGACAGATTTCACTTGCTGTGTATTAGGAACCAAAATTCTTTACATGCCAAACTTATCACAGGTAATGTTTTAGCATCATCATTTTCACATTCAGTGCAAAGTGGGTATGAAAAAAGTGAATAACCAACTAAAATTTGTATTTATGAAATATTTTTGAAAATTGAATAGATATTACATTATGTATAGTTTATTTAACTATTGTGACTTGATTTATACATGAAGATATATTGTTTCTTATTTTAGGTGGTACCAGTTGTTAGAGCACAAGATGTACAGAACTATGCTGGTTCCTTGCGTGCTCTGAATGTTTCTTTTGATTTGAGTAGGAAGGTAATAGCATTCATGAAATGTTCATACATTAATAGTTGTAGAATAAAAAATATATTATTATTATTTATTTTATTTATTATTTATTTATTATAGTCTCATATATACATATAAAACAACTTGCACATTACATAAAAACAGAAAATAAATACAGGGCTGCCAAGTAGTACGGATGTGGCCGTATTCATAAGAATTTGAGGGTCTGAATACGAAAGTACGGATCTATACCCTTAACAGTATGGATTTCAGTAGTTATGATGATAAATACACAACGAGAATGATTTTTTTTTTCTCAAACGAACTTCGTTATCGCTCGATTTGTAAACGGTGCATTAGATCGTACAGACGAAATGTTTGACATGAACGGCGCACAGGCGCACCTGTTACTGCAGCTGACAGCAGCCAATGCATATGAGCATTTTTCTGACATTGCATGTGCACATAGATAAACAAACTAACGACGTCATACACCTATTATTGAAAAAACGCATATGCATGTCATGGCGGGTGATTGACAAAAACAAAATGCATTTAAACAGAATACATCTTAAATCACCTGTTATCAGTGTTTAAATGGTCAAATACTAATACTGTTGAGGAGAGAAAAGGCTATACGTGGGAATGGCGCATTAGTATTACTGTGCATGCGGCATACGGCCCAATATAAGGTTAGAACAACAGTCACTGTCAAAAATAATTACTGACAAAATACTAGTTTGTCTAGTACTAGGTCATTACTCGTCAAGATCGGGATGTCTTTGAATGATTTCCCAACACTGAATAAAATAAATCAAGTACATTAGTACGGTGGGGATCCCACCTTGGTGGAATGGGTGAGTTTTTAAAATTGTGATATCAGTTATAAAATTACTAGCTTATGCCCATCGGAAAGATAAATCAGTAACAGGAATTATAGTCACATTATCATACCCTATTCCTGAAGTAAACACCACTCAACCACAACCCTCAACCACTAGGTCCACTACGCATCAACAATTATTGCATAGAATGGGTGTACACCCTCCGCACTGTCCTGTCACCCCACACCTCATCCTGACAGCGCCAACCACTGTTACAACAACCTTCACCCTCTACACCATCACTGATCATGCTACCCTTACCAAGTTTATTTACTAACAAAAATTCGTGCAACCTAGGTTTTTTGGGAGTTTTATATCCCTGGTTCAGCACTGCCACCACGCTCCGGACTCTGTGCTCAACACCAACGGGACTTGAATAAAGTTGAATTACACTAATTATACATTTAAATTAATTCAGCCAATGTTTTCTAGATTTCATTGTACCTCATATCCTGTTGTAATAAGCAAAATAAGGGCAAATAAAGTATATTGCTCGTGGAATACTAATTTGGAACCCTAAAATACTAATTTATGACATCAGGAGTACAGAAATTGACGAGAGGGGGTTGGCAGCCCTGTAAATATATATATAAACTCTGCAAAGAGTTATTAGAGACTGTTAAAAGACCATCATTATAATAAAAACAGTTTACGTCTTAAAAGAATTTTTGAACAGACTTTTGGTTTATAGTTCATCATATTTTCATTTGACATAATAAAAACAAATTTATCTTTATCTGATAAAGTATAGAAGTTATCATAAATATAGGTATTTGAGGCAATTTCAAGCAATTCATTTCTAATATCATTGTATAAATTACATTTTAAAAGTACATGTTGTTCATCTTCTACATCAGATTCACATATAGGGCAGTCTTTCCCTGGCCTGCGAATACTGTTCCTTGTTATATCTCCCTATCTCTATATATATATAGATAATGTACGATTATTTTCAGTCATGTTCTGTACGCACTGAAGATGAAATTCATTTTACTTGGTCGTATGGACTCCACATGAGCTGTTATGAAGTTATCAGTGAACTGTTCCGTACAAAATCATTGAACGCAGATGGTAAGAACAACATATTTTGGGAGAAAGGTTTTTTCATTTTTAAGAAATTTAGAATTCTATTACTCAAATATTTGTTTTATCATACACTCATATAGGAATATCAGTGTTTGAAATTAATGTAATTATTTTTCACTTCAGATTCTAATATTCCTAAACCCCCAAAGAGGAACAAAACAGCCTTATTATTGGATGTCAACTTGGAAGCAAAAATGGACATTAAATTGATCCTAAGTGAAGGACACAAGTAAGACTAATGCATCGTTTTTCTTAATATTGCAAGCAGTATAAGCTATTGGATTTCTCGAAAGTTGTTTTAACTTTTCCAGATCGTTTTTCGCAAAATAACTACACTATAATATTGCCATGTCTAAGCTATTATTATTTTTATTTAGGATTGCAGTCTCGCTTCCATCATTAAACATTAGCAAAAAAAGTGACCGAACATCGGTAGAAACTGAACTCATGAATGTTGCTTTTGATCAGCATGAAATCCTTAAAATAGAGGTAACAATTTGAATTGCCTATATTATGAAATACATTTGAATATTTAGTTGTGGGTTGCAACTTTTTTTGAAAAGAAGTTAAGAGTCAGTTTAGTTTATTGATCGTATATAAAATGTGAAAGGTGTCAGGTTCAATTCCCAACATATGCACCATTGTAGAACAACGCATGTAGTTGTAGTTTAATCTTTATTTTTCATTTTATCAAACTCACCGAGAAAGCTTATATGCCATTCAATCAGACTACTGTGTTTGGTCTCGTGTGGCTTCAGTCAGGCTGGACTTATTCCATCTTCCAGCAATGTAGATGTATGTTTTTTTTACTTATTCCATGTTCCAGCAATATAGATGTATGTTTATTTTGAAATAGATGCTAAAAGTCTACAGCCAACATCACAGTCATGAAGTGAAGTTGGAGAGGGAAAGCCTTGGACTTATCAATGCCACTAACAGGGCATGGGTGATCGACTTTAACAAACTCTCCCTTCTTTTTCCTCATAAGTATAATTTTGCAAAATGTTATGAACAGGTAAGTTTAAGTGCTTAGATTTGATTTTTTATTTATTTTGGTCATAAGTGTATTGACGATTGATTGAGAATTCAAAGTATTCAATTATGAGTATTATAAATATGTCAGTGTAATGATGAATTGTACATTTAGACATACTTGTAGAATGGATTTTACTGTAATGGTAGATAATAATTATTTGAAATATTACTTATAGATTATTAACTTAAATAAATGGAGGAAGCTGGTGCACAATGTTATCAAAAAACCTTTTACATTAGAGAGCCCCCTTCCACCAGATATAGTCATCAAAGTGAAGGTAAAATCTCATTCATATTTAATTTGTTTCATAATATTCATTTGGATACTTTTTACAGTACTGCCTGCATCAGAAGGACATCCAAACGTTAAGATATTGGAGGAATCAAGATAAATAGGAACAATAAGAAAAAAAATCAGATGAAACATGAGGCTTTCTTGGAACTGCGATATCAGCAAAACTAATGATGTATTTTTCTCCTATGATTTATGGGATATATGTAACCACCATCAAAGCATGTCTAATTTACATTTTTCAAACGGAAGTAACAGAAAAATATAGTAAAAAAAACCCAATAATTTCTGCTGCTTCTGCATAAGTTGCGTTGATCTTTGACTATACTTTTTTGATAAAAATTTGTATTTGTTTGGGTGTTTCCATGATATTTCCGACACAATGACAACATTGAAAGTTTTTTTTTCATTATGAAGTCGAGGAAAATGCATAGTTTATTGATGACTGATCCAGGGAAACCAGAAAACACAACTTTTGGGCAGCAAGAAGAAACTTGTTGACTTCAGCCGTAGCAAATAGAAAATGTGGAAATGGCAAAAATTGGAGTGTTATGCTAGTGCGTAACAATGAGAAGAAATAGTAGAGAAGCCACTATAATCGTAACATAATTCTTGATTTTCCGATTGGGTGTCCTTCTAACATAGTCAGAACTGTGTCTATTCCATTCCAATTGTAATCTCCTAAGTGCATAAATGTATCTTTTACTTTAGAGCTTCAGTATGCAAATCTGTGATGATCCATTTGAAGTGAGGCTAGGAGATAATTATGAGGTATTGCTGAAATTATTTGAATTCGTAAATTATGATTTTGATCATGCATATTATGATTAGATAGTATTAAAGTACATGCAGGTTTTCAACTTGAAACTTTTTGTAAAAAAAAATTGTAAAAATAATTTGTTTTTGTTTTTTCAAATTGTGTAGTTAATGTGTGATGAGGAAGCTGAAAATGAAAAACGCACAAGTGCTATGGATAAACGTGTTCAAGAACTGCGGAAAACCAGGGGTCTTTTACAGTTGGCAGGTTAGGAAACAAGAATGTTCTGCAAATCTTAAAATAATAGTTTTTATTACTGAAAATTATTTAATAGTCTACAAAATGAAATATGTATCAATTTTTGATTTTTTTAAATTTTTTTATTGAGCTCGAAAAAAAAATAAAAACAGATACATACATTACATACAATACATTTACATACATACAAGTTCAAAACGTTCTAGAAAAGTTTGTTATTTTCTATTTTTTCATGCTAATCGCACAACATTGATAAATTAAAATACATAAATATAAGTCAAAATAAGTAGTTTCAAAATATTCTTACAAAGTCCTCCTTCCTAGGCATGGTATTAATTTTTTTATATTTAAATATAAATTGTTTAAACTTTATAATCATATTATTTATTTCTAATACCACTTTATCTTTTACATTTTCATATTTGTAGCCTAAAATGATATTATCTGAATCAAAATTAATATTTTTATATAAAAAATAAAATGTACATCGCGCACTTTCTACTTTCTTCATTTTATGTAACAAAACATTTGTACTCAAACATCTATGTAAAATTCTAAATTGGATCTCTTATAAATCATTTTCCGTACATGCTATATGTGGTAAAGAAAAAATATATTGCCACTTCTCAACCTTATCATTATCATGTACAGCAATCATTTTATGCTTATATATTTCAGCAGGAGTGATATATTTTCTATTTACTAAAATGTTATATACTTGTCTAGTTTTTAACTTACATAATTCTGTCAATTTCTTATTGATTTTTTGAATTTAATAAAATCCTAGATTTGGTAATCACTTGAAAGGTCAATTTCATATTTGAAAATTAGAAATGTTATCAAAGAAGATTGTCAAGGTGTATGAAAATTGTGGAAGCTAATTGTAATTATACGTAATTAAATCGTTAAACCTATTTATAAAAGTCATGTTTAGACTATATCACAGTCTATGGTCTGATTCGAACCCACAAACGTACAACGCAAAACCACTTAGCAATTAAGGGTAATTTTATTTTTATTTTTTTCTACTGTGCAGTGCACTTAAATTCCTGTTTGTGAAGTAGTAGCGCTATATAAATGTTGTAATGCAATGCAATGGTACACGCTAGTCCACTCCGCCACGGGAACCGTAGCTCAAATTAAGGTTATCGTAAAGAGTTATTCTGAAAGGCTAAAACCAAATTGGTGTTCATAGGATTGTTGACCTTATGAATTATTGACTGTGTATCATACACATCTTAAGTTTTTGAAATGATGTTTATTTTATTTTAGGTGGCAAGGTAGAGGAGCTTTATGCACAATTGAGAAAGAAGAGCGCAGACATATATGTGCAGAGGTCGAAGCAGTTATATGTTTCAGGTAATTTGCTAACTAGTTACTAGTGCTTTTACATTATTAAAGATTCACATATAAATTATTGAAATCAGTGGCATTTTTCGAGTAGAGTAAAAGTACACATTTTTATTTCAGCACCAATGAGGACAAAACTGTTTACATGGACCATCACAGGGCTCCAAGTAACTGCATTAGCTGATAGAAGTTTTCATGGCAAGGACAATGCAGTTAAGCACATGAGGCAAATCGACCCAGACAGGTGATTGTGAATGATATCTTTTACTGCTGTTCTATTCAGAAGCAACGACATTTTCAACTGCATTATCCTAATTCATAGTGTTAAAAATGTTGTTTCAATTCACTATAGTCTATATCCTTATTCCAATTGATTTTCTGTTTCATCAGTCCTTATCCAGAAGAGCAAGAGTATACAACGTTATGGTGTAGACAAGTCATGGTTGAAGTTGAATCATTTGTTGTACAACTGCGGGATTACCCATTACCAATGTTCGACATCCAGGATATGCATCTTTGGGGGAAATTAGTGGGTGCAGAAGCTATGCCAATTCCAAGGGGTAAAATTGCATTCTATTTCTGCTATATGCATGTTATTTTTAAATTTCAGTTAATGAAGTACAGAGTGGAATTTTTTGTTTCCATTGTAGCCAAAAGAAGTTGTACGATCAATGCAGGCGAGCCGTGGGGAGATTTTACTGTTTACAGATCAATGCCACCGCTCAAATTTTATCATGATTTCAGCTGTGGTAAGTCTTTTCTATTACACTGTGGCGTTGTTATCATATACACGCTTTGGCTAAAAATCATTGGTCTAACGTGGGCTTTACAAATGTCTATTTTCAGATGTTAAAAAGTTTTCCATCACTTATGGTCCTTGCTGGGAGCCAACAATGGCTCAATTAAACCAGGCATTGAATTTCATTAACAAACCATCATTAGATCCAAGCCCGCCTCTACCTTTTTGGGACAAATTTAGAAATTTATTGCACGGACGACTAACTATGTAAGTTTATGGTATATACTTTTTATCTTTATATCTGTATATACATGTACTTAAGTAGTTATATTTATAAATTCATAGGTCTTGTTACTTATCAATAACTAGCCAAAATGTTGAAAATATTTCAGGTCTGTGGATAAAATGAGATGGCTCTATCATGCATCCTTGTATCCATACAATAAAACCGAGCTCATGGACTGGACATGGACAGGTCTTGTGTTAGATTGGACTAATGCAAAGTGGATCTTGAAAGGCGACCTTGACATATTTGCAAGGACTGCATCAAAATATGATGATTGCAATCTGCTCCATTTACCAAATTTGCGATTTTGGTACGCTGTTTTTTAATAGTTTAAGGTTTAAGTGACATACATAGGGATTTATTTGTTTGAAGTTTGCTGTGAGAAATATTTTATGTTAGCTATTCAAATTGAATTACTGTAGTATAATCATAAGCGCAAATGCATGTTTTTGTCTGTGCTTCTGTCAAAAAAATGTTTAAGCAACAGTCTCCAATGTTAAAGTATTGTATTTATTGCAAGCATCAATATCGTGTTTTAGTGTGAAGCTGGAATGGCTCTGTGTAGGAGATCCAAATGATCATCATGCAGTAATGCCGTGTGCACCTGATAAAGTGCCAGAATTCTCACTAGAGGTGTGAATTTTGTAATACCGTGAAAAAAGATTTATGCTTTGTAAAGAAAGTATCTTTATGTATGAATTTCTAATGCCTGATTTTGTACTTAGGAACATGATTCGTACAAAGCTTTCCGATCACAGAATCTCAATATGAGTATCAGTTTTGAGACTAAACCAAGAGATGGATTAAATGATGTGCCTTCATGTCTCTTTTATAACAGCACATTACGCTGGATGGATAAAGTTAAGGTAATATTTTTTATGTTATATCGCAGATTTACATTTTCAGTTCATAAATAGTTACATAGTCTTGAGTCTTTTATTATATGTTCTAGATGTGTATGGCACGCGTTGCAAGGCCAATAAAAAGGGGCAAAATATTCAACTTACTTACTCCTCGGAAGCGCCAGCTAACTCGGCATTTCAAGTTAGTAAAAGATTGTAGGATTATGAATAGCATCATAATTCATTATATTCAGTCATGCAAACGTGTTTAATTTGAATGTTATCAATACAGATAACTTTTGATCGATGATTTTTTTCTACAGAAACCTCCAGGTGTCAATGAAGATCCACGATTTTCAAGTTTGTTATTGGGTGTCTTTTGCAAAGCAGCATGGACTGGAAATGTGCGGTCGTGACTTCAGCTTGAACGTAACACTGCAGCTCAGCTTAGTGCCTTACAATGTGAGTTATTGTTACGAAGATTATTTTATTAAGATACTTTACTTACATAATGTCTCTTCCCATGTTTCTCTGTCAAGTACCTAGTTCAACACTCTTGAAGTCCTGGAAGCCCAAGAAGAAGCATTGAGGAAAAAATATTTACAATTTATTTTAAGATTAGAATTACATGTTTGTCAGATTTTCATTGTGACGTCAATCTACCTGCATTTGTAAATTATTGCTATAGGATGGGCTTAGGAGAAGGCCAAGATCTGACTGGAGAATACGACAGTTTGGAGCAGATTTGGGAACAACAACAATATGGCTGTGCAGTTTGAATACGGACGAAGATTTTGCGAATATTGCTACCAACATTCCTGTTAACAAAACATACTTCCTCAGTTTAGAAAAGTAACAACCATGGATCTACATAATATCTTTACAACATTCTTTCACTTTATGAGATATGATAACTCAAATATTTTTTGCAATATCTTAACTCTTTAGTTAATTGTTACATATCACCCTAGAGTGTTGTTATAAAAATGACATAAAGATTTTTGCTATCAATTTTATAAAAAAGCTAAAAGAATTTACCAGGTTTAAGTAATAATAAGACACTCCTTTGCTCATGTTTTCGATACTGATTTGTGATTTTTTAAGGGTTTGCTATCAGCGAGCTGATGAATTACCATCAGGAGAAGAGCAAGAGAGTCACAATGCTTCTGAGTTACATGAGGTACCTTTTGTCTTATTAGTGAATCATCTAAAATATCTTTTTTAAGATAACATTGGAATTTGTATGTGGCAATTAATATTTTGTTAGATTTATGGATAAGAAATTATATAAAGAAATGATACAAAGCAGCACAAGTGAGGCAAAATATAAAAAGACAAAATAGAAAATATGACTGAAAAAATTAACATTAAGATATGTCTGTACAATGTATATAATTTGATAACTGAAAATCTACATGTTACATGTATGATCTCTATTTTCAGAACACCTCCATACATAAGTTACAAATATACAGCTGTAAGGCTATTTGGACGCTACACAACCGCAATGTGGCCATAAGCCTTTACGATGCTATCCAACGTGCATTAACGCTCAAGAAAAACTTAAGCTCAGCTGCTCTGAAGGGCTTTAAGGTTGACAACTTACACACTCCGGTGGTGAGACTGGTGGCTTGGGATAATTTGTTTTGTTTGGTTTTGTTCATCTATTTGTTCAGTTATAACTTGCATTGAGAAATTAGATAAAAACATTTGATTGCTGACATTGAAATGACTTACGTTGCAATTATTTTAAACTAACTGTTTTTTGTTGTTTACGTTTCTACTTTCATGCTCATTTTATCTACTATGTAATTTTGTTAACTCAACACATTTCTAAGTTAACATGAGTATAGTATTGATTAAAGGTTATGCTTATTAGCCAAAAGAACATGCTTTGAAAGAAGCAATATTATGTGTTTTTTACACCATGAAAATTCTAAGTATTCTATTAAGATCTCATAGAAGAACTGCAATTTATGCACATCTGGAATTTATATATAATGTATGTCTTGTGACAATCAGCGGCTTATGTAGCTTCAAGTGACCTGTTTAAAATACAAAGACAGCATTGTATTTTTTCGTCGTTATAAAAATGGAAATATACATCAAAATTAAGAATCTTCTGTAAGTTCTTTACGCTTAAAAGAGAAAAGGTATTGTTTATTGATACAAGATTTTACATGTCAAATGTTCTCATGACTGAGTATAATCTTAAACTTTGATAAATTGGAGTTACAAACAGGTCTTCTTATTGTTTGCAATACATGTAAATGAATTACAAAATATGTGCTATTTTTTACACCTTTAAGTAAATTGTAACTATTCCCCTTTTTTCAAAATCCGACAAATGATCTTGCTGCAATTAAGAATTCTTACATATTTGTTACAGACTGCTTTCAAAACCTTTAAGTACCAGCCAAAATATTCACCGTCATTTGTCAGCTTTATGTTCATTTGTGCAGAAATCCAACCGCATGGGAGCAACGTCTCCGGATGCCGTGTCTCCTCTATCGCTGACCAAGATACAGTCAGGTCCGGCTTACTCCATGCTGCAAAAGCTTGTGATCGAGTCGGACAGCAAGTTTGTGGCCGTCCATGAAGAAATATCTGGTGGAAATGTTCCTGTTGAAGATCTGCACGGAATCGCAGCGTGTGGGACCGATGATGTCATAAGGCACAATTGGCATAGTTAGTATTCAGAAATTATAAACAATTATATCCAGCATAACAATTTTTTCTGTGTTTTACCATGTAAAATGTTTGCTAAAATTCAACATTTATAATTTTTCAGTTGGGCTGTAACACTTCGTTTAATGTTTATTTATAGTTGAGATGTATAGTAGTCAAGTGATGGTTCGTGGTGTTGAAACGAGAGGCTATGTGATTGTGAGCACAGGAAAGTCAACTATTCGTAATGCAGATCGTAGACCTGTCTGGAGAGGCCAGCAGCTACGATCAAAGTCTACGTGGGTTGGAGATATCGAGGGCATGCAGGTGAAAAGAATTCATTTTTCAGTGTATTGTTCATAGTATTCATTCTAAGATTTAAGTGTAAGTAATTTCTAATCTGCAGCACCCAATTAAACAAGTAACAGCAGAATGTTATTTACTGTGATTGGATTTATGATTAGATAATCTAACATGCTTTTTCTGTTCCTTTTCTAGTATTATGCAACTGTTGACCCACCAATCGATACTGAAGATATAGAATCAAGCATTCAGTGGTTGACTCAGGATCAAATTATGCAAGCAATGGACACTTCTGTAGATCAAGCATTTATGGGTAAGAGAGAATTACTATCGTCAAGAAATGGTAACAATTCCGATACACAGACTATTATACACATTACAGTAAAGCAGACGTCACCTGGTCCTCTTTATAGCCAGATAAAGTTGAGTCTCAATGATAGTTGAAAACTGTATGTATATTTTCCCCCAAGTTTGCTTGTGAATTCAATTCTACTCTCACTGTTATGCCAAGCAAGCTCCCATCACTGTATTGACATAGCTGGAGACATAGCTTCCATTCCCCGCTCTTCCTCACAGGCGTCGAATCGATGGTGGGCAGCATCCAGAGTGTGGGCTACGTGATCACCGACGACAGCTCGACTGCATTAGGCGGCGCCAAGCAGCTGCAGCGCATCATCTCGCGCTGCAAGTGCCAGTTCTTCTACGCTGCGTACGGCGAGGTGGAGGACGACACGCTGATGGAGATGCCCATCCCGCCGTACAGCACGCCCGACCCAAACAACATGTGGAAGAAAGACGAGGTGAGCCATGGGCCGCAGCATCATAGGAGGGGCGTGTGGTATGTATACCACTATGATTTACACACACTATACCGTACACTTAACTACTGTTATATATAGATATAGTAATGTGGATGTGTATAGTGTTTGTAAATCATAGTAGTATACCACAAACACCCTCCCGTGATGCTGAAGCCCATGGAATGCACCAAATGTTCAAAATTAGTGCATTCCATGGGCTTCACACACTATACCATGCACATTACTACTACTATATAATAGTAGTAATGTGTATGATATATTATTTGTAAACCATAGTAGTATACATATCACACCTCTCCCATGATGCTGGGGCCCATGCTGTAGACACAGGCACCAGCATAGAGTGGCATTTGTATAACGCAATATTGTGTTACCTATTACCCCTTTCTTTGCTGGTGGATCATTGGGAGGACGTTCTGATTGATCTGATTTGATAGTTTCAATAGAAAATATATATGTAGGCTCCAACAGAAGCAACGTAAAAGAGTTACTATCAGGTCAGAACCAGGGCTTGAGAAATTTTGTCTCTGGCTTTCCACTACTGCGTTTGCATCACAAAAATAGTCAAACGTGACACAAGGTGTAGCTGATGTTAAACATAAACGGGATTCCCTAAAATGCTGTGTAAAATAGAATTTTGGTAATGATTGTGATGCATACTATTAAAACAGAACCAGGACAGACTATCACATCAGAACATACACCTCCTCCCCAGTGTGGATGTTGATATAGTTTCGCGTAAACTCAACGTGAATAGAATCAAGTATAACTATTGGTTCAAATAAGGTGACATAGGATTATGCATAGACCACTAGTAAGTATTGGCACGTGTTGACATTTTTCAAATTAAAGGAAATTGAATATTTCGATAGTTGGAAATGAAATATTTAGTTAATATCAATACACAGTTCTTTATACCCGTGTAACAAAAGTGACCTAGGAACAAGCACAATGCATTCTGCATTGCTTACAACGTACTCGGTACAAGGTCAGTGGGTGCATGTTGGATCAACAATTGATCAAGGCTGACGAGGCTGCAGGCTAAATATAGCGTCAGGTGTCAGACATGTGTGTCTGAAAGCATATAGGCAAGTTAAGAAACTTGTGTCTCTCGTCAAGGGGAATTAGTGTAATGGTTAGCACGTTCAACTATGACATATGACCGGTCTGAATCATGGTTGAAGAATCATGGTTGGAAGGTCCAATGAGTTTGAATCACAAGATGTATCTCACTGATTCGTTTCACCCGCTTTATTATCCAATCCAGAGTCCTAAATATTTTATTTTAAAATTTCTAAAGTTATTTAGTTTAACGTTTCGACAATAAAATGTCCTCTTCAGAAACTAAATTGTTTACAAACTATTTGACATATATATGGACAATTACATTTGTAAAATAATAAATTAGCTTTGATTACATATTATGGAAATACAGTTAATATGTACAGAGTAGTATAGCAAATTACTTGGATACTTAGAGTTATAAATATATACAGATGGTTAAAATATACATGGCTTCATGTAAATCTTGATCTTTGGTGATACAAAATTGTAACTGTATATTCCTAACACAATGTACTATTATGGCTATATGAGAACTCAAAAACAGGGATACAATTCACTGTTATGGTTACATAGAATATGGCATGCAAAACAAAACAAACCAAAACAAACAAATGTCACTGTTACAGGGGCTAATGGAGTCCTCGGAAGATTGATATTCTGGGGACTTCTCCTTGGTGGTATTCGGATTTAGAATTAATTTGATTTACTATTGTTTATTGTGATGCCTTCATTAATCTGTCTGCTTAGAGGGTCTCTGAAATATTTATTTTAAAAAATGGGGGTGTGGGGTGTTGAGTTTACTGTGTAACCATTTAGCTTTCTATGCATTTAAGGAGAACTATATATTACATATACATGTGGCATTGAACATTTTTACTTGCAGGGTGTTGATTCCTTTAGTCTTTTGCATCATGATCTGAATATATACACTAACTCACTACAGTATGCAATGATCTTGGATATTGTTAACAACCTGCTTCTTTATCAGGTAAAGTTTGCTTGCGTTTTTTGCACTGAAAGTATCTGGAGTCACATATGTTGTTGAAATATTATCAAGTTGTGTATTTTGACGTTTTTTGTTAAAAGGAACCCAAGAAGAAAGAGCTCACTGAAAAGGTTGAGAATATGAGATTTCAGCTTCAGCTTACTTCAATTCAAGACCAGAAAACACCAATATTGGAGAGTCAAAACAAACTAAGGTGCAAATGGCTTTTCTAATTCATGTGGGATATTTTGTTCTGATGTTCAATCTGTTGACCTTCTTGAGCAGATTGATATTTAACATAGTAACATATTTTGTTGACTATTCTTTTAACTTTATATCAGTACTTCATGATAGACTATAGATCTGTAGTTCAAACAAATGGAGCAATTTATTATAAAATCAAGCCAATCCTTTTTTTATTTTGAAGGGAGCTCATTGAGCAAATTAGAAAATATGAGAAAGAGTTGCACCTTCTTTCGAAAGCATTGGAAGAACCAACAACTTCAGACAGTACAGATCTGCTGCTTCAAGTAGAAGACATCGAAGCAAAACTACGTGAGCTGAAAGAAAAAGTGAACACTGCCAGTGATGAACTTGATGTCATGGTCAGGTAAATACTTTTTATTGATTTTAAAGGGATGGGAAAGCTTTATTTTTTTTTATTTCTTTTTTAATTTTTGTTTACTGGTGTTTCAACTTTTACTAATTCCATTCACAATTTACAGGAGTTTCAAGGAATGCCAGTTGATAGATGAAGCGGTCGCCAAACGACAAACCACTACCACCAACCAAGAGGCAGCAGTGTCTCGCCGAATCGAGTTGTGTTTCAAGCATGCTGAGTGGAGGATGACTGAGGCTGACGGTCAGATTGGCATTGCAGACTTGGTGCTTCGAGACTTTCTGTAAGTGAGAATTTTTTGAAATCCTTAATAAGACTTATGATTGCATTTTTTTAAAAGTTATGATTATAGTTAGAGGTCTTTTACAATGGCAAAACTAACATAGTATCTCTTAACTGCGTCTAAGGTCTAAATGAATAGTTTCTAAGTGCCCATAATAGCCCATGTGTACGAAAAAGTTCATAAGTGCACTGTAGTAAGGATGACTTTTGTTCTGTTTTATTAAATCATCTTCTTCAAGGTATACGAAAATAAACCGTGATGATGATTCTGGGTTGCATCAGTTGGAACTAGGATTTGTAAAAGTGACCAATATTCTACCTGGAACATTATATAAGGTAAGATGATTCAGTAACATAGAAATGAATAAATTATTTTATTAGATATCAACTTTTTCACCTAAAATTTTGATTATTTTAAAGGATGTTCTTGGTCCCCAAGACCCGAAGTTTAAAGGTTTTTCTGAGAGGCAAATGATGCTGAGAGTTTTGTGTAAATTTAAATCTCCAGTTGGTGGTATCTCTATCCGTGATCATCTAGAGGTATGATTGAAACTTTACTTTTGTATCATTGTTCACATTATTGGTATATTACTTTTCAATTCACAGAAGCTGTTCCCTTTGTCAAAATATCTCTTTCGTTTCAAATTCATGGAACTGTAGAATATAATGCTATTTCATTCAGGTCAATGTTGTACCATTAAAGATTGAACTTACAAAACGATTTTACAACACTGCTATGAAGTTTTTCTTCCCAGAAAAAACAGAAGAGCATGAAGATTCCTCAGGTATTTTTTCATATATTATTGTTTATGTAACATCACAAAACTCAGACTTAGAAACATAAAAGTGTGTAGAGCTCTATGGCAGATTTTGTTTGAGGACGCTCCTTTTATACATGCACAGCTCTAATAGAAGTGATTATCTTTATCAGGCATGTGCTCATACAGATAAACTTGACAATGTTGAAGTGTAATGTGAATAATCAAGCACTTCGAGTTAAAAAAATTATGCCATATTGTATACAGCTTTACACGTCTCATTGAACAACTGAAGTGTTTTGGCATAATTCAAATACACGATTTTCTTAACCCTCTCGAAGCCAGACGTAAATTTCTTATGATACCCCCTGAGTGCCAGACACGCATTTTGCGTGACATGTTATTCACAGTGGGGGTCTTCAATTGTCATAGTTGAAATATGATCCTTGGTAGCTCTTACGTTTTTCATCAGAACGTTTTCACATTTACAGTACACATTCAGGAGGCGGTCTAGTTTCTTATTTTCATCATTATAAATAAAGATACATACAGCATCAAGTTAAATTTTGACAATTTCGAGTAATCGCCCATTCATGGACAGCTTCCGCAGGTGATTTTAAATGTCGTAATATCAGTAGAAATTTTAACTGCAGTGACGTTTTATCCAGAATAGACACGAAAAACAACATAAACCATCCATATTTCATAATAATATATTTTTACTTACAATATTACGGACCAAAAACGTGTTCAAACTTAGATTTCTTATCGTTGTGGATTTTGACAGGCATCACTCTTTCACCTGACAAACACATCCTCCGTTTTGATAGAAATACTAGATATCTAAGGTCTACACTTATTGGGTGGTTTGCCAAACGTATTATTTGTGATCCGGTATCCAAGATACAATAAGATGAGGCATGGATGACGAATAATATGATAACTCTTCAAAAAATTTCAATTTCGTCACAACATGGCAGGCAGATCTTACCGATTTTGAGCGATTTCCGGGAAATCAGCCTTGCGCAGCGCTGCAATAGATATGTAAGAGCGCTCTTGATAAAGGCTTATTGCAGTGTCAACGTAGTTTTGCTGGCGATTGAACCTTAGAATACAGCTATCAAGGCTCAAAATTACTTGTTGTGATACGAGTTTGAGAGTCTAGTTTCAAATTTATTTTCGGTGTCTATTCAAAGCTGGTTTCACAAGGTTTCCATTGATGTACGACAAGCCATGATTTTGTTTACGCAAATAAGAGTATTTCATGGCTCAAATTTGAAGCAGATAATGCGTGTTGGGTGGGTAAATATTCATTGTCACGAATAGAATTAAAATATTAACACTATGCTGCTTATTTCCTTCTAGAAATGCATCGAAATGTCAAGGTAAAGTTGTTGTTGTTGACACACCAGAATTTGAGACTAGAACACCGAGTGTTTACATACGAATATGGCAGTCAAACTCGAACTGTTTTTTGTGTGAGTCTGTCGACTTTAGTCGACTGTTGGCATACAGAAAGCATTTACATATGTCGACTTTTGTCGACAAATGGTGTCCAAGGGGTTAAAACATTTTCGAAGAATGGTATAAATGTAATGCTTAAATGTTCAGCATTCACCCTTTGAATCCTTTTCCCATATAAGCTCATGTGTGCAAAAATCATAAAGTGGTTTTCAGTTATCTACACTACTGATATTATATTACAGATGATGATGAGCCACAATCTTCTTCATCTAAACCAAAGAAAAAGAAGTCTGGAAGAGTTGTAGCAAGATCCAACTTCTATGTTGATGACATTCACAAGATGAAGGTATTGTCTGCACTTTTAGAAAACAAAGCAAAGTACATTCCATGAATTTTATGTTTACATTTTGTATTGTAAACTACACACATGTTTAAATTGCAGGAACGAGCTGCGAAGAACAACATGTTTCTATACGTGAAAATCACCGAAGTGCTTCTTCAGGTAAATAATTTCTCTACAATCACATTGTGTGTAAGGTTAGAAAAAAAACATACCAACGGAAATGAACATTATGTTTCGTTCAAAATTACGTTATATTTTAGGCCTTTTGTTAAAGCAGTATTATCTGATATTAGGTGTTCAAACATTACTATTTGATTTCAGGTCAGCTACAAAGGATTGAAAGACAAGAACATCAGCGATGTGCGTGACTTCTCCTTCCTGCTGCCCACAATAGAGTACCACAGTCAGACGTGGACGTGGCTGGATTTGCTGCTCGCAATAAAGGACACTTCAAAACGAGTTCTCATCTCTCAGGTATGTGTGGAGTGCAATGTTTGTAGTGGCACATTTATTGAGAACTTATATATTATGTTCTGCTTTGGATATGTCAGTGAAGAAAAGTGGTATTCAATTTTACTAAGCTGCTTATTGCACAGCCAAACAGAAATTACAAAGAAAACTATGATAAGCTGGCTAAGAAAACCATTGAATTTTGTTTGTTTTTATGACGACGTATTTGATTTTGAGCATGATTTTTTTTCTCAATTAATCATTTTAGGCTATCAAGCAAAAGTTGCATTTGAAATCCCGTACAATGGATGATGCTATGAAGGCAGATGTACAGGAAGAAGATGAAAAGGCCCGTCTTTTATTTGGAGCAAAACTACTGGTATGTAAATCACTAGTGGGTTTTTTCAATATTCAGAGATATTAACATTTCAATATAAATTGTATTATATTCAACAAGTTCACAAATTCCAATCTCCTTTAATAATTATTCAATAATTATGAGAAATGTGTAAATAATGTGTAAATATGCTTCTGCTGTGCAATTACAGGGTAGTGAAAAGCCTTCTGGGAGAAAAAGCCTCTTCAGCAAGAAGTGAAAAACAAATTTCATTGTGGTGACATGGCTTAGTGACTTGATTCTATAATCAAAGGCATTAAATGTGATTATCTTATAGTTAATGACTATATGCATAGTGAAGCTGACATGATGGAGATTATAAGAAGCAGACTATAGTGAACGTAATTAAAATATTTTTCATCTATGCGTTAATTATTTCACATGATAGCATTGAATATTTTAATAAAATATTTTGTAGCGACTGTAAATGCTACACTAAGCATTTCAATTATTTTATGTATAATTGAATGTACAATATCTAAAAGTGCATTGATGAAAATTGCGTTCATTACGAGTGGCTGATGACACTGGATTATTAAGAAAATGTTCACCGTGTTTTTCTCCAGCTCATTCAACATCAGTCTAATTATCCAGAAAGTATTCAATTCTAAAAATAAACATGCATTGTATTAACTCGTACACTGAATCTAATATAATCCCGTGGTAAACCACATTATTTATTAAATGATAGTAACCACTTGGAGAATAGAATCTATATAGCTTCTACAGCAAGAAGATAGTTGTGAAGAAATTTATTTCAAAGTACATGTATGTACCGGTGGTACCAAACCAGGTTTGGGTTACTTTTTCTGGGATGTTTTTGTTATCTTAAACAAGGGCATCGCTTATATTCTAGAATCTTCAAATTTGTAATGTTCCTCTTATCAAAGGGCTTGTTGTATTGTCATATTTATTTTGAATTGTATATGATTTAGTAATGGGTATGTAAGAAATTGTGATAGCAATCATGAAACATTTATTTTGATTCAGTATTGTGCTGTTTTTTTAAAGCTTGTTAACACGATGGTGCTATATTAAATGAAATACATATATTAGAACTGCTGCTTTTTTACTTATTGTGCATTTTGGGAAGCAAAGCTTTATAGTCAAAAAAGGCAAGTTTAAGTAGAACTTGGTAGATGCGATCGCCAGAGTTTCGACATACGTCAGAGTCTCGTCAAGTCACTAAAATGTAAGTGTGACGAGACTGACGTATGTCGAGACTGGCGACTGCATCTAACTTGTTTTGATTTTTACAGTTTGATATCTTACCTCTCATAGTAGTTGCCATTGTTCAAAATTAATTTTAAATACCTTTAAATGCTTATATATATGCTTCAAGAATATGTCCATTTTACCAAAACTATGGAATCCCGGGTGGTTGGGGTGGGGGACGCTTAATACATTTTGCGAACGGGGAAGCGCCACCGGAATGGGTCACAATTTCACCGCTAAAATCAGCACATCATGACCCAAAGTAGCTAAAATCAGCACTAGATAGGTCTAATTTAACTCTAAATCAGCACGCTAAATTCACCCCACTTGCATGGCTAAGTAATGAAAGAGTACCTTGTGACATACGCGACAAATAATCACGTCAAAACGTCTTAAATTAAACTGAGCATTCATAATGCAGCCATGTATGTAAGCGTAATGGTTGTGGAACGTTGTGCTTTCTTCTGTACAGTTACTTATGGAAACTGGACCAAGTGCAGGAGCAACATTACTGTCCTAACTTGTCTAGCTATCTGTATTTTTAAATATGACCACAGTCAGTGCAGTTGGGATAGTCGGACTAAAATTATTATGGATAGGTTATTCATGTCCAGATGTTGCTCTACTTATATGACCCACCAAAACCTTGATATAATCCTCGAGGGGGGAGGGTTGTGTATCTTCAATAGATGGGGTGCGTACGGACGTGCCGTCCATTATGAACCATTATACTTTTGGGTCATAATTTCCCAATCCATCACATTATTGGGTCATACATTTTTCAAAATTATGTATATTTTTGGGCCGCATATTCATTTTTGCGTTCATTCACTTAACCCTTTAAGGACTTGTCACTTAGACTACATGTTGCAACTACTGTAAACGCATGAATCACGCATGGAAATCTTGTTGTGCGTGCATGTGTGTTGAGAGTTTTGAATATTTACGCGATAAAATATATCTCTTAATAATAATTACAGGTACATACACACCCATCCAGGTTTTGATGGCAAAGCTTCGTTGCTTCCGGCATTTACACGGGCAAAGCTCCAAATATCTAAATTGGTGGAAATTAACATCTCTAATTCAAACTCTGATCCAAAACATGTAATTACTCCTATGTCTATGAGAGTGTTTTCAATCCCTACAAATGCACACCATCCATTAGCAAAATCGTGTCTGACCACACGGAAAGTTGAACACGGGGTCATAGTTCACAAACAGGTTGGTTGTCAGAAACAGGTTCACATATTTACACACAAGTATGTACAGCTGGCTCATGACAGCCAAGTAATCGTCAGTAAACAGCTGCGTCTGGACGTCTATCTTCAGGTTGGTCCC
>CM032660.1:15524753-15552421 GCA_019095985.1 Streblospio benedicti
TGAGCTTCTCAGTGTTTGACAAGTAAATAGACGCTGGGGCTGGGGCTTTTTTGTTCTATAACCATTGACCTACCCAAGCACTAAACCTAGAGACCACTTCTAACCTGCCAGGGCATTTAATACGATGCAAACAAAACATAAAAGAAAAGTGCTGCGTTTGTTAGTAAATACACACTGTAACTGGCTTTATTGTCCATGGCATTCCACCCGGTGTTAGCGATCCTCGTCACAACAAGGAACTACGAACTACTAAGTACCTTTAGTACATCAAAAATGAAAGCCGGACATCACATTAATAGCATATCATTTGGACAATCCAGACGCTTCCAGAATAAACCAGACTGAGATAGCTTTCTCAGGCACCGCCAGACCTGATGAACCCCCATAGGTGATGATGAAACCGATGCTACTGATTAACATATCAATACCACCCACCGCGTGCCAATAACGTTTTACTTCTCTGGATACAAAAAAATGAAATTTTTGGGCCAAAAACCGGGTCGAAACACTCATCGCTGCAAACACTTAGTAGATAGATAGAGATAGATATGTCTCAGTCCGAGCACTGTCGTAAACATTTGAGTCGCGCGCAAAAAAAAAAGAAAAAAAAGAAAAAAGAAGGAAAAAAAGAAAGAAAGAAAAAAAAGAAATAAAGGTGACGAAAACAAAATAAAAGTGAGTTTTGGGAAAACATAATGGGCAGGCGATATGTGGGCTTATTAGTTATTCTACAAACCATGACACTATGACTCTGTCACAATTTTGGAAACGCTTTGTCTGGGCGGCATGTACAGACACCCCATTAAAAAACGTTGCCGATGGGGGTTTCTTTCAGCAAAAAAGGATTATCATTATTCTGTAGCAAACTGTAATTAGCTTGTGTTAACACTGTTGTTACCAAACACAAATTCCTGAAAACAACACAAACGATCACAGCATAATAGTAATATGTGCGGAAGTGGTTATGGTGATCAATTATGTCAACTTGTTAACAGAGAAATTGATGGGGCCAGCGTGACTGAACACACAGAAAGTAGTTAGATATGAAGAGCTCGCGTATTTGGGGTTTGTTGAACACCAACAGTATGCAAATAGAGCGCAGTGTGACGTTTCCCACGACAATGGCCATTTGTTGTAGTTAATATAACCAATTGTCCTGTTTATTGTAAAGGGAAAGATGTAAATTGTCGCCTGCTACTCCGCCCCACTCAATCAAAAGTTCAACTCAAGTACCGTATCTTTCATTTGTTAACACATGCATACACGGTAATATTGCAACTCTAGTGAATAGCTTTGGAATGTGTAACTGAAATGGTATACGCTGTTATCTATAACAAGGCGTTGCCCTCTATATGTACATGTACCAGTAATTTAGAAATAATGTACATGTAATGTAATTTTTCTTTTTGTGTAAGTATTATACCAAATGCACCGGTCCCCCTGCCTGATAAATATTGCACCGTCCCTAAAGATGATCATGAATGAGCATACAATATTCAGAATATGAAATTACTGTAGCTGGTATCTCGAGTACAATTAATTACCGTTTTTGGACAGATATAGAATAGAATAGAATAGAATAGAATAGAATAGAATAGAATAGAATAGAATAGAATAGAATAGAATAGAATAGAATAGAATGTATTTATTAATCAGAAAGTCCTTTACAGACATGTAAAATCCTTAACAAAGTACATAAAAATAAACAGTATCAAGGTAATAATGACGAACATCACATGTCTTTCCAACATTACCACACAAAAATACAAATAATACTGATTATGATTAGTGCAAACTTAAATTAGTTAATATTGGAAAGTACATTAGATTTAATCTTATTAAGATTAAGTTAAATTAGATTAGCTTAGGCTATGACTGCATTCCGCCTTTTCTTAAAACATATGGTTGTATAATAACCTAAAGCCCAAATTACATGACTGTTGTTGGATTTTACCGGTGAAAAACATAGGACTCTCAGACGTAAACTATTGTTTAACTGCTAGATGAAAATAAGTGTTAAAAATTAAAAGAATGTCAGTATACAGCGGCGCCTAGCTTGAACATGGACGCCTCCATATTGTGGTGGGATCTATACTATTTGGTTTATTTGAGCTTACACATGTATCACCATTATGTTGCTTTGGCATGGTTTGAAGCCTCACTCAAACGTTATTCAAATTGGTCATGGTAATTAATTGTACTGGAACAAAAGTTGTTCACGCGGCCAGGTTGACTACTCTTTGCATCGACAAAAAAAGGGATTATGACAATTAAGGGCGGAATAATTAGAGGTCGAGCATGCGCATATGGTATTATATAATACGTTTTAAGAGTTCTTATTTTTCACCCATCGTGGCGGTGACGGTGACTGAGTGGTCTATACATGTATGGCCCACGTTTCTTACTACATTGTAAATTCGAACGAAAGTTCCACGCTAAGATGTAAAAAGCTCTACAAAATAATATTTTGCGCATATCACATAAATGTCGGTCTGTACCATAAAGATGCATTGAACACAGGAGCAGCGATAAATAATAAACATCATGATTATACAGAGTCACGCTTCCCAATTCAAAAATATTGTTATGCCATAACTCTGAATGGAACAATGCACAAACAATGAACGTGCATGACTTCTAACCAACTTCCAAAATAAAATACCATACGCTTTTGTAGTTATTACAATTATATCTATTACTAACAGGCACGGACAATTGGCTCAGCATAATATTTCTTTATTGTGACTGTAAAGTAAAGGCATTATTCTCATCGATCGTCAAGCCTGACTGGCTAACTAACCATGGGGCATGTGAACACGCTAATGGCGTCGTAATGCGCCGTAATGCAGTTGAACTCCACTCAACTGTAGGAACTGAGATGGGACAAAGCCAAGCGACAATTGGCCATATGTTTGGGTGCCGGTAGCGCTAATGCTCAATTGAATTGTTGACTCGTCGCCTGCTGTACAAATGTATTAACAGCCGTTTTTGGCACCAGACAATTGCTTCAAAATACAAAAAGAGTTCGTGACTTCCTATCTCCGATGGGGTGGTCTTGTTTACCTCTATTATGTAGTAACAGGGCCGGCTGGACCATACGGCCGGCACGTGAGCTCAACAACTTCTGACGCATAAATTGCGAAGACTAATCAAACGGCTCACACTTGGCAGACGAGAGGGCGAGCACCGTAACGCCATTCCGAGACGTACCTTTAAGATACATTTGTTGAACTGACATACACACTGATATTAGTTGTTTATTTGAATACCGGTAAACTAGTAATTACCGGAGTTTATCTACTAATAGATTAATGGTATAGGCAGATCAACACTTCACAGTCTGAAATTGATTGAGCCGCCGAGCTGCCTGCTAATTATAATTGCTTGTTCAGCTGAAAGATCCTTTGTAGTTTGTCGTGCCATTACTCGATGTCACGTCTGTTGCAAAGTACGTGGATTATGTTCAAATTGTATGATAGCATCACAGTTTTCCCCTCTCCAAAGACTTAAATATCATTTGCCGTGAAAATGCCTGAAGTATTTAAAACATACTCGTGCGCAACTCTACCAACCACGGATAAATATTCTAAATAGTTGGATGTGATTAACAAGTTCATATTATATTGTTTCCAGTATCAGAAGTAGATGTTAAAATGCCCGAAGACAAGAAAAAGTGCCGCTTCTATGAGCTTCAAGTGGGCGAGGAGGATGAGAACAAACCCCTGCGTGACGTCACATACGGCAACGTCTGGTTCCGGTTCACGGACATCACGTCTGCGCACGGAGTACCTCACATAAAAAATGCAAGAGGTGGGTCGTTACTAGCATCCATATGTCACTGGCAAATCCAGGTTTTCTGATATATAAGAATGGATGTGGAGTGGACGATTTGGCGGTTGGGTGCGGGGATGAACATGTGGAGCATGCAACCCCTGGATCTACCTATGTATAGGAATTACATGGACAATCATTCAAGAATAAAATCCATTTATTGCATTCCAAATTTTAAAAAGCTATACAGGATACAAGCTAACATCAGCACTATTTTGTTCTGTTAGTACTTTATGTAATTTCATACTGATTTAAAACAAACAATAGCAGTCAGTTAGGATAACGTTTAACTCACACCGCCCGAGGTTTTGGAATGATATGGCACCATAGCTATTTATGCTCACACAATTAGTTTTAATATGTACACGTATGAGGGAGGGGGTGGGTGGTGTATAGCCTTGATGGAAATCCATTCACTAACATTGTTTTCCTAAATCACCAGTCACAAATACATTTCATTGTCTTTCACCAATCTCCAGGAATTGTAATTGAATAGGTTCCATCACATTTCACACACTTAAATACAGAAAATTCACAATTCACTCTTGAGATTTCGGGCAAATTACCAATCACATTTTTGCTATATGACCCCCTCATGTATATCACACATCAATGTATGATATAAAATCTTAGTTACCCGATCAATTTATTTCAATGGTGTGCAAATCATCTCTTTATAGGAATCTTCAAGCTTTTAGTGTGGTGTGGCGCTGTGATGACATCTATAGCCCTGCTTATTATCGTGGTAAAGCCATTGATAGAAAAATACTTGGCTTTTGGTGTCAACGTTCGAGTAGATGTACTGTATGAGCCGCAAATTACGTTCCCTGCCGTGACAGTTTGCAACATGAATCCCATACGGTACTCACAGGTGAGAAACCACGTATTGAGTGAAAAACAATCTCTAGCATTTTGCATTGGCTATTCATATTCATAACGATTGTACGATGAAAACACAATCAACGCTCAATGATATATATTGTTGGATCGGTTCATTTCAGATAACAAAGAATGACAAATTGAATGACATCTTAGGCACACCATCAACCGGCACTGGAGATTCGTCTTCTATTAGTACATCTGGTTCTACCATGACGCCATCTCCTGTAGAAACACTGACACCTGCTCCTTCACCAACTCCAACCCCTACTCCTTCCCCAACTCCAACTCCTGCTCCATCACCAACTCCAACCCCTACTCCTTCCCCAACTCCAACCCCTGCTCCTTCCCCAACTCCAACCCCTGCTCCTTCACCAACTCCAACCCCTACTCCTTCCCCATCACCCACTGGCAGGAAAAGGCGCAATGTCGATCCTTCCACAGATAGCACCGATGCCGCTGTGAGCGGAGATGGTAGTGGATTAGCTACCGAAGAAAGTAGTGGGTACGGTACTGGTTCTGGACCAGGCCTCAAGAGTACAAACATACAACCTAAATCTGATGGGAGGCAAGCTTCGGCCAACTTTGAATTGAGAAATAAAGTCATGAAAGTGTTGTCTGAGATGAGTCTTGAAGAAAAAGCGCCGCTCGGTCACCAGCAAGACGATTTTGTGCTTACGTGTGAATACAGCGGCTATGATTGCTTGGACTAGTACGTACTTAGTAGATTATATTTTATTGGCAACAAATGCTATGTATATCATAAATAAGCATTTCCCTGATATACTACAAATTTATATACAAATGGAACGAAATTATTAGACAGCTTGTCGTATTTGAAACAAACTCATGACATGAGCACCAGGATTCCCTACATTTTACGACTTCTTATATCAGCTACTTTTGCAGTGCCATAAACTACTACTAAATTGTCCAAGCTAATGTAATATAAGCCTATACATTATTTCTTGCTTTCTATACATTTTCAGCGCGTTTACGACTTTTTATAACAATGAATACGGCAACTGTTTTTCCTTCAATTCTGGGTGGAATTCATCACTGGCATTGGAAACGGCATTTCGACCAGGTCCACCAAACGGTAAGTTGATAGGTTGTCATTTAGTGCACGGCTACTACACGCACTACGACTATGAGTTAATATAAGACATAAAAAATAGAGTCTATAAATCAAAACACCCTGCTAATTGAATTATGGGTGCATTTTTGACGGTGAAAGCTCTCATAAAACAGTTTTAAAAGAGAGATTTGAATACATGCCGGTTGATTCACTCAAGTTTAGGCCTATTGACAATGCCTGGGAAATAAGAAATAACATATTATGTAATTAATCTAATTACGTCCTGTCAATACACGGTTCTGATTCTACTAAAGTTTAGTGTATTACCCGTAACAAAGTTTTTTTTTTTTTGCTGCATCTATAAATCAATGTGATGAATGCTGTTAAATCTTAATCTTAAGCCGTTCTCCATCAACCTTCAGGGCTGCACATCACCATGAACATCGACCAGGACGACTACACGGGCGATCTGGCCACGTCTGCCGGCGTGCGTGTCATCATCCACCCGCAGGAGAAGATGCCGTTCCCCGAGGACGAGGGCGTGAGCGCCTCGCCGGGACAGCTCACCATGATCGGCGTGCGCAAGGTACCGCGGCCGCACGTTCGCCAACGTGTTTGTTGTTGTACTTCCATGGCCGAATGGATAGGGAGTTGGACTCGTGACCAGAATGTCGTGGGTTAGATTCCCAATCGGGTCTGGTGGTGAGTGTTGAGCAAACTCATCCCTGAACAGTTGCACACTGCTCCGTGGTACCTACATGTTAAATACAATGTAGATACAGGTCAGGCGAGTGAACGCAAACGTGAGTAATATGCATTAACATTACGGTAGCGATGTGCTGTATGCTTCCCGGGGAGTTGAGAAAGATATAGTGTGACAAGGATGCCAATGACCTGGTGTAAATCCATGAGAGCAAAATACTTGGATCATGACTATAATCTCAATATTATTGGTGCGTTCGTGTGCTTTTTCCTAACTCGTAAAGATACGAGCTTCCCATATCAAACATTCACTCGAACGGACGTTCCCAGTAGTAAATCATGGGATTTACCAACCGGAAACTCGGTCTACTAAAAAGAAGTACCGAGTTCACGACTGGTACATATACGAGGGTCAATTCGAGTGAATTTATCATATGGTAAGCTCGCATTTTCGAGTTCGGAAAAATCACACCAACGCACCATTAGAGATCTAAGAGTGTCGTTTGTTGTCTATTCGTGAGTACAGCTGCGCCATGGCCCCTGGGCTTCAGCATCATGGGAAGGAGTGGGTGCGCGCGTTTGTGTAAGGAGGGGGGGGGTACAGAATATAGGCCTACTACTATAATGTACAAAAACTATACCACACAAATTACTACTATTATACACACGTAGAAATGTGTATGGTATATTGTTTGTAAATGGATAGTGGTGTGTTATGTATACATCCTGTTGTTTGCAAATAGATATACGTTATCAGGAATATATAAATTCCTGACGTTATGTATACCCCCTCCCTTCCCGTGATGCTGGGCGGGTCTGCTTCCAAGTGTCTATGTGTGTGTGCCTACCTATACGTATGTCTATGTGTGACTGTGTTGGGGGGTGGCTGGTTTGGTAATCGTTATGGGGAACGGTAGGGGAAACTGATTGTAAATAGCAATTCAATGAGCATTGCTATGCAAAATAAGATTTGGTGTGCTGGACGACGATGTTCTTGATATGCTGATTGTAATCATCCTATGTACGAGAGACCTATTTCTCTTTCTCTCTGGATTTGTACAGCAATGTTTTGGTTTTTGATAATGACAAATAATAATGAGTATAGTGCATGCATTCATGTGTTACACAAATAAGATATATGAGTAATGCTGAAAATATATGAATTCAAACAGCTCACGATACATAGAGAAGGGGGTGACTATGGAAACTGCACAGACATCCAAGTTCATAACTATTCCCGCAATGTGTACGAAGAAAGATACCCTGTGAACTACAGCTCCAATGTGAGTGGCATTCTGTAATATTATTAACTGCACATAACGGCCCATTTGTATTAATGTAAAATTGACGGCATTAGTCCTTTGAAAACAGTTAGGCTAAGTATTGGTTTTATCAATTATTTATTATTGATACATAGTTCTTTTGTGTATGTCAGGGTAGTATTAGAGTTAATCACCAGCACTTGATTAGATTGTTTATAGGTCAGAGGGACGTTATGTGTTAGATAATCACCTTGGATTTTGCATTCTGTGAAATAATACCCTCCAGAATCAGACCGTAGGCCCTCGGTCAGCTTCTGGAGGGTCTTATTTCACAGAATGCAAAATCCAAGGTGATTATCTAACACATATTTCAATTTCAATCCTTAATGTATTGTGGAACATCATGCTCTGTTGTGAAGAATGTATTTGATTATAAGATTAATTTTATATGATTTGTATTTAGGCATGTTACAAGACCTGTTATCAATACAACTTGATGGCCACTTGTCATTGCGCAGACATGAGCTATCCCTTATATGGGCAAGCGTTCGCAGAGTTTGGTAACCTGAATCTTGAGAATCGTACATTTGATGCATGCGATATTACCAATACCAATCAAAGTAAGAAAAAAATCTTCTTAACAAAGCACACACTGGCTAGGGGACTGATCTTAGGCTAGAGATCATGTATTTATTAAATTAACCAAGTAAATATATCAAATAAGTCAAAATGAAAATTATCAGATGAAATGGGGGGTTAATTAGAATTTATGAAATTATGTGCCTTATTTTTGTTGATTAAAAGGGCTTTGTAGTAAACTCTCAATTCTCTTCTTTTTATTTATCCTTTTTATTGTGTTTATGTGATGTTCTTATTTGTTACACAGCGGATTGCATGACTACTGTGGAGGACCTGTTCCATAATAATGAGCTCAGCTGTGATTGTCCACAAGCTTGTGACGAGACCTCATTCATCACCTCTGTGTCTACATCATACTGGCCAAGTGATAGTTACAGGGTAACCATGATATGATTCTTTCAATGTCTCTTTCTAAAATTCTTATATTGGGAATAGATTAATATATTAAGAAGATTTTCTAAATCTTTGGGCAGATTGCAAAACTGACTTCAAGAATGAATAGCTAAATCAACTGAGTATTTTTTATTTTATTTCAGAGCACGCTCTTTGAAGCACTTGCAAGTGAGAATGAAATGGTGAAACATGTTCTCAACAGCGTGGATGATCCTGACAAATATCAGAAGAACCTACTGAAAGTAGTGGTGTACTTTGAAGAATTCAATTATGAAGCAATTAGTGAATCACCAGCATATTTGGTAAACGCACTCATTGAATGAATTCATATTTCACTGAGTAGAATATAAATCATGATTTTGATAAATACAAATATCAACCTGTTAACTTTAATAAGTGAGATGCTTGTTAATTTTAGTGACGTCCAATCACGTCTTGAATTGTTTTTCCCACATGTCTTAAATCTTAATTTTGTTTATTTATCATTTACTTTATATTTATTTTATTTAGGATTTAATTTAGAATTTTTAGAATTTATTTTCAAATATTTTCGCCATTTATTTTACATGACTTCATCAGTAATGAAGTTAAACTTATAAAAGTTTATAAGTCAAGACGGAAAAAGACAATTAGAGACAGATAAAACAATTGTGTATGATGTCCAATCACTTCTTGCAGATTGAAAATCTGATTTCGGACTTTGGTGGTATACTTGGTTTGTTCCTTGGCTTCAGTGTTCTCACCATTATTGAAGTTGTCGAACTTGGTCTCGATGTCGTAATATTAAGTTGTATTAAAATATGTTGCAGAGGGTGCGTATTAAGATTTCAAAATATCCAAGATATTGTTTATGTTAAACACCAATGCACTTTTTATATAGACCCACTTTCAAAAATGGGACTTGACTAACAATTTAAGCATTTCGTGCAACTCAATTATGAATTCGTGTAATTGCCAATAAATGATTCTCCATTTTTTTTTACAGAAAAAAGCGTGATAGTGTGAGTCCTACACCATCAGAAGGACATAGGATGATAGTATCGACAACTCATCTTCATAATGATGATTTATATGCAACTAAGAATTCCGCACCACCACCGTATATGCATCTTCCAGAGTCCAAAATCACCCCATTGGCCTGATTTTGTGATGTAGCAGATCAGAATTAACTGTGGTCATTGATTTGATTTCAAGCCATGAATTGTTTACATTACCGGTACATGCAGAACCGGGTTGCTTATATCTGAACATTATGGTCTATGTTTTATTGTGTTCATTTTCTGTAATCATGTTTAGATCATTCAGTATGTCAATAAGTAGGTAAAGAGCTTTTGTGGGTAGTTTGGTCATGTCACTTTCTTTTCAAGCAGAAACTAAGACTTTCCAAGTTTTCATGTTCAATCATCTGGAAAAGATTGTTGAACACAATAGTCTTTTCCAAGCACAAGCAATTTGAGGGTAGTTATTTTGTTAAAACATATGAATTAGTCTCGGGGTCATGTAAACTCTATGGGTCTCACTAACGTGTCAAGATCTGTTTATTCAGGCCAGTGGTTTGCCATGAGTTTTGATATATCAGCTGTGAGGTGCATTAGTTAGAATAGCAAAGTACTAAAGCACATTAAAATCAGTCAAAATGAAGATCCATATTGCTCAAATATGTCAACTTTGAACCATTTTACATTTTCAACATTTGAATATAAACATCTTCATCCATATTCTTTCCTTCCACTTTAAACCCGGATTATCAAGTCATTTTGACGGTTTCAGGTGCTATTTGTTTAGTTTACGGCATTGTTAGTTTGCGGCTAAATTCTCAGTGGCTGATATTATTCATTATTGTTATCTACCATTCACGATTCTCGATTCTGCTCTTTTTCCAATTGTTATTAATGATTTGATTGAATTTATTTGACTGGCTATACTAGGTATCCAGCTAACCGAGTCTTAAATGTGTCTTTTATTTGGCTCGATTGAGAACAATTTCTTTTTCTTTTCAAATGTCTGTTTATCCCTCATTTACCCAGGTTATTCTCTGAGCTTTGCACAACTGTTGAATGAATTATTGGTAACTTCACATAGTTGTATTAATTTTCATGTGTCCATTTTTTTTTTTATCTATGCACTTCTCAATGTGCTCAGGAATACTCATGGATAAAAGTTTATAATGATCTCTCCAGTAATTTTGTATTTCTTCGTGTGTAGTTTACTTTTAGATACTTCTATACAAGTGTAATTTATTGGCATGAATTACATGTAGGTATCAGCATATTAGCATTTGATAGCATTACGGGCTCATCCAGTTAAATTTTGTGTAGAAATATTTGTTCATTATGTAGATTCTATATGCATATACGTATATGGATCTAATTGTATGTTTATAAACAAAATTATCTTTTCATATTTTCTATATTTCTTTTGAAATTATACGTTCAATAGTTCATCTGTGATATGTAAACTAAAATGTGATATTTCAATTTGAAATGATCCTAATGTAAAGCAGTTCCAAGCGAAAGTTTGAAAATAATGCATACACCATTCATTTTACAGTAAAATGTTTGAAGTCGTCCATTGTAAGAATTAGAAAATCTGTTAGGTTACTTTATGTTAGTATTCTTTGATTGGAATTGATGATTGAATGAAGTCTTATGAGACTGACAACTTTCCATAATTATGCTATTTCATTGATATTAGAGGATTCTCTCTCCAAGTCTACAGGGCTGTATCACACACCCTCTGCTGGGACTCAAACCGTGGACTACTACCACTGTGGGCTTGGAGAAAGAATTCTCTAATATTAATACCCAAGTCAATAAATTCCAATATGACATTGTAATATGACATTGTAAATTGTAAAGTCGTGAGATCAAAACTTAATTGGATCAAGACTATAAACCAGACATTTACATTTATTATTTATTTGACATGTTTCTCTAGTTTTCACTAAGAACAATTTCAGAGAAGTCAATAAACTTTGTGAAATAAGTGTACATCATTGATGCACAAATATTGACAACTAACTAATTATTGTTACTTTGAATGATATGGCTGTGTTATTAATAAATGAAATAAAATATAGTTGTGTATGCTGTTTTATATACATGTATCTACAATTAAAAAGTACACAACACAAAACGATTTTGGATATGTTTACTTAAAAACTATCTTGAAAAATATATATCAGATATCACAAAAGATTTGGACGGATCTACCTATAAATAAGCAATATTAAATATAAGTTCATAAATAGTAAAGTTTAAACCTTTTGATTAACTTTATAAATAATAAAATTGACTTTAGGATTTCAAGTGTAAACTACACACAAAACATTATCAAAAGTAAATACATGGAACAGGACACTGACTGACACAATCTCAAATAAAGATTACTTCATTTAGAACCACTACATTTAGCACCGTTTACACTAGATAGCATGCATTTACTCAATCACAAATAACACACATTTGTACATTAAGTACAGAGTAACCCACTCATGTACACACTTACAGGATTTTTAACAATATATTCAACCAATATGGCCCCATTCAAGCAATTGATAGAGATTGACTTTAATTCTCACAGACATGTTTGTATACATAAGAAATACATATTTCCAATATCAAACTCTATATAAATAATACCGGGGGTAGTTTTTTCTCAAAATTTACTGAGGTGAACATAACACCCAGAAATAATATAGCTACATCTACATGTATGTAGAATCGCAGACTGCAAGGAGTAGTATCCTACAAGTCTTCACAAATTTCCAAAACCATTGGGACAAAAAGGAACGGTTTTGATGGGAGAATATTGATAGAGTATGGTTTTCAGTAGCATGAACAGAATAATGTAAGTGAAAGTATGTAAATAATATAAAACGTGAAAAGCCACGCCGCTACTTTCTCCATGACTTCCAAGTTCTAATTTCTATTTTTTTTCCAATAATACATGAAACAACGGACAGATGTAAGAAGTTACATAATGTTCATATAATTATCCGTATCGCAAAGGCAATACCCATACAAAAGATACACATACTGTTCTTCATTCATCCATATGATACAATTAAAATATGTTTCAAATTCACTTCAATCAAGTTTGCAAAAGACCTCATACTGATAAATTGAGGTAAAAATATGTATGCAATACTATGCGTCATGAACATAGCAATGCTTTATGTACTTAGCATTTTTCATAAAATTGTGTACTGTTTCCTGAGCAAGCAATAGAAACTAGTTATCAATTTTGCTATACAAATATCATAGTTATACTTTAAAATGAAATCATTCATCTTAAATACAAACAAGAAATTCTACAGAGGCTACCACCATGGTCTGGTAATTAAGAATAAACCCACAAGAAATACAATTGAGACTAAGCCAAATCCTAGACTGTAGAACCATGGGTCTCCGCGAAAAGCTTGTGTCAGAGGGTAGGCGAGCTCCTCCCAACAAATGTCCTGCTCACAATAAGCCAGTCTTTTTGAATGGCGCTCTTCATACCTAAAGATGAACAACATAATTTGATAAAATGTTTCAAGTAAAATTAACAACTGTATATGCATGTAGTTTATATGTTACTTTCTTAATATTTTTGGATATATCGCATAACTATTGTTTATTTATATATGAAGACATTCAATAAATCTATCTGTATTTATTCATCTCATAATTCAATATATATTTCATAGGCGATATTTTTATGAAAGATGTAAAAAATACACAGTAAAATATTAGAACCAAAGATAACAATAACAGTCACCCACTCTGTTTTTGATTGTGGATATTGTGGAGGTACTTCTATAAAATTCACGGAACTTGTTACAGTGAACGTCTGCACTTTGTTGGCGGCGCTACCAATCCAGTCTGAGGTGTTAAAGCACGATGTTGTGTCAGCGCCACTACAGCGCATTTTCCACGTTGACAATGTGTAGCTGAAATGTTTCAAAACTCACATTATAAATATGTAAGCACACTGAGAGCCAATAGTTTGTTATAAATGAGAGAACCAACATCTTTAATTCACACTTTAATTAAATAGTTTCAACTTTGCGGTCATCATCAGAATATAATGCGAAATAGACAAACTTAAATTACAAAACAGTACTGTTTTCATCCATAGAAACTTAACTGTTGTGGTGATGACATAAAATAATGAAGTTAAAAACATTTACACACAACTAATGGAGTGAACAAGTCTGGGGTTTGAGACGAAAGCTCTCCAAGATTGGCTTTCAAAAAACAGTTTGTTAGTTGTGTGTAAATGTTCTAAAATTCATTACAGTACTGTTTTCAATATTATAGTTTGAACCAGCTATTGAAAACACACACACACACACACAAAAAGCACGTAACCACTCAACTGATTGATGAAAGTGGTAAGTATGGCATGGTGAGGAGTGGTGTCATATCTGCATATCAACTCACCTAATCTTAGCTCCAACTATCATAAAAATTGGTTGGTTGTTTGACTTTCCTGTGAGAGCATACATAATGTCAACGTGCACACCACTGGTTATATTTGTGCAGCGTCCAGTCACATAATCTAGGTAACTAAAGAGAGAACATATGTGAGATAACATAGAATGGTCAACTATTGAAAAACTATCCATAAAGCTTTGAATTTTTATCAAAATACAGTAAGATAAAACTATTTTAAAGTCTGCCAACTCAACTCAAGGTAATGATTTATTGTTAGCATGCGTTAAATATAAACTACTTTGGTAATAAGTAATTTAGGATAATTTGAAGTAATGTTTTTCCCTCTTTGAGTCTGACTTAATGATAAACATGTAGAGGTGTATATGTATGGACATACAAAATGTATATGTAAATATATACATGTATAGACGTAGGGATCTGCTAATCAGTTAAGTACCTGAATCCTGGTTCTGTTGAGTTGAAATCAGGTGTTGCAGTTGTCACTTCTGGGGCCGTAGTAATGTTACTTTCTGGAGTTGTTTCATAAGACACAGTTGTCATATCATCAGGTCCACTTTCTTCACCATCACTAACAATTTCTGAAACATCCTCCCTGAAATATCAAAAAAGTAAAAATTCAACCTATACACAATGAGTTATATTTGGAAGATTGATAATATTTTAGTGATGATATATTTGGAATACAGTAATTACCAGGTAGTTTCACATTGAACATGCAGGGCAGGTGTGGGTGCTAACTTATTACTCGCGCAGGCTCTGGCAGGGATAATTTACGTGAAAGTAGAGCGAATGTGATAAGAAATTTGAGATAGCCAATATTGGACATAGCAATATCCTAACTTGCAAATGTTTTCTTTGGTTGTTCGACATGCATGATGAATGAAGACAATATTGTTAGTTTATTTGTGACTATTTTGATGACTATTCATTCAATATTGCATTGCCGTTTTGCTGTACATAGTAATCCACTGTCCCCACGCAAACATCTACATGTTGCTAGGCGTTTCAGAATTGTATGCGCAAGGGTGCGCAAGCAGTGATGAATTGAAAGTTTACCACATTAAATGATTTGATTTTTTGCATAAAAGATAAATCACAATATAAACCTAAAGTCTTGTTATAAATGTAGCAGAATATTTATATCAAAGTGTTTTGTATATTTACTGCTATCTCTCATATACATATCCCTACATGAGTTATTGTCAATTACCTGAGGATCTTGACCCAATCGGCGAGGGACGTTTTGTTTGGGTCTCCTCCCAAACTAATATAGTCACTCAACATCAACTGATCTTGCTGATTCAAAACGGTTTTCCTGTTGAAAAATACAGTGAAAATCTTAGCACTTTGGTTATACAAGTATAATGTACAGGGGACGTGATTGAAATGTCACTTTCTCTAAAATCAACATGCTTAATATAAGATAAAAAAAAAGCATGAACAATACACACAAATGAAACATTTCCGCCGCCCACTAACCTGAGTGAATCACAATCCAGCAACTCCTCCAATGACAGCCTGAGTATGCAGCTGGACAGCTGATTCACTCCGAATTCTGGCCTCCGCTTGCCAGCATTCACGCACAAACCATCCTGACCAGGTTCCCAGACACCAAGAGATGCCGACAAGTTTGTGTTTACGTACACAAATTCATCCACTGTCTCATTCTCTGGAACTTCATACATGGCTACACCGCTTACCAATGGCAATGTGAACTCATAGCCTGTTAAATAGATATATACATATTATATACTTTGAATAATAAGCAGTGTGATGAACTAGATGTAGTTTTTGCTACAAACTAACAAATATCAACATGATATTTTTATATTCAGCCAATATGAATATTTGTACAATGAATATTAAAGGAAAGAAACAATGAAACAAAACAGCAATATAAATATTAACAAGTTGACCTACCAGGGTTTCCTGATCTCTGGTACACATCGTCAGTGGCAGGTCTAATAGCGTCACTGTCTGAAGTTACATTGTCCCACACCGATTCATTGAACTCGTGAGAAAACAGAACTTGAATATGTTGAGATACGTTAGTGGGATACTGAAGAGTAATCTCAGTGCTGTTAATAGTGATGTCTCCTAAAAAAGAAAAAAAAATCATTAGTTATCACTAGTTGAACATGATGAATTTTGCACTCATGAAATACTACATAAGGCAGACTTTTAACATACTTCATATATAACAAAACTTACCTGTGGTAGTATCATTGTAAACAATATCGACCTTTTCAACCCTTTCTGATATCAAAGGTAAATCTCCTATTAAAATTGTGGCATCCAGTCTCACGATCTCAGTTCCTTTCCATGTAAAGTTATAAAGAACATCAACTACAGCATTATTGCAGAAAGCAATAGCTCCACTATCATCATAAACAGGAGGAAGTGGTTTAGTAAAACCATCATCCCAAGAACACCTTTGATATGAAGGTGTGCTGCCTCCATCACTTGGTAGTTGAAAGTCTTCACATAGATAAGCTCCAGTTCTATCATCAAAGTAACATCCTGTGGTGTTGACATCTTTTGCAAACAAGAATCTTGCATCAGGAGTAACAATATCGCTACGCTTATCTGTTGATGAGAGGTATGAAGCTACTTCTGTTTCATTGAGACAAAAGTAATTGACATCTGTATAGGTGACCACTCCGACAGAATTTTCTTTCAGTACTAGAGGTGCATTTTTATTAGCCGATACCTAAAATTATGTCTTGTATAATCAACTAATGTTTGATTTTGCTGATACATATAAGCACAAAAGAACAGTAAAGGAATTTGTTTGACACATGTAGGAATAAAAGAATAAACAAGAATAAAAGTATACAAATAATTGCGACAGCTAACCTGTGTAGATCTTGCATAGACCCATGTAGATAACACTGAAAAGTCTGAGCACAGAGGTTCTGTAACCAGGCTCACACAGGTATTGTCACTTTCTACAAGAAACCTAGCAAAAGAGACAAATAACATAAATAAAACTAGAAAAAAACTATTAAGATAAACAATAATGAGACTGGCAATAGTCAATTTATCATAACTACTGGTATATGTAAGAAAAACGATAATACCTGACTGGGGCTGTATTTACACATTGTCCATTCCAAATAGGCTGTGGAAGAGTTAATCGAAAATTTCTGCCAATAAGGTATTGAAGATCTGCAACATCATCTCTGACACCAGTTTTCACAGAGATTCCATCTATGTAACCAGGATTTTGAGATTCTGATGATGGAAACCTTCCTTGCGTATCCCTATGATGAATTTAAAGATCAAACGCATGCTTCCAATAGACTCACTGATGATTTCATTCTTTACAATTGAGTGTTAAAATGTTCAGAACAATAAGTTTATACTGTAATCAAAGAATAAAATTACATCTAACAATTAAAATGTTTGAAAATTACAATTGTACCTATATGAATAATCAGGAACGTAGTCAGCTACGGCATCATTATATTCATTATTATTTCGAATGGCAGATTTCGGGTATATGTATAGACCAAGATAGCCACTGTTTTCTATCTGTACACACATTAGTGGAAAGTAATCTGGCTTGTTGAAATAGTCTGCTTCACACCGATATTTGAGTTCTTCATTCTTCCCATAACCACCTTCAATACCAGGTATACAAGTGAATGTTGAATTATCATCAGCATCACAGTCCTGAAAGCACAAATTTGATAGCATTTTATGCAGTGACATGTCAGTTAATATATGCTCAAATGGACGTAAAATAACAATAAAAAATCTAACTACTTTCAATGTATACAAGTTCAGCAAAGAACATTTTCTAGTTTTAACATAATAAATATTCTAAACTACAAAAAAGAAAAAATACTAGGATAATCCAAGATAATGAGAAAAAAAATTACCATAAAAACATCATCCCAACCTAATGACTGATTTGTCACTGACGCATAATAAGGGAAACAATATGTAAACATATATATCAATGTATAAATTAATCATGATCACTATTATTATCTGTTCTCTGCTGTAATGATGAATTCCAAAAACGAAAGTTGTAAATATTATTTTATGAACGTTTTCGGTGCTCAAGCACCCTCCTCAGATATACAGTCAAACAGATTTTTTAAACATGAACATTGATTAATAAATGATAAAATGGTTTAGAATAGATGTTGATAAATTATATGTACAATAGCTTAGAAAAATTACAATAAGGCTTTACAAGATGGTGGAGAAGGTTTGGAACTGACAATTAATGATAGGTATAAGTGGTACAATATGGGTATAGGTTAAATAAATTAATCATATTCTAATGTTATACATACTTGGTCACAGCAACAGTTGAGGTCACAGAAGCCACTTGTCACATCACACGGGCAAGGCGAAACCTCCACATAGGCAGGATTTTTCACTTCTCTCTCAATTTCAAGCTCATCAATTTCTGTAAAGCATATAAGTAAGTCAAGTTGTCACATAGACCTATACTATTCAACCCCACAAGTTTTCACAAATCAAATTCAAATAAATTATTCTACTTCATTCCTACAACATTATATGTTGAACAAATAAGGAATTTGGATTTATTCATGATACTAGCTAAACATCCACTCGATGAATATTCATGAGCATTACTTCACAATGGAGAAACATACTCTGTAATTCAATAGGCATCCTACGTGGAGAAAATAACACTAAAATAATAATCCAAATTCAAACCTGATGCAGCAGTCCAGTTTATGGCCTTTTCTGAGTCAATATATGCTATGGCAAGGAAAGAAGAACTCTTATTTTCATACTTTGGGTCAGTGTTAAGTTCAGAAGGTGCACAACATCGCACTACTATCAACTCTGGAGAAATTGCCTGTCTTCTGTTTGTGCGTCTTATCACGACTGATTTGTAGATTGTATCATCTGCATCCTATAAAATCACATGTGCATGCATTAGAATTTATTTCCAAAATGCAAATCCCAATTTCATTCATAAGAATATGAAACCATATCAAACATAGCTAAATAACTACATGTACTAACTAATAAGTAAATCAAACGATAATTCATTTTAGGATAACTTTAGAAATATTTCCTGAATTAAGGCATAACGCCTCATTAATGAAACAAACATATTAACTATATATAATCCTAGTATTTTACTGCTTACACTGAATATGATGGTAGATGAATCAAGGGACCATGTGCCATTACTGACTGCGGGAGCAGCAGTTGTGGTAGTGGAACCTGTTACAGTTGGCGGAACCGCAGTGGTAGATGTGGCTGAAGTACAATGTACACTTACGTTGATTATAAATATAACGACACCCTGACTTATAAGAAAAATCCTGTACTTTAAGATGTTACTACAAAATGACATCCATTAAGAGATAAATCTTCATGGTGTGTGCCACTGTGTGGCAAAACTGTCAATATTTCGTTTTTGTGAATACATTTTACTTATTTGGTGTATAAGGTTTTGGGTGTGATGGTTAATGGAGTGAGGGGTGGGTGGCAGGGGCAGGAGAAATGGATCGTGCATGGATAAATTACAAAAATAAGAAGATAAAAAACCATCACCACATTGATTTCAGATTTTTCATTTTTCATTTAAAATTTGCAGGCGTTTACGGTTACATGATGTTTCAATTGAGTTTGAATAATCAACTTCTTATCTTTTATACATACATGTAACACAGAAAGCAACTGATATACTGGTTCATCACAATGCACAACTAGAAATCTCCCCTCGGACTTCGTCCGGGGAGATTTAATTCAACAATGCTGGTTATCTACATCTGGACAATCTTGTGCATTCCGTAAAAGGGGTTCATCTATTATCTATGTGTTCCGGTTTGCTAGATTGATTGGTTTTTGAAATATATTTTTTTACTGTATAAATTAGCATCATCTAATTCATTTGTATCCAAATTCCACAACTGGCCTTGTCAAGAATTTTCGTTTTTAATGAATTGACATGCTTCAATATGATCACAATTTAAAATTTACAACCATTACCGAAGAATATGATTACCATTCCATTTCCTTTGATATAACTTTTCATCTTAAATTGCCATTTCCTTGTACGTAATGGTGACTGATTTCACAAAATTCAAATACAAATATTGGTAAATTAGATAATTAATATACAGTAATCAATAATCATTTTTACTGGTATTGTTGGATAATATTCTATTATGCTTATGTATACAAGGGCCTTTGTATACCATCTGTTTCCTGATTAGATGTAAAGTCTGATGTCACTTCTGTTGAAACTAAATCCAACAAAATATATAAAAGTATAACATAACAACAGAAAATAACATTATATACTTGAGCAAAATAATAACCACCATTAATTATTTCGCCAAATATGATTTACACTATAACTGACATAACTCAAACACATACACAAAAAAGAATGTGTTCTTTACAAATGAAAGATGGAAATTTGTTAACATAGTATGGCGAGACGGTCCCACTCTGCCATCATCAATGACAGATTATCATTTTATTAATTTCTACTACTCTTCTGCAACGTTGCACCAAACATAAAACATAAACCTCTATACAAAAATTCAAAGTTCAAAACAGTTTTCGATAACTATAGTCTCCTTTTCAATGATCAAATGTTTTGTACTTTGAATTTTTGTATAGAGGTTTGTTTTATGTTTGGTGTAATGTTGCAGAAGAGTAGTAGAAATTAATAAAATAATGAGACTGTACGCTGCATACCAAGTTCACTCAATTCTACAATCAATGACAGAGTATGTTAAGTAACAATATAAACTAGATCAAAAGTGTTCAAAGAACACTGCGTCGCTAGAACGACGTTGACTCATGGGCAATTAAGATATATACTGAAATAATGTATCTTTACAATCAAGAAATTTATCAATTTGAGGAGAAAAATCAGAATGAATCAGAATCAATATATCTAGCAAAAAGATATTTTTGTTGCCATATAATAGTATTGAATAACAGATAATAATCAGTATCAGTTTCAAATCCAATAATCAATTTTGGTGCATGGTTGGAATATTGATTTTTTTCTTGGTGGCGAAGTGCATTGAATATCATTAAAAATGTCATAAAATCGCTTCTAGAAAGCAAAATTTAATTGGCAGAGCACCCAAAATCGAATCACTTCGGTGTCGTCTCATACCTCATAGTCGTGTAAAGTTTGAACGAAATTAGTGCAAGGGTTAAAGCTCTAGCTTGTCCGGAGACATACATAGTTACATAGTTAGTTAGTTAGTTAGTTAGTTAGTTTGTTAGTTAGTTAGTTAGTTAGTTAGTTAGTTAGTTAGTTATAAACGAACGAAACACAATGCTTGCTTCAGCAGCTGAGCTGAAGTGACGCAATGATGGAAATAAATTTTCTGAAGAACAGTTCCTTAAGATATATAGATAAATTGTTGATGATTTAGTGACTTGCAATCCTTAGTTTGAGAAGTATGTGTAACTTAGTTTATTACTGCTGCCTGGACAACATTTACAGCCAACTTTGGATACTTCAGTGGATTAGGTAACTAGATATTATGACTTGATTGACTGTTGTGGGCATGGGTTCAATTTTTACTTAGGGAATGAAGAGTCCTACCCAGGCTTTGTTTAATGTTAAATCAGACACATAAATTTACCTATATATATGAACTCATTTCATGCACATGTTATTTTACGTTCTTTTCAAAATGAATCCTACATGTATTTATTATAGCAAAATGTTTTTAAAACTAGAAAAAGGGGTGGTTTATGGGAAGAAATACCTGTAAAGTGTCAGGTTTGTTAATATAAAGAAATGCCTTTAAAGCGTTACTTTTAGCCTCTATCTATTCAACATAGCAGAAGCATTGTATTTGTCATTGCTTTACTCATATAGAAAAACAAAACAAAAAAACATCAAATTACTTGTTGTGGCATTTCCCCTGGTGCTCTTGGTGGGGGTTGCATCATCTGGTACAAAACAAGTGTCATCATCTCTGATAGCTCTTGCTTCATCTAATGTTTCAACAAGCGTGAGATTGCAGTAAAATGTCACATCTTGAACTGGCTTTTCATCAAGAACCAAATAAGCCTAAAATGTGCACAAAATTACAAGAAAACTATAAATCAATTCACTGGACACATTTTCAAAGTTATTTTTTAAATAAAACATAATCATCATATTGAAGGTAAAATTACATTATTTATAAAATAAAATAGTATGTGGTACATGTAGTAAAAAAAAAGTGTTACACCATAGTTTTGTGCAGTCTATATACCTTTACCCTTAAAGAGTGATTGTGTAGAATCTAAGATGCCAAAATTGACAACTCATAGTCACCTATCTTTTATTCAATTTATCTTTGAATGTGATTTTTAAACATCACTTACCACCATGCTTGTATAAGATAGCTCTGTCACAACAGGGTAGAGATTGACAGTGCCTTCATCCAGAGCAAACATTGCAACTGTTCCTGAAAGTTATATGGAAAAAAGTTATTTCCAAAGAATTTTCATTCAAAATCATAGTTCATTACAAATCAAGGAAGTTCTTGAAAGTCATCTATTTTTCAGTCATCAATTTTTAATCATGATGGAATAATTTACGAATAAGCTACAAATGTACCAATGGATATTTTTACTGGTTTCAAAGATATTTACAAACATATAGCCACAAATAACTACTTACCATTGCTATTGCTTGATTGAAATTGACAGCCCTGATTACAATTATTTGATTGAGCTGTGCAGTAAACTTGAATGAAATTTCCTTTAGATCTTACTATATAATTCATCTGAAATGCAATAAATAAGGGTCAAATAGCATATTATTATAATATTGAAAAATAGCTATAAATACCATTCTTCAATTTCCAGTTGCACAGAAAAGTTGCGCACTTGTCTAAAATTGTTTACTTTTGAGACACGAAAGTCCATGGGTACTTCCTGTATATGTTATAAGGCCATTTAAAATCGCATTTATTGGTTATCATTCAAAATGTGTATTCTACACAACATTGATGGCTGTTACACTCAAAGACGTTGGAAAATTAAGTAAATACATCTATTTGAGGCGTGCATTCTTCATAATAGTGAAGTTCTCAACTTTGCTCCAATCACTGGCTGTCTGTAAATTTGATCAAGACCGGCTTTTGCCCATAGCTTCGTCAATTTCTATGCTAACTAAAATGTGATTACAGGTTCATAATCCTCACTCAAAACCCTATTAGGATAGTATTTTCCATAAATGACATATGATAAGTGATCATTGAAAATGACCTTAAAATATTCAAAGGCGTGTTAGTCTACAATGACACAGAACGGCCGGAAGTAGTCAATGGACTTTTTGGTATTGATTAATTCTACTGTGCAACACGTCCCGCGCATCTGGGAATTGAACAATGATAAATACTTTATCTTTTATTATCTGAATGGACTCTTTTGTCCCTAGTTGGACTATTTCTCATGTTAGATATTAGGCAGCTCTAGTAGCCTGAGTTAAGTTTGATTGCAATCTTACAATTTCTGAGTATCAGCTATTTGAAAACTGTTTCTTATGGGACTGTGAACCATAATGCCCCACATGTAATGTGTGAACTGTAATAATAGTATCATTCTTTGTCATAATATCAGGGAGCTACTCCTCATTCTCACAATACTGGGCCTAATCTCTCCAGACAAGTGGACACATTAACATAGTGTGCTGGTGTATGGATCTGAATGCAGGGGAACCGGAAAAGAAGATGGCACTCGCAGTAAGGAATGACAAGGCAATGGTGAAATAGATTTGTTGTGAAAAGACGAATGATCATATCAGACTGAGAGCAACATCACTGTATGATAAACTGGGCGTACAAGTTACAAGTATAGTGACAAAACATCACAGACTTAACTGGGCAGGACATATTTTCTGAAACTTGCTTTGGAATGGTATACATTGTACGTAAAAATATTGCTAAAATGAGAGTAGTAATAATAATAAGAACTTACAAGAACTCGATCATTGCCAATGTATGCCTCTTTAACTGGTATTTCTATGTCCAAGGCTACAAATAAAAATTTCAAATGATAAATTTTCAAAATGATTTGTTTTTATCCCTTATACTGTCTTAAATGGTCACATGATGTTTTTTTTTGTATTGTATTGGTTTAAAGTCTCAATGAACAGCTCATGCCGTTTTCTAGCGACTTTACATCTACACCAGGTCAGTGGCACCATTTTCACACTACATATATCTTTTTCAACTCCCTGGGGAGCATGCAACACTGGCTGCATACGGCATTGCTGCTAATGCGCACACGTGCTTATTACCCACATTTGTGACCTGTACCTATTTAACGTGTAGGTACCACGGAGCAGTGTGCAACCTGTTAGCGGTAAGTTTCCTCAACACTTACCATCAGACCCGACCAGGAATCGAACCCACAACCTTCTGGTTACGAGTCCAACTCCCTATCCACTCGGCCACGGAAGCACACAAGGTACACAGGTTTGTTTGGCAGGTTAGGTAACCAACTGAGCCAAGGGTAATGGAGGGATCACACTAGCTATAGTTTTCAAACTAGGCGAGTTCTTTTACGTGCAGAGGTGTGGCTCTCCTCTACACGGGACATGCCTTTTAACGAGCCATTTAAAAATTAAAGAATTTTTATGAATACCTATTGGATCCTGTCATATGCTCAAACGGCAAAACTTTCGACGATGTTGCATCATCTTTGCTGGACCAAATAAAAAACCTCAGTTGGTTACATGACCACTTTAATGGTGCAGTCATGTGAAAGCAGAGACGAGTAGATGGGGTGGAAGTCGTACATGATGTCCTGATTCATTTGGCCCAACACAGATGATGTGAGATCATTGAAAGTTTCCCCGTCTAATCATATGACATGTGCCAATAGGATGAAGCGAATATGCATTCTTTGAACATTTAAAAATTGGTCATTTTAAATATTTACGAGGAAATAGTTCTTACCATCACTATTTCTAACAGTTTGGCATGTCACAGTAATATTTTCCAATTCTACAGCTTCACTGAAAGACAGAAACATTTTACGGTTTGATAAAAATATGAAATGTGAATACAATTGTCGTTCTCAAACTGTACCTTCAATACTGTATGGCAACTCTTTCCTTGCATTACAATAAGAACCATGATGGAATTATCTGAGTTACTTATTTCTCATGTACAGAGCAATGTGCAAACATTTTGGGCTACAGGCACTTAAGATAAACCCGGAAAAATGGGTGACTATACAGATACATGATCCATACAATGTACATGTATTTCATTAAGTTGTACAGATATCTAAAAAAGCTAACCTAAGCTGGACAATAAATGTTCCGCTCGTATCTATGATTTCTCTGTTGGGAACAATCTCCATCTGGTTAATGAGATTCGCTTTACCAGCTGGTCTCAGCTCTAAAGAACTGAAATAAAGTTTTTAACTAGAAAAAATTATACCATTTACAAAAAAAATGTGTTTCATAGGTTAATCATAAAAAAAATACAGATACATGAATGCATGTTTTGTAAAATAGTTTTCTTCTAAAAAAGCTTCATTACTTCAGGAGTTGCATTCTTTTTCCGTAGTAAATGCACTTACACTGGTTTGCTAAGAGAGGTTTCCTTCCGAAATTGGCCATTAGGTGGAACAGAGACACTTTCACCCCAACAAACAATATCTGATGGTCGACCAAATACACATCCATTTCTGAAAAAATAGTCAACCAACTTTTATATTAATGGACCCTTTTATACCATTTTTGGTGACTGTTTCATTGAGACTACCAGATTTTGGTATGAATGACCACTTTCTTTTACCTTAGTTCTAATTACAATAACTATTGGATTAATATATGAAATAAATGAAAATTTCACATACTGTACATCTATCGGAATTTCCGCTGAAGTTTGTGAAGGAATGAAGATAAATACTGGCAGAAATTCACAGCTTGTAAAACCTTCTTGTTTTGTCACTATTTCACAACTCAAGCTAATACGCTAAAATAGAAAAATGTAAATTTCAGCATACTCTATACATAACTTGAAGAAATACATTATGCTGCGATAATACACAATGCGATTAAGTTGAATATCAAATAGATAAAGAATGTATTATAATTCATACATGTCAAAAAATTATTTTTGTTGTAATTACCTCATTAGTATATTCAGGAAGAATCTCTCCAGTGGTTTCATTTAATACAGCAACATAAACTGGTATTTTTGGACGTAAATTATTGGCAGCATTTAAATAGTTCTCATTGAAGCTATAAAGAGTTGTTGTGTCATTTATGTCAATACCAATGAAAACTTTACCAACTCCTAAAAACATACATTACTAAAGTAATTAAAATTATCAATCAAATTTTATCTACATTTTTGCATTCTTCTGTATTTGTTTGAATCATTTAAAGGAAATATAAGACTGAATGCACACAAAAATAACATACTAGATGTTGTGAAAAACATTAATCTACATGCATATAGATAACACTAGTTATATGCTTCTATTATACATTGACTAAAGTGCATGAAATCCAAAATAATAATAAAAAAAGGAGTGTCCATTATTACATATAACAATGGCTGTTACATACAATAAGAAAGTAAATGAAATTGTTACAACTACTGTATAAACCAGTTAGAATTAATTAGATAATGACAAATTAAAGAGTGATAGCCCAGATTTTTTACACATTAAATTTCATATGACGTGAATGTAAATTGCACATTAGAAAATATTATTCTAAATGACATCAAAACTTGAAGGGAGTGTTAATGCTAAACATTAACCTCAATAAAGGAAGATTTAAAAAATCAAATACCAAAGAAATGAAATATCACTCCTTAATTCAAAGATTTTTCTAGTATATTATGTTAGAACTATATCTTTAGGTTGATAGTGAATTGTAAATAGATCCAACACCTATTAACATGATACCTGTTATATTTAATGGACTACTTGTAGTTAACTCTACAGTAAATGGAACAGAAACAGAAGATGGGTCTGCTCCAGTTGATATATCATTGTTAGATGTTAGGTCTCCACTTGTTGTAAATGGCACAGAAACAGAAGATGGGTCTGTTGCAGTTGACAGATCATTGTTAGATGTTAAGTCTCCACTTGTTGTAAATGGCACAGTAGTTCCACTTAGGTCTGTTGTCAAAGAAGCATCTGTAGAGCTTACTACTATTAAATAACACAAGCAAATTAACAAAACAATAACAAAGAACAATGCAAACAAAAATGAAAAAAGAACAATGCAAACAAAAATGAGGGATTAACATGTTAGTAAGATTTAGTGAAAGCAACATAGAATATATCATATGAAGTTAAAAAACCTAAAACTCGCACACATAATCATGTTAAACACAGATTAATGACAATGCAAACGCGTGTATATATATAGGATGTGTGACATGATAAAATTGCATTATCACTGATGAATCTCTAAGTTACTAATAACCTATTTCTTATTATATT
>CM032660.1:15552521-15581521 GCA_019095985.1 Streblospio benedicti
AATGACAGAAGTCTTAACTGCTGTGTAAAATAAGTGCCAAAAGATTTAAAAATTTCAAGTTTATTTAATTTTTTATTTAATTTTAATTTTGCTGAGCGCTTTCGAACATAAAGTTCCTCGTCAGAGCTAAAATATCTAAAGGTAGCCAAAATAAGGCTAATGTTAATTATAAAATGCTGGGAAATATTATAATTTATAATTTATATTATAATTTTATAATTAACATGCCTGTATATCCTATTTATATTACATTGCCTGTTCTTTTACTTCTTGACAACGAAATGTATTTTGACCTATATTTGTGTTATACAGATTGTTTTATATAAGCACAAGACTTTCTTATATTTTTGGCTACCTTTAGATGCTCTGACGAGGAACTTTATGTTCGAAAGCGCTCAGCAAAATTAAAATTAAATAAAAAATTAAATAAACTTGAAATTTTTAAATCTTTGGCACTTATTTTACACAGCAGTTAAGACGTCACACCAACAAATACTAAGTATAATGAGAGGACCTGCTGCAGTTCAAATAATGAATTTAGCAAAATGAATGATTTTTTTTATTTTGAAACATTTTATTCTCTGACTGCAATATCACAATTGGTTTCAGACAATGGTATAACTATTTTATTTACTTACCTCTTGTATTCCAATTGCTGGGGAGTGTTGTTATATTTATGTTAGAAAGCTCAAAATCTTCAGTATGTAACTAATCTAATTGTTTTAGGTATTTCGCCGTTGACCAAAAAGACTTTGCAGATGTGTGTAAAAGGCTTAATTTTGGAGAAAGGTATATTTTTTTGTTTAACAATATGAACCATACATGAATGCATGATGCATGTAATCATTTCCTCATTTATCATCTTAAAGACTTAAACAGTCGTTGTTCTCATTATTAAATTTAGTGTTTGGACTATAGACTTGGCACATATTCTTCGACACTACAGCATTCGTCATCTGTTTTGCACTATCACTGTTGGTGTAGACAAAGGCTACTCTACAAAGGTATTTTGGACAAATCTTTTTTTGCTCTTATTTTGGTTCTGTGTGCAAGTGCGATTTTTCAAAAATTTTATGAGAAAATATGATATTAACTATCGTACTACATACTATTGTTCTTTGAATTTCCTTTACGTATTTGTTACGTATTTGTTGATTTGTTTCCATCTGTAATATTTGTAGAGTTTTTATAAAGATCGTTTTACTGCTGATGAATTAAGAGTAACCCAGTCCTTTGAGAATGCAGCAGCAGAGGGAATCAATTTTGAGAAAAGGTAAGACTTATAAATCATTTCATTTTAGGGCGTTTACCGTGAGTATGTGAACCTAACATAATAATTAAAAATTCCCATTAAATTAATATTCATTAACATATGATGAATTAAGAGTAACCCAGTCCTTTGAGAATGCAGCAGCAGAGGGAATCAATTTTGAGAAAAGGTAAAATTTATAAATCATTTCATTTTAGGGCGTTTACCATGAGTATGTGAACCTAATGTAATAATTAAAAATTCCCATTTATTAAATTAATATTCATTAACATATTTTTTGTTAATGAATCTGAATTGTTTTATTTCCTTTGCAGGTCTGTTACTGCTGATGAAATCAAAGCTCATTTGTCTCATCGTCATTTATTAATTGTCCTTGCAGATTGGAGTTATTTAGATTGTAAATGGTGTACTGGTCAAAAGGTATTTTTATCAACTACATTGAATCTTCCATCATTTCTTTTGATTAATTCAGTATCTCTTGTATAGATCTGTAACTCTCATTGAGAATTTTTGCTCTAACTATTTTATTGTCAAATGTCCTGACAACAATTTTATTCCGCTATTGTTTTTGACTTTCAACATTTTTGTTTTTTTCTATTGGCACTTATTTTGAAAATTATTGTAATTGTCTAATATGTAACGTAAAATACTGCATCTATAACATGCATATCTTACTAAGTTTAATGATCAGTCAAATCCTATTCAACTTCTGTTGCCTGAAGTAGCAGTTTTTTGGGTCAGATGAAGGCACCATTGTGTGACCATACATTTTAAGCCAATGGTTGTCATGTTCAACACTAGCATGTCTTTGCAGCTTCCTTCCAAGTTTTAAGGCGTCGGCCATGGTTCCTTGTTCCCTGTACAACATTGTATTGTTTCTGCATTGATTTATCCAACCACTGCTTCTCATCTCTTTCCCAAAACATCTCAGATTGTTCGACGGAACAGAATTTGAGTCTCGCCAAGTGAAAATCTTAAGTAACATGAGACTATAATTCTTCTCAGCCGAATGGTTGGCTTTACAATGCAAATCCAAATTAACATGGCTCAGAAAAAAACAATATTTGTTTTGTAGATGCAGCATGTTATTATAAATCATTTCAAATAATTTTCAGAATAAGTGTCAATGAGAAAAAAATGTGGGCTAAAAGGTACTAAAAAGTAGTGCAATGAAATTGGTGTCAGGACAATAAATTTGTCTTTATGACAAGTTAACATTATTTTTTACAGATTTTGTCAGCAATTAATTGCAGTTGCTTTGGTAAATGTTTAAGTGTTTATCAAGGTATGTCTTTCTTATATGTTGCGGGTGTAATATATTTATGTAAGTTACATTTATACTAGTTGTATATTATTTCTGTTATACAAAAATATTGTTAATATTTATAAATGGTTGCATCTGTAGCCAAATATATCGTGAGCTCGAATTCATGACCAGAAGGTTGTGAGTTCGAGTCCTGGTTGGATCTCTTGGAGGGTCAGGTGTTGAGCAAACGCACCCCAAAAAGTATTGCATAAAAAAGATGCTCTTGACATGGTGTGAATGTAGTCACTCGTGCATGATAAATTGCAATGAGGCCAAATAACTATATTTACTATCTTTGTATATTTCTGTCACTGCTTATTATTCCAAAAAGACTAAAATGTACATAAATATATTTATTTAAATTTCAAAGCAATAGCTTCCTGTTCACAAAATTCCGAACAGGAAGCTATTGCTTTGAAATTTAGATAAATATATTTATGTAAATTTTAGTCTTTTTGGAATATTAAATAAGCAGTGACAGAAATATACAAAGATAATAATGATTCCATATACTGCATACCTAATTAACAGAACATATATGTTATTGTGTAGTATTAAACTCGTAATTATACAAATCATGCCTCAAAGAGTACTACGATTTATTATCCTGGCATATTTCCTAGATCTATATGAAAGCAGCAAATATATATTGTAAAATTTTTATTGGGGAATTGGGAGCAAGACATTCAATATTAGACACCAATAAACTATATTAAGTGCAAATTTTTGTAGGACATTTTATAGTTGTTTGCGGCTACAATGAAAATGAAGATGTCATCTATTATAAAAATCCTTCATATCACACTGGTATGTACTTGATTTCTAATAATATTTTTCTATAGTTGAAAGTGAATTTATCTTCTATGTGGACATAATAGATTGACATTCACAAACATTTCTAAATCATCAGTAATATTATTACTAAAAAGACGCTTATGTAGCTGATCACACAATGTCGTTTTTTAAGTGGAATCCCTTTTGTACTGTACATACATGTACAATGACAATGTCTATCGAGTATTTCAATATTTCACTCTGAGTATCAGATGTCAAGCAAATTGACCTCTGAAATATTTCGCCAGAGAGTGGATTAATATGATTTATGTGACCTGGTTAAATACTGTAACCTGATTGGTTGAACCCTCCACATCCATCTGAAACTTAGCTGTGATTGGTCACTTGACCTCATTTATATTCATCACCAGCCAGTGATGATTATACATTAACAGCCTGTGATTGGTCAGAATTTTTAATGAGAATAGTTATGTGTCAGAGGTCTCTTCAGGACATCTGATACTCAGAGTGCAATATTTGCTCATGAATCAAAGTGAGTCTGACTCTTTCAACGGGAACAATTTTGCTTATTAGAATAGATATGTTCTAAGCAAAATCAGTAATTATTGTCTTTACTTGGCAGGAAAAGGACTAATATACTACTCATGATAAAGAAATGTTTTTTACTTATCTAAGATTTTTGCAGTCTTTGTTTTTATCTATTTATGTATTTTCTTTCATGTATGACTATTTTATTTTTATGTTTTTTTTTTTTAATAGAACTTTGTTGCTGCTCAATGAAAACCTTTGAAGCTGCTAGAAAGAGTCACGGTACAGATGAAGACATAATTTTTATTTATGATCAGGAACATCAACAACAAAGACATCTTACAGAATCATCTGCAAAAGTATAAAAATGGTTATAATATATAGGACATGCATACAATGCTATAAAATATTTTACTGCAGATATGACAATAATTTTATAAAGGCAATTTAGATAATCCCTGTCTAGAAGCCAACTTTCTGAAGTAGCCAAAAACACAAACTGTATACCTTTATTTCCTGCAACACTTCAAGTTATTCTTGGAAAGTTAAAGCAGTTGTTATTTCAAGTGAATTAATATCTTGTCTGACTTAGAATATGATATATTTCATTTGTATATTTTTGTTATAATTCATTGATGGAATGAAACTATTTTTTTCTTTTATGTGTGAGTGTGAAAAAGCTGTTATTGTTTTCTTTTGTGTGCGTGAGTGTGAAAAATCTGTTCTTTTCTGTGAGTTAATTGTATATTTCTATTTGCTGTTAAATTGATAAACTGATAGCAATTGTTCTGTAATATAATCTTGTTTTCAGATTTATTTTTAAAGAAAAAAATTATTGCAATGATGTCACTAGTCAATAAAGGAAACACTTTCAAAAAAGTATTTTGAAAATATAAAGTTAGAAGTAGATCTATAATGGGTGGAATGACTGCTTGTAACTTCCCATTATGTGATAGTTTTAATCTTTGCTATGATAAAGGGACAGAAATAGTGCAAAACCTGGATACCCCTGTAGATGCAGTCGCCAGAGTCTCGACAAACGTCAAGAGTCTCGTCACATCACTAAAATGTACGTGTGACGACCTGCTAACGTATGTCGAGACTCTGCCGACCACATTTACATGTACGTGTAGCTGTTAGTTAGATCATTCTGTAATATTCACATAAACTGTAATGGTTGTAAGTGAGGAAATGTTTTGATTTCGATTTTCCTTTCTAAGTCTGAATGCTGTAAATGATAATGTTTTATGTGATAAAATAAAACCTTTGTTTCAATTTCAAATTTCAAATTAAATTGGAAATTTATTTCATGAGTGATAAATACCATTGAAACATTCTGCATTTTCTTTTTAATGAATCGGACTATATTTTCAAAGTAAACGAGTATAGATAATACAACAAAAAATCTTTCCCATAATTTTATTAAATAAAGTACCAATAATAAATTAATCTATTCAAATGTTCATTATGTTCAGTTGTAAATAAGTATGTGTAGCATTCTATAGTCAAATATTAACACAACATTCATGTATATTTATGCACACAGGAAGTAATAAAATATACCCACAACAGGCCTATAAATAACAACTCCCTAAACATTCGCAAAAAAAAAATAATTAGATTAAATGTATATTTCATAAAAATTATGATTTTATGGAGATAAATAACTGTTCTCTTTCCTCACAACAATATTACACTGCCCAATTAATTACCACATACATGTATATTTACAAATGACATAGGAAGAGCACACCTCTGAAGCACATATCATCCTTTTATTTTCCTTCAAAAGATAAACCAAACTACACCATACCAAATATTTTCCTTTACTTAATCAAATTGATAAAAGATGTTGGGATGCTAGTTTAGAAGTAAGTTTGTAAAATATAAATTTGCTTTATTTCAATGATTTGACAATGTGCTTCCCACATTCTTTCTAAACAGAATAGAGTTACGGACTATTCATCACTACTTGATATCAACAGACAAGAAAAGCAACCACCTAGCTGTATTCACAAAGATGCAAAAATTGTCACAGTTGAGATTCTTAGGAAAATTCAAATATGAATACATATATGATATTAACCTTGTGACAAAAAAATCCGTATATTATCATGGCAATAAATTCTGACTCGGGGTATCTCACCATCTAATAAATGATTGGTTCATTGTACACCATCCAGCAAACACACCACATATGCGTACATAATCATGATAAAACCTTTCAGCATATGGAATGTTAAAACACATATCATCCATCAAAGATCTACATAAGTCATTGTATTAGAAGACCGATCACAATTGGAAAATTTGGAAAAACAAACCCATAGGAAGCAACACGGTCAGTGAGACATGGCCAGTCAGTATCTATTGTAATTAAAATTTGATTCCATTCCCATAACAATTTTCATTCATACACCATTTTCGCATAATCTTTCATACGAAAATATTTTCCATTCATCCAACTTCACTATCAATACCCAAACTCTGAATTCAATATTATCGAGGAAACATGATACTAATATGTATAAAAAGCAAAATTGAACAAATTAAAGCAGACCTAATGTCCATGCTATTCATATATAGGACTACACCATACAAATTATTAGATCATACAAAATCTTTGAAATTTGTTAATCATTATTGGTGGTGGTACATGTGCTCAAAATGCCCAATATATTTATTTGATACATGAGAATTCAATGAAAAATAATTTATAAATATTAACAAAAATATCAGTACTTGATAAAACAAAATTTTAATTATGGACAAGATTGATATTAACAAGTACTTTGAACAGCTTGGGAAACAATAATCCATAAAATTTGAATGCTGTAAAACTAAAATATTTTACATGTAAATTTCTGCTTTGATCCTTTAATTATTTTGGAGCTATTTTTTAATTTCACGTTTACATCTAAAATTAAATTTCATGCACAAAATTGACCACACAAGTTGAACTTGTTATTCCTTGAGCTAAAATCAACAAGTCTAAAGTCGATATGCTGTCACAGCACTACAATGTCTAATCAATGAAACTATTGAACAGATGTGGATACTAAATGTTTTAACTGTGATCTACTTATATTAAGACAAGTCCTCAATGATGCTGATGCCTTATGTTTGTAGTCAAAAACGTTTACAATAAACCTAGTAGTGGCAATGATTAATATACAGATTCATTTCGTGGAATTATCATGGTTTTGAGAATGGAGGTTAATCAATATATCAAAGTATAGTCTACTAATATCAAAGTATGGTCTACTAATATCAAAGTATGGTCTACTAATTTGTAACCTTTGAAATTCGTAGCGGAAAAAAAATTCCTGGTTATGTTTGTTTGCTATTTTACAGTAAACCACATTTTTAAAAATTAAATCATGTGCAAATATTTCTAATTTTACAAAATATTCTTTTATTTTGCTTAATTACCAGCGTTTAACATTCTGACAGCTTATTTATAATATTTTTATGTGATTCATTTAATACGAACTTGGTACTATGCCATTTATTATTGCATTTTTTGTAATTCTTTTAACATTTGATTTTCAATGAGTTAATAATTAAAGTTGTATTTGGAATATCAATAAATGTGTCAAAATGAAATCAAACTTGCATAACACAATCACAGATTTAAAAGGAAATTAATTCAATTCTGAGCCAGTTTTAATTTATTTTCTTCGTCATTCTTTTCTCTCAATTTTTGAGCTGCTGGTTTAAGAATTTCCACAAACTTTTCATGATGAAACCTAGTTGCTAGAAGTCCATTATCATTGAGGGGATCTCCTGCAGAATAGTCAATGTTGCGATTTTCTAATGTTGTCATGCGACCATTTACAGACATAATTATAGCATTTCCAGCACAAATATCCCATTTTTTAATACGGGTAACATGCACATATGCATCAGCATTTCCTTTAATGACTTGTACAGTCTTATAACCAGCACCACCTGCTGGAATTACTTCAGTACTGTCTCCAAATGCTGATTTGGCCACAGATTCTACTTCACCTGCATGAGATCGAGATACAATGATTCTATATGGATCACCTTCTTTCTTTTCACCAGGACTGCTATCTAATTTAGGATCGTGGCCATATCCGACATATCCCCACACAGTTTCTCCTGAAAATGCATGATGAATGACGCCGATTGTTGGATTTCCTCTAACTGCAATACATACCATAGTAGTAACATACTGTTGGAGGTTCTCCGTATATTCTTGTGTTGCATCCAGAGGATCAATCCAAATGGTTATATCACTGTAAGGAATGTTTTGTTGACCATCAATGTCCTTCACTTCAGGTCTGTTTTTATTGGGTTCAGCAATACTACTCAAATCAAACGGTTTTGTTTCGTGTTCTTCAGAGATAAATTTCAACTTAGGATACACTTTAGTAAAACCGTTAGTCATTGCCCTGTGTGAACTTAGATCTCCATCTGTTAGCATTTCTTTTGCACCCTCCTTTGTTTCCCCTTTAACTTTTTCATCTAAGGAATTTTGTTCTCTGATTTGCTTAACGATTTTCCCACCTCGTTCAGCCAAGTCAATACTCACTGACAACAGTTCTTTCATATTTACTTTAGGTTCAGACATAAACATGGACGGAATTCCAAATACATACATCATCACAAGAAGGGAGACAGCACCAATAATTGCCACTCCAACGGGATTTACCCGAACACTCACAGCTGCCATGTTGTCACTTTTCATTATTTATCACCAGAATCATTTTATGAATCTAGAGTGCATTATGTATCAGCGAACTATCGAGTGCTAAATACGTGGCATAGTTTATTTTCAAAAATATAAAGGGACATATTTCATAATTAATACACAATTTCTATACTTATAGTATAACTTAAACTTACGAATATATTTTTAAGTGTATGTAAGATGATTAAAATTGTACACGTAGTCTCTATACACCAGAATAGTATCTGTTTAGGTCACAGACCAAAAACTATGAACACCTCCACATCTGGAGCATGTCAGGTCATAATTGTGAACCCTAAACCCAACAAGTGTTATCACTAGTAAATCTCAATTTGTATACCTACTGGCACAACCATCTGGTGAGCCAAGCTAGAGAGAAATTAACTTAAACTGTTATGCCAGACCCATCTATACCACCAAGCTGGGATCATGTATCTCCTCAGAGTGTACTAGTAGCTCTCGCTCCACATTCAGTACCCAGAGTCAGACTCCAAGCATGTTTCCTCACAAACAGAGACCCAACATGCAACCTTTGTGGACTAGAGAATGAGACAACCAGCCATCTCCTTGTCTGATGCCCAGCCCTTTCATGCGTGAGACAGGAAAAGCTCAGCAAAATTCAAAATCATTCAGTCAGTTGTGGGTTGACTTCGAAAGGTTGAGACTATTTAGATCTTAACTGAATGTATGTTTAGTTCATCCTGGGTTTCTTTATTCATGATTCAAAGAATTTGATGGATAGCAATAGAAACCATTATTAATACCATTTTGGCGACACTTTTGTTGTTTTCGCAACAACTTCTTGACCCTGTGACCCTCTGAGATTTTCATTCGGCCCGAAGAAGTTGTTGCGAAAACAACGAAAGTCTCGCCAAAATGGTATTAATAATGGTTTCTATTGGTATCCATCAAATTCTTTGTATTTAGATCCTGTGATGATACAAAACTGACAGGACACCTAGCTCCTTGACGTCACAGCTGATGACAAGAAAACAGCCAACCTTGCTGCGAGAAGTCCAAAAGCTGGCCCACTGTAAAGAAACCTAACCTTGAACATGCATTGATCTTCAGGCCAAGACGATTTTAATTTTTTCTTTTAAAATCAACATTTTTCAGTATCTCAGCTATGTCCAGGACTAATAATGTGTATTTTTTTTACATATTTCAATATGCAGCCCTATTTACCTATACATTTTTTCATGTGCTCTATAATACATAGAGGAGCTTAAACGAAATCAAGTACACTGTTTTCATGGTTAGGGTGGTTTATAAACTGAAACAGAATTTAAAAAAAAAGACATCTCAATGGCCTGTTCTAATAATAAACCAGATATGCCATCATTGAAGTTTAGTTAGGAAAGTCATACATAGTTTATGGAAACTTAGTCACTTTCATTTTATGATTCGGCCCCCTCCCTACCAATTGAACTGATATGAACACATGCAATAATCTGAATAAAGCTTAGGGGCTAAAACCCTTGGACTTGGCAGTTTTTTTAGGTGCACAGTATTATTATGAATAATTATGATCTGGCGAGATGTAATATTTCATGTTAATAATGCTTTGATTTCTTTTAAGCACAATTTTATTTCACTACCACAAATCAATAGCGAGACCTAGTCAATTATGAACAAAGATAGATCGTAAGTGGTGTCTATGGGTATAATTTAGCTTTAATCTCAAATATTAAAGGACATACATTTACAAGCGCATATTTAACACGCCTCGATTATATGTAGATGGCTAACTGCAAATATTTAAGGTTGTAAATTTAAATGGTGCTATAGTGATAAGTATCTGTATTAGTGATAGTCACACAGAAAATGTGGATGTTGCATATACATACAAAAAAGATATATATTTTTTTTAATTTTTATTTAGTAACGCTACAAATCAGTACAATAGACAATATCAATAATTGCTACTATGTCTTACTGTATTTCATGGTAAATGAAAACATTAAGCAAACAGCACCAATGTGACTTCATTTTTTTTGTTCACATTGCAAGGTCAATAATCTTCAACACAGTAAAACATTTTGATCATAATTTCTTTGTTCAAGCCTTTTTGTTTTGTTTTCTCTTTTGATTTTGATTATCACCATTGTTTCATCACATGAAATTGACAGTTTCTCAGTTGCAAACAATTACTGACTTTTCTGAGCACATAGTTAACTGGTAGACACTATTCAGACTTTGCATCTTGCTGCGTCTACATACCACATTATACTTTTAAATTTCATGAACTAATTTTACTCTGCCACTTTTATGGCATTTTTTTCTCTTTAAATCTTGGTATTGCAAATATTGCCAACTATTTGCATGCTCAATCAGTGTCAGAATTGTAAGCAGCACTTCTATCTTTTTCCAAAACGGAGAAAAGCTCTTCAGCCTCTTCGAATTCCCACGGTTTGATACCATAACTGAGCAGTGTATTAAACTGTTCTTCTGTATAGCCATATCTAAATAATAAAACAAATACCAAACATGTACAGAAGGAAGGTAGGATTATTATTCAATACTTGATGAAATAATATGGGAAGTACGATACCAAACAATGCTACTGTCAACCACATTATACTATTTATATAATTTTGTTTTTAGAGTACAATGTAGCCTCATATATTGGTCATTGCATTGTAAGCAATTTACCTATATACCTAAAATAAGAAAGTATTTTCTATTTTGTATGGTGATAAGAAATTAAAACATATTTTCATTGAAAAAAACAAACAAAAAAATGTTCAGATATATGAAAAAGTGTGTCATAATTGGTAATACTTTAACAGGACAATATGTACTAAAATCTACAAACATTAAGGTTCAATTAATTGGATGTTATTACCTGTCAGCCATTGCTTCTTCTTCCTCCCATTCTCTTTCTTGCAACTCCTGCTCCTTCAACTCCCACATAGCTCTCCCTACAGCAACTCTTGATTGTATTCGGTTCTTTTTCCTGCAAACCCAATTGCAAAATTTAGTCACAATCATTAACAAAGAGCAGAACAAATTGATTTAACAATATCTCAAAGCGATCAACGATAGCAAGCCACCAGCGGCTACTATCTATTTGCAGCATGGGTGGAAACTTTTTATCACCAGCGTTATGCAGAAAGTGGTTCATCCTCTAGAACATTAAACTGTGAAATTTTTAATGTGAACAAAATTTGCTATATATATTTGCTCATTTCACATTCCTGCAGGATATGCTCTATGGTCTGTGGGTCCTCACCACACTGACAGGCTTCTTTTTGGAAAAATCTCCATCGGCACATGTTGTCTCTTGTCTTTGCCACCTAAATGCTCTTGCTCTGTTCAGTGCTACCCACTGTCTTCTCAGAAGGTCTGCTCCAGGGGGGAGTGCTTCACTTGGTAGGGGTAGAGCTGCATTTTTGCCTTGGTCAGATTTGTTCCACATTGCCATTCTGAACCTATCAGTTGGTGTGTCTTCGCACTTAACCTTGGTGAAACTGTTTCTTGATTTCAACCTTGTTGAAACCTCTTGGTGTCCGTGCATAAGGTGACGGGGATCGTTCAGCTGTTTTTCTCTTTCTGTTTTGGCTAGAGCTGCACGACGTATGCCAGGTGGGCATATACCCGCGAGCCTGTACAACGAAGGGATTGGAGTGGCTCTCAAGTTTCCAGTAATTATTCGGCAGACTTTGTTGAGCTCTACATCTACCTTTGATGCATGGGTTGATCTTTCCCACACTGCTGCACAGTATTCAGCTGTGGAGAAGCACAGCGCTAATGCAGACTGTTTAGGGTCTGCACCCCAACTGGAATTGGCAAGGTTCTTTATAAGGTTCATTCTGGCTGAGACCTTCTCCCGTGTCTTTGCTGCATGTTCTTTGAAAGACAAGGTTCTGTCAAGCTTGACACCAAGGTATACAGGGTATGGCGTGTTTTCCAAAGTATTTCCGTCCCATGTGATATTCAGCTTCTTGGATGCATCACGGTTGTTGAGGTGAAAGGCACAGACCAGCGTCTTTCCTGGGTTTGCATTCAAGAACCAAGACCTGTAGTACCCTGTCATAGTTGTTAGAGCATCTGTGAGGTGAGTTTCAATTGTCTCAAAATTTCTCGACTGGGTTGCTATGCAGAGATCGTCAGCATATATGAATCGTCGAATGTTATTGAAGGAAGGTTGGTCGTTGGTGTATATGTTAAACAGCATTGGGGCCAGTACTGACCCCTGTGGCAAGCCATTTTTTTAACATCTCCACCTGCTCTGCTTGCCGGGTTGGGTGGATTTGGAATATTTGTGAAAACAATATCTTATCACATAGCCGAATAATCGGTTCATAAAGTTTGATGGAGGTTCATTTATCCTGGATTTAATAGACATACATATATATTTATTTAGTTTAAACAGGATAATAGTTCAGTTAAATCCATTGAGCTTTCAACAGGAACTCCTGTCTTGATCACAATGACGTCACGAGTCGTCACTGTATGCGCGGGAAAGTCTGATTGCTCAGTCTGTGTTTGAAATGTACCTACTTCACATTTCAAGGAGACTTCTATCTCCAGACTCACGGTGTGGCAATGGGATCTCCGGTTTTCCCAATCATCTGCAATCTCTACATGGAGGACTTCGAGAAGAAGACTTTGGACTCAGCTGTCCACCCACCAAGAATTTGGAAGAGTTTAACTCAGTTATGTTGATGACACGTTTGTGATACAAAAGAAAACAACATGCCGGGAGTTCCAGGACCACCTAAACTCCATTGATAACTACATCAAGTGGACCACAGAGGATGAAAGTCTGGTAGGAGAAAGATCACTCCCCTTCCTAGACACCCTAATCATAGTAAACACCAATGGATCACTGAGAATGAAACTTTGAAACTTTACAGGAAGAGCACGCACACAGATCAATATCTGAACTTTAGTAGTAACCATCCTGTAGAGCACAAGATGGGAGTTGTGCGTACTCTGAATCACCGCGCGGACTGTGTTGTAAGAGATCCATTGGAATGTGACAATGAAAAGAGACACTTGATGAAAGTGTGGAGACTAAATGGGTACCCGGAAGACCTGTTGACAGCGAAGAAGGATACAAGGGACAAGACAAGCTCAACTAAGGAAGTCACTCAACCTGAACTCCATAAGAAGCCCCCAGTTGTGATACCCTATGTCAAGGGTGTCTCAGAACACATTAGAAGGGTCATGAGCAAGTTTAAGGGTCAAGTGTTCTTCAAACCAGTGAACACATTGAGACAGTTGTTGGTGAGACCTAAGGACCCCTTAGACAAAGAAAGAGTGATAGGGCCTGAGTATCAGATCAAGTGTAGTGACTGTGATGCTTCATATGTGGGAGAAACAGAGAGATCTGTAAAGACGCGGTTCCTAGAACATAGACGTCCGAGTTCCACGGGCTCAGAAGTGTCGCGCCACATCCACATTGACCAACAAGGGCATGGCATCTCACTGGCTGAGACCAAGATTCTGTGTGTTGAACCCAAGTATTTTGAAAGAGGAGTTAAGGAAGCCATTCAGATCAGAAAGCTGAAGCCATCCCTGAACATGGATGGGGGGAGATATAGACTACCGGACATATAGACCAATGTGCAGACCCACGAGGGGCGGGGGGACGCAGCTGGGGACTTTCCTGCGCGTACAGTGACAACTCGTGACGTCTTTGTGATCAAGACAGGAGTTCTTGTTGAAATCTAAATGGATTTAATTGAACTATTATCCTGTTTGAAATAGATAAATATGTATGTATGGTTCATAAATAGTTAATTTTGTTAGAAATAAATAATACAATATTACCAGCTACTGAGTGACTGTTCTGACAGAAGAGCTCAGACCAACATTTGTCTAATATTGTTGGTCCCTGTATGGATTTATAAGTTATCATACATGTAGTACAGTACATGTAACACCACTAAACTATTAAAAGTAGACTTCAGCGTTTCATGTGTGCAAGTTGTAATATAAACTATCTTCCCATTTGTCACCTTAACACTTTTTACTAGGTACATAGTTTGAATTTGAGCCCTCATACCAAATCAACAAAACTAGTGAATCAAGAAAGTGCTATGTTGCAAATTGTCATAAAACTTTACAAAATGGCATTCATATTGCTATTGTATGTCCAACACACAAACAACAGAGCCTTTATATCACATTAATAAATCAGAGAAATATTTACCCTTTCAATACACATTAGCTGGCACAGGATAAATATTCATTTAAGTACCTCAAGTTGGAATTCTGCAAAGCTTCATAAACATGTTTTCCCTTGGTCTTGTATGAAGAACTGATCATAAGCTGCAGCCAATGAAGTAACTCGCTTTCATATTCAATGATGCCAAGATCTCGTTCTAAACATATAAATAATATAACTGACACAATAAATGCAAAACTATAATGGTTACAATAGAGTAAAGAAGAAACAGAATATTTTATTGCTAAGTACGGCACGCTATGAAATTATGAATTGAATTTCTGTTCTTACCAACTAAGGGAGTGATGACATTAGTCAAGAATCCATCATGATCTTTGTGTTCAGCGCTGTTCTTGTCCTTCAATATTTTTTCAAAATGTCCAAATAAACCTCTCACCTAAAATTAGAAATCGCTCATATATTCTTGCTTCCGATGTTCAAGGTGCTTTATATTCTAATACGTTGGCATAACAATGAATTCTCAACTTCTCATTTATAACAACCTCCTCTTGGTGTGCATCCTAAAAATTATACCTTTGATCGATAGGGACATGCATAATACAAAAAAACAATGATATAACAGAAATAAAAAGGTCATCAGAATATCATATTCATATTTCATACTAAATATTGGTATGTGAAAAGTAAGTCATACACTAGTAAATCCCTTGTAGCATGTCATACAAATAGCTCTCCAGTCAAGGTCACCCTGCCCGAAATATTGCTGACGTTCATTCTCATAGAACCAGGCAACATGCTTGTCATCCATGTAATGGGTCTTGTAATGCTGCACCAGGGCTGCTTTTGGTGTCAAATGGTCTCTCCCATACGGGACATGCTCGCCACAAGTACCTGATAACATATGAAAGGCTAATTATAGATTAGCAGCCAACATTCAATTAATCAAATCTACATTTACAGTCTTTCATCATTTCTTAATTTGACTGCCGGGTTTACATTACAACCATACCCTCAAACCTTTAGGCCATTTTAATGTTTGATCCATACATGGTCATTTTTGCAAACTGTGTTTCAATACCGGTTTGTCCACCGTTGTGACATATTCATTCACTGAACTCCACGAGAGGTCACTATTCCATAATATATAAGTGCACAAAAAGTCATTTCAATGAGACTGTGATGCCTTACCGCATGAGATGTTATCTTCCTCACTACGAATCATTTTGCAAACTTCAAGCTCTTTCTCAGGTTCGTTTTTCTTTTCAATCTGCTCATTTTTTTCAAATGGTTCTTGAATATCTGAAAAATAATCCATATCAGTATAATACAGTGTTTGAAATAGTAAGGGGCCCGAGGGCCCTAAGCCCCCAACTTTTGAACAAGGCCCTCAACTTTTAGGACTTGAGGGCCCTGCTGTGCCTCAACTATTTTTGGTGAATATTGGTGAATCATAGTGAATTCCATAATTTATCATGTTCACATATGTGTTTATAAAAGCAACCACTTTCTTTTGCTAACATTTCAAACACATATTACAGCAGGGCCCTCAACTTATGATTAGGGCCCCCAACTATTTAAAGTTAAGGGCCCTGCTGGACCCGAACTTTTTCCTGCAAGTTTAAAACACTGTATAATACCTATATTACTCAACCGAAGTTTTAGTTTTGAATTAGAATAAGTCTTGTTAGAGGGTTCACTTTGTCCCATGATCATAACAAGATGCATGCACACATTCTTGTATGTTTTATCAGCAGTATCAATAGGGATCAATAGGCATGTTTTGGAAATATCATAAATCACATGTATGAATGCGACAGGAAAGAGTCTACTATAAACACCAACATATACATACCATCATTGTTATGAGTGTCAGACTCCGTATCCATCCCAGACATGCTTGATTCACTGCTCTACAAAAGGCAGAAAACACTAGGAAACTACATATAAAAATATGCAACTAAAATAAACTTCAGATTAATCTGATTAATGCAGTGATAACTAAATATTTGATATGCAATTTGATTTATCATAAATAACCATATACCTTTGTATTATGTTTAACACCACAACCACCTGGGCATTTGAAATACTTGTGAGAGAAATTGCATTGAGGACCAAATCTGCATCCTTTTTGGCTGGAATAAGCATAAAAAAGATACATTTACAACCATAAAATGTTAACCATTCTTTTATAAATCACTTTGTAAATTTTCAATGAAATGTCTTTCTTAAAATGTATCTTATATGTCAACTCTTACAAAAAGAATAATCCAACCACAATATTAGAAAATGGACCCTTTCAATCTCATAAATACTTATGTTCAGAAAATCCGTAAAATCAATTTGTTATGCAGTCATATATGAAATATAGGTTACACCATGGGAACATACATAGTATAAACAATGAAGGGGAAAAGAAAGATGGGCCATTCATTAGTATCAGTTGGTCATGATGCATGTGTCCATGGGTCACTCATTATCATATTACACTGGGAAGTTATTTGTTGGTCTGAAGAAAATTTGACTAAGTCAAAAGAATAGGGTCCTGATGAGTACAGCATATACCTACCAAAGGCTTTGGTACATTTGCGAGTACAACATGGCGATCATGTGGCAATTTAAGGATTTCATTAGGCCCAATGAAGTTGTTGAGACAACAACGAAAGTCTCGCCAACATGACATACAGGTTCCTATAGGTATCACTGTCTTAAAATATTTCATATACAACTTTATATAAAGTACTCGAAAATTGGTCTAATATATTTCACTAGAAACATAGAACTTCAAACTTTAACGTGTGCAGTCATTTTCCAGCCAAAACTTGCAACATAGAGCTAGCCCGTTTGCTTTGAAAAAATTACTTTGCATATAAAGTGACAAATTTACATTTGGTACCACAGGGCTTCATTATCAACATTGACTAGAAGCACTCAAGCACCTAGTGTGAAACCTGTACATTCTGAGTTGAAACATGTAGATATGTTTGCCAAATTCAAAGAATAAAACAGCAATAGTTACCTCACCTTGATTACTTAGCAAACAAGGACTAATACTGCATTATCAACCCAAGTATCATACATGCATAAACACAACACGTTACTCTTCTTTCTTTAAAATAATAGTACTTACTGGTAAAAGAAACGGCATGGCGGGCCTAAATCTTTATGAGTGAAGGGACACCTTCTTCGACGGCATCCTTTCTGGGTGTTGTGATGCCAACACATATCATCTCCATCCAATGAGCTTGCATCATCGGAATGCAAGTGAGCCTATTAAATTTCGAAATGTGATTACATTAAAATTATAAAGACCACTCACAGACTTCTTGAATGTGTTCATTGTGTTGGTATGAAATATATTAGTTCATCTTTCTTTGCTCACAACACTAGATTTTTTTAAATACATTTACAGTTTCGCCAAACAACTGTTGGCATCCTCAGAATGTTCTTCCCGTGCAATGTCACAAGTCAAATATTCTGATCCTGAACGAGAATGGAATCATAAACTCGCGAGAGTTGGTGCCCCCCCTCGTCCCTGTTCATAACCTGCTTGCAGGTTCGGATGTGTACAGACTCTTTGATGGTCCTGGTTTTCCATTCACTGTCTATTATTCTGGCTCCCTCCCAGTCTATCTGATGGTTGTGCTGGTTTGCATGGTCCGTGATGGCACTCTAGTTTATTTCCATTTTTGACTCTTTCTTTGTGGATCTGGTGTATGCTCCCTTCTGGTTTGCTTCCACGTCCTTCTAATGTTCCTTCAGTCTGGTACCAAACTTTCTGCCCGTTTCCCCGACGTACACTTTATCACATGACTTGCATGGAATCTTGTACACAATTTCACATTTGTCCATCTTATCTACTTTGTCTTTCGGGTGTACTAGGATGTTCCTGATAGAGTCTGTACACATCCGAACCTGCAAGCAGGTCATGAACAGGGACGAGGGGGGGCACCAACTCTCGCGAGTTTATGATTCCATCCTCGTTCAGGATCAGAATATTTGACTTGTGACATTGCGCGGGAAGAACATTCTGAGGATGCCAACAGTTGTTTGGCGAAACTGTAAATGTATTTTAAAAAATCTAGTGTTGTGAGCAAAGAAAGATGAACTAATACATGTACACTTACAGACTTGTTATGACTTAAACCCTGTCCCCACTGCATGCCATGAATCATTGTATTGGCGGTCAAAAAACATTGTTTCAAAATATGCGAATCCTTAGGGACTAATTGTTAACAATTTCTAGAGTAATCACTGGGGGCACAAGCGACTTCTACAGGGCCACTATTTTAAATCTCTTAAGTCTAATCATGCCACTAAATACCTCAGTTAAATACATTGTATTACATTGTACATGCATAGATCTACATCCTCTTTGATCTGTCGTAGGTTAGAAACCTGTCGACTGGTTTTCACTATCTTGTCTTACCACTTTCTCTATGTATCTTAAAAGTCATGCATGTGGCATCTTGCCACAGCAAGGTATTATCAATCAAATGGTATAGATAGATACATTCCATCTTCAAAAACACAAGTCTGAAATCTTGCTTTTAGGGGTAGCGCGCGCCGAAACTGTGTTATAAGACAATGCACGAGCGAGAACAGAAGTGTTTGTAGTTAAATGCCCATAGCTTTCTAAGTAAGTGCCGGATTTTATTCAAATTTTCCCAAGATGTTCGGAAACGCCCATGGAACAGATTTCTGCAAACAGATATGTAAAAAATTAAATGATGTGAGTAGGATAGGGCGATTTTAATGAACATCTTGTATTTTGAAATCTTGTCCCACACGGTAAATATCGATCCCAGCTAACATGTGCATATGAAGTTCACGGAGTAGACATATACAGTTAATTATGCTGAAACAACGCGTCTACAACTATAAAGATAATGAAGGGTATATATAGTGACCATTATAACAAAGTTTTTAGACAAATAGAGTGCGAATCTAAGTTCTGCAACAGCGGAATTTCGAAACATTCAAATTCGAAACAGAAATTTATTTAGATCTTACCATGTTTTTCACTTCCTGTTTAGTTACTTGCAAAGCAAATGTTTGGCAAAGATTTTTAAATGAAAATTACTAGCCTCAATCATTATGCAATTGTCGAATGCTGCACAATAAATGATATTGGTTAAGACTAATTATTGAATGAGTCCGTTGTGATTTACATGCTTGCGGCACCTGCTCATGTTGTAGACTTAGTCCCCAAATGTAGGTATTGGACAACCAATTACAAACTTCATAATATAGTATTGAATTATGTTAATTTATGTTTAACATTTTCTACTCAATTTATGATATGACACACATATTCTATTTCAGCAAACCACTTTTAGATCCTGCAGCCGCATTGTACATTTGAAAAGGACCTTCCCCCATCCCTTAACCCCACAATAACATATAACAACACAATAACTATAAACTCTTTTGATCTTGTTTTTTCAATTCAATTCCTTTATTTCAGACACAACATGCACATATGATACAGTGGTCCATAGCTAACTAGGAATAATTAATAACAATGAAATATAAAATAGCAAACAATGTTGAATAGTTATGAACTATACACTTTCTAACAAAGTATAAACACATTATGGCACATCAAAATTAAGATATAACAGATTCATCCAATGTAATCTAATTCTAGACTGCCATCTAATATCGGATGATAGCACCGATTGGAGGATTACATTTTCAGATCTATCAACTCTGTTCATAAATTTAAAAACTAAATTTCTAATGATAGCCTGACAACTACTGACATTATTTATAGCCAACATACCACTAGCACTACATCTTTTTAGGAAGGTTCATAAACATTCTAAATGCATTATTATAAGCAACATATAATTTCTTAATTGTAGCATCTTTATAGCACCACCATAATTGGCTTAGTACAGAGATTCAAAAAATGCGTAAGTTAATTTTAACAGTATCAGAACACATAAAAAAATTCTTGCTAGTGTATTGCCTTGTGCATACAACTATGTTACACTGTCTAAGTATATCTTGGTCATCCATACCATCATCAGTAATGATATGTCCTAGATATTTAACCTTATTCACAATATTGATACTTTCTCCTTTTATACTAAAAGGAGCAATGATACATTTTTTGTGTATAAACTTCACATATCAAAATAGCACTTTTCTTTTTTGATTGTATTTAATGTCCTGTTCAGTCCCATATAGTTCACATATGTGCAATCATTCTAGCATGCCTTTAGCAGAAGGGGCTACAAGCACAAGGTCATCAGCATACATCAAATGATTTACATTTCGTGAGCTAGTAATACACCCATATCTAGACATATTTAATTTGTCACTTAGACCATCCATATATTCAGGAGACTGTCTAGTTTCTTACATTGAATAAATAAGGTGAAAGTATTCCTCCTTGGCGTACACCATTTGTAACTCTAAATGGTTCAGACATTTCGCCTGCCCATTTCACAAACATAGTTTGATGCTCATACCAAAACATTAATATTCGAATAACATACATAGGAACTCCCCTATTCCTTAGTTTCTGAAACAATATAGAGTGATTAACTTTGTCAAACGCTTTAGATGCATCGAGAAAGCACATAAATATATATTTTGATATACAAATAATTTCTGCAAACATGTAAAACCTTCTGGTCCATGATGTCCAATGTGCACCCCTATTTCCTTGCAAAGTGAACTTATGTATAAGTAAAATGTGAAGTTAAGGGATGGTCATACAAATCTAAAATCTGGTAAACGCATGAGTCATGCATAAGTTTAAGTGTTTCCCAATGCTGAAGTGGACCATCAGTAGTTTAGGCAATTTGTCAGTGTTTTTTCTCACTTGCATGGGGCCTATGTAACTATGCGCAGGACCAAGTTTATGAATGATGTCAAGTTTTGAACTGTTCAATATTCACTCCATGCACATCCATAGGTTCATAAGAGTAGACTCAGAGTATGCATGGGTGTACGTAATTCACTAGTGCTCATAGGTTTTTTTTTCATTTTCAATGATGCATCCATACAAAAAATAAGAAAGTTCCTCTTGTGTGGATTGTCAGCATGTTTTGTCTGTGGTTTAATAATGATCTTTCTGGTTTTTGCACATTTCTTCACTAGAACAATCAAAATTCTCAGTGCACATGCATACACAACTACATTTCTATGAGTGATTCATGCATTTAGGCGAATTTCAGTCTACGTGATCAACCCTTAAGTACAATTCTATTTTTGGTATACAGTCTATTGTGACGAAATCACACTGTAGCTGTTTTCCTCTGTCCCAAAGTTTTAATGTTTACAAAACGTGTTTACAAACACTGTCCAGCATTTTGAGTCACGTGACCGCTGGACAAGTCCACCGGATCCGGAGTGCTCAATGAGAGCAAGGATCTGAGTGGTCAATCCAGCGGTCAGCTAGCGGCATCGGATTAGACTGGCCGAACTATAAGAGGGGCTGCACAGCTCATTTGGCCCCTCCGCTGACGTCTCGACAAGTTGAAGATTAGAATACAACCAACAAGCACGCGTACACCCCCCAGTGAGCGATATTCGACCGGTCGCAGCCCACGTGTGGATCGCCAAACTCTGTGACCCCGCTGTCGCCCCAAGGGACCCGAGAAGATCTCCGCAGCAGACGACAGAGCCGAGGATGCCGAAAGCAGATCACCCAGCAGAGTAAGCGGATTGTAATAAATGAATAAAAGATCGCAGTCAACGTGCAAATAGTATTGTTGTTTTTCCTTGGCATCTATACACTCAATCACACACTTAATACACGACCGTAGCGCAGAAACTCGCTACACTATATATACAGTAGAACTTCCAATTAAGACCACCTCTCTATTGAGACCACTTTACACTGGTCCCAAAGATGGCCAAATGGAGGTTTTACTGTAGTTTCTGTGGGTAATTATCACTTTGTTTCAATACAGTGAGAAAATTTGAACTGTCCACATTATACAGGTCATAGCAAACCTTTGGGAGCAACTATTGTGCCCACTGTCCAGTGTCCACATAAGAATGGTGGCCACTTAGGTTCATTTTATATGGGATGTACAGGTAAACTGAAATGGGAGAAGTGAAGTGTCCACATACAACAGGTGTGTCCACATGGACAGGTTCCACTACATTTCTCCCAATTTGCAATAAATTTGTGTTTGTTGCCCAACTGAAGATGCATTGGAGGAAAATAAATTTCACCATTTAAGTGCATAAATTTTGTGTTCGTAAATATCTAAAAATCATGAATGTATATGACCAACATAAGTATAATAACTATTCACGTTATTTAATAAATAGCAATTAAAAATTCACACATAATCTTCATGGTTAAACAGTATACAGTTTATAGATAAATATTTGTACATCATTTATGAAGGGAAGCATTTTTAGGCTTTCCAAAATTGTGATTTTCTAGATCTAGTGGGTTATCTAAGTCCATATGAATACCAGAATTGACCCTTTTAGTATACTTCATTTCTTCTAATGGTTTGAGAAGTTCATTCATTACAAGTTGGGGATGTGTCCGTAACTGCGGCATATCTCTTAACACTTCACCCATTAACCACACTGAATCATTACACTGAAGATTTTGCTTCTCTATTTTTTCATCAATCAATTTTTTCATGACTAATGCTTTCTTGACTGTTACAAAATTTTCACATGCATTGGCAGCGAGAACTTCCTTACAATGATTACATTTACGAGGCACATGGAATGTTAACTCCGCAGCTTTCTGTAAATTGTGAAATGTATTTTCCAATTTAAGTCTATTAATTTGTTCCTCTCTAATACCATAGAGTCCTTTCATTCTTTCCATGTGAAGGTTTTCTTTTTTTAAGACAGTATTTTCTTCAGCTTCTGATTTACTTTTTAACCGTTTGATTTGTTTTGTACAAAAATTAGAAACGGTTTTGTTTATGCTATTGTCAATAGACGAGCTTGGTATAATCTCTTTCTTTTTAAGCCCTGTTCGCTTGCATTTTTTAATTATATTTTGAAGAAATTCATCTTGTGCTTTTTCCTCTTCTGAGTCCAAAGAAATGTCTGTAACTTCAACTGATGAATTATCAGTAAATTTGGTATCCGAAAATTCACTACTTGCATTAAAAGAGATATCCGATTTGCTATGGTCAAAATCATCTGTATACTCTTCAAAATCAGTTTTGTTAGTTCTAGACAAAGATTCAAATACATTTGAATATGAGTATTGAGTGTAGTCAATTTTAGTTTGAATAATGTCCGTGTCAGTTTCTAGATGATTGATACTTTTGGTATTGAGATGTAAATCTGTTTTAATGGTATCCGTTGTAATCGAATATTCACTTGATTTTGCAAGCGACAAGGAAGTTGCAACTTCAGATGGGTAACTCTTTGCTGAATGTTCATATTTCATGGCACTTTGACTTTTTGATCCATATTGCTGTGGTGATACATTGAGGTTTGACTGATCTCTGAATGTATGGATACTTGAACTAATAATACTTCCGCTTGAAGTGAGTTGGAAATCCTCGGACAAGCTTTCAAAATCATCCGCATATTCAACGCTCTTAGATCTATCCATACTTAGTTGAGGTCTCCCTGCACTAAATCTAGTATAAATTGATTAATTGAGACTAGAGTCTAGATATAGACTATAGACTCTCTACTAGTACTAGATCTATGTCAGTAGATCTATAGACCCTCTATGTCTATATGAGAACTAAATGGTGAATAGAACTTGAGTGAGGATAAATTCACAATGTCATCAACGTTGGATATGTCATTATCATATTATGGGAATGACCGCTTTTAAAAATTACGTTATTTCATATTTCATGCACTTTTTTTTACAAATTTTATCCTACATGGAGCATGGAGACATGGCCTACATAGTTCAAACAAAATAGCCGTCGTGGTGCAAATATTTTTAGACTAATATAGTGCAGGTCACAGTAAACCAATAAACGTGCAATTGATTTTTCAGCATAATTAGAAATGAACAATTTACATATTTTTCACTATCTGAAATTCATTCATCACTGCCCGGAATATTACTCGAGGTAGCTCAACTGTGTGCTTCTGTAGCTGTGAGGATAGGGAGTTGGACTCTTGACAGGAGGGTCATGAATTTGATTCTTAGTTGAGTCTGGCGGCAGGTGTTGAGCACACAAATCCCTAAACAGTTCTGAGTTATGCACTGCTAGCTGGTATCTACACGTTAAATAGGTACAGACCAGGCAAGTGGACGGTAATGTAGATTGATTACAACGTCTGCGCTACAGTTCTGACGAGCTACAGTGTATGGTCCCCAGGGAATTGAAACAGATACACATGTAGTGTGAAAAGAATGGCAGTGATCTAGTGTGTATGTGAAGTCGTCTGAACCTGCATGACAGGGAAGAAAATCATATTCGTCAACCAAACATTTACATTTATAGTATGGTCAAGCATACTGCCACACAACCTCTCTCTAGATCTGTGAACAATATGAGAACTAAATGTTGTTAAAACTTTACCAAAGTTGTTTCTTTTTTCATTTTTGAATTGCTAGTTGAAGATTTGAAGGAGAATGGTGTCATCAAATCTAGGCCTGACCTAAGAGGGGGCGGGTGGGTGGGTGGGTGCGTGGGTGGTGGTGGTGGTGGTGGGGTTCTTAAAAATCTTTTCGCAATAAATATGACGTGCATTCTGTTTTGAAGTGACAATTTTGAGATGTCACCATCACTCCTATAACTTAAACAGTTAACGCCCCCTTAAAATAAGGCATGAGGGGCAGGACCCCATGTAGTTAAAAAATTACCCACGCATTTTCTTTTTTGCACAATTAAGCAAAGGCCTCTAATATATGAAATGAGGGGCCCATAGTAGATATTTTGAGGGGGCTCCAGATTTTGCCAGCATTTCTAAAATTTGCACTATTTTTTAATGTAAAAGCAAGAAACCAGAAGAAATTCCACAGATATATCCATACTATGCTGATACCGTAGTAACCATTGTACAGCAAACAAAAGACATTGCAGTGATTTCATTTACACATTCAATGAAATGCTGTGATTACCTGTGCATTGGTTACTTGTTTGGTTGATATTTCATTGTATCACTATCAAACAATTGTACAATGCGCTCTTATGTATTCTTTAGATGGTAATGTCAATCTGGGCACATATAAAAGCTTGTGGGCACGTTTAGCTGAATACATACAAATATATGTAATCTTTTTTTTTTCCATTCAAGTCTATCTCCAAATATCTTATATACACCAAACATAACAAATTCAAAGGGGAGGTGACTTTTATTTTAGCTAACTGTTAGCAGAAGAAACCTCTTTTAGGAACAATATATATAGATTCATACATACATATGCATAGTCTCTAACTTCCTTTTAATGTACCTAAAACGTTTTGCACAATTTTATTGAACAATCACATTGGACGATTTTTAATATAAATCAATCTTGTAGAGAAGTTCAGAAGTTATCCCCCACTTGCAAATATAGTGAGGTTCCAGTGTCCTGTTAACATTACCTGCCAAATATTGGCAGGTGCCAATAATATGTGCTCCTGTTATAGCACTGGCCACATTGGCTAGAGGTGTTTGAAATGAGAGATATTCCTTGCAAACACCTCAATGATAAAGACGTGGACGAATTCTTGAAGGCACACCCAGTCCCTCAATTGGATAGTGACATCCTTAAACAGGTGTGCCCCAGACATAGCAGGGAGAAATATCATATGCCTAGTTAGAAGCCTCCTGCCTCTTATGGACTCCACCATGAAATGAATGCAAACCAAGATAGTGCATGCAATGGGGCAGTTGGCCACCTTGTGGTGCACCTTGTGGATGGCCATCGACACTGCCTGGTGGGAGCTGAGGCATTTTGAAGCGCAGTTAACTCTTATTGAAATAGCCATAACCATGGTGGGCCAGGCCTCACAGACCATCAGCTATGCGAGATATGGTGAGGTGAGTCTTGTGCTTGGGTTGAAGGATGAAGCCACAGATGCTTTAGCGGACCACCAAGCAGCCCTCCCTAAGGGTGGTGAAGTCCTTTTTGAGCAAGACTTTCAGGACCTCATGCAGTAGGACGATATTGTCCAACTCAGGACGTTTAATGGTGCGTTCCAATCCATGAAGCGCACAGGAAATTCTTACGGTTTCAGTGGCAACAATCTGTATGAGTTCACTTGCCTTCCCTTTGGACTGGCATCAGTGCCATGGGTCCACCAAGCTGCTCAAACTGGTAGTGAGCTTCTTGCGCATGGACAACTTACTCCTAATGAACCAGAATCCAATCCGGCCTCATCAGGAAGGCCGCACACTGTCTCATGCTCGAGGCAATTGGGTTTATTGTGAACCACAAAAAGTTATTTCTGACAGCATCTCAGGACCAAGAAATCCTGGTCCTCAGGGTGCAAACGGTCCCAATGAGCGTCGCACCGCCAGACTACAAACAGCTGGAAATTATGGCCCTTTACCCAGAAACGCTGGCAGCAAACAGAATGGAGTCAGTCCATCATGGCACCTTAATGTTTTAGAATGCTGATGTACAAAAATATTTAGAAAGTTGTATTACTTGATATTCCACATCACATAAATTACTAAGATTAATCATTTGTTTGTAGGTGGTTCTTCTCATGCTGTGGCTACCGTTTTCCACCATTTAATTGAAATTCAAAATTCAAAAGTTAAGCTAAACTTAGTTTTTTTCGTCCTGAAGAGGTCTTCATATAATACAAAAATATTTGAAACTCAGTTTAGCTTAACTTTTGAATTTTGAATTCCAATTAAATGGTGGAAAAGATGGTAGCCACAGTACTACATCAAATAGTTCAAAAGTAACGAATTCTCATTGAGAGGCGGCCATCTTGGCGGCCATCTTGGATCTGTGACCTCAAATCATGAAAACATAATTGGAATGAACTGCTGGTCTAATTACTATTGAGAAAATGGTATTACTTGCTATTTTACATTAAATATTTCAGAAGTTATGATTTCTCATTAAATGGCGGCCATCTTAGCGGCCATTTTGGATCTGTGACCTCAGATCATAAAAACAACATCAGAAATGAACTGCTGATGTGAAAGACTATTGAAAAAGTGGTATTACTTTCTATTCTGTGTCTAATAGTTCAAAAAATTATGATTTCTAATTGTGTGGCAGCCATCTTGGACGCCATATTGAATTTCTCAAAAGCCTCAAGGATACACGCTTGATATCAACCAGATATGCAATAATGAGGTCCCAAGGATGTAAAATCAATCATAAAAACTTATAAATATGATAACCATCATAACCTATTTGTATTAGGAAGCATTCCAGGATGTACACTTACAGAGTTTTCTTACATTGTATTTATTTTGTCTCTCTAGATTGACTCCATGTTGAGGATTGAATGATCAAGATCTCGTGTGCTGATACTGGTAACTAGCAGTGGGCCAATTTATAGCCCTTGACACCTTACGATGTCCGTACGTCAGAGATACGTTGGTATTACGGTGTAAATCCGACTCCAACGAGCATCTGTGGTAGTTCGGTGAACATACGTTAATAAATCCGACAAGAATCTGCTAAACATGCCGAGGAAGACTCTCCGCACACGTCCGCCGAGCGTCCGCTAAATTGACGTTATCATCCGTCCACGGCTTGTCCGTTCCCCAACACGTCCCCATTCCGTGACGGTCCTCCACTGATCATGATGCTTCACGGAAGCCTGGGCTGTTTGTCGTGGCTATTTGTCGGAAATTTTAAGTGAAAACCTTCCGAATTTTTGAGCAGCCCAAAAAACTGGGGACGGAAAAAACCCAACGGTATGATTTAAAGGACATTGATGTACGAACAACGGTGTAATATCGACCTATCGGGAAATGACGGACGCTCGTCGTAGTGGCAAAAAATTTTTTATCCTCAGCCCGGTATCAGTCCGTTAAATTGGTGTGACAGGCCCTTTTTTTTTAACATGATATCAAAGATTCAGCCATTTTGCAAGGGGGACGTGCATGTTGGCTTTTTCGTGCGGAGCACTAGCCCCCCTGATTCACAGGATTCTGCCTTTTTTGGGGATACCCCGAATACCTATATCTTTTTCGAGTTGAAAAAAGCCCAAATTTACTGTATATCATAAATGATTATTAAACTAGTTATTATTTAGTTACAGAATAATTTGAATATTCCAGTTACTCTCAACTACATGTGTCTTTGGGCTGAAATCGTCCGGAATGGTGCCTTTTTTCTGAGCATTTAGGAACCCTTCAGTCAACGTTGGGGTGGGTA
>CM032660.1:15581621-15649705 GCA_019095985.1 Streblospio benedicti
AAGGTTAAAAAAAATTTTAAAAAGGGGGTTTTTTTAAGGGGAAAGGGAAAATTTAATTTTTTTTTTTTCCCCAAAAGGAAAAAAACCCCCTTTTTTGGGGGGGTTTTTTTTGGGGAAAAAAAATTTAAAAAATTTTCCGGGGGGGGTTTTCCCCCCCGGGGGGAAAAATTTTTTTAAAAAATAAAAAAAATTTTTTTTCCCCAATTTTTTTTTAAAAAAAATTTTTTTTTAAACCCGGGGGGAAAAAATTTTTTTTGGGGGGAAAACCCCCCTTTTTTTTTTCCCCCCAAAAAAAAAAAAATTTTTTTTTTAAAAAAAGGGCCTTTGGCACCTAAGGGTTTTTAAAATTTTTTTTTTTAAAAGGGGGGCCCCCCCCCTTTTTTTTTTTGGGGGGTTTTTTTTTTTTTTTTTTTTTTTAAAAGGGGGGAAGGCAAATTATTTTTTTAAAAATTTAAATTTTTTTTTTTTTTTTTTTGGAAAAAAAAAAAATTTTTGGGGATTAAAAATTTTTTGGTTTTTTTAATTTTTTTTAAAAAATTTTTAATTTTAAAATTTTTGGTTAAATTTTTCCCCCCCCCTTTTTTTAAAATTTGGGTTTGGGAAAAATTTTTTTTTAAAAAATTTTTTGGGGGGGGGAAAAATTTTAAAAAGGGAAAAAATTTTAAAAAAATTTTTTTCCCCCCCAAAATTTTTTTTTTTTCCAAAAAATTTTAAAAGGTTTTAACCTTTAAATTTTTTTTCCCCCCGGTTTAAAAAAAAAAAAAAAAATTTTTTTGGGGGGGGGGGCCCCCCGGGTTTTTTTTAAACCTTTAAATTTTTAAAAAAGGGGGTTTTCCTTTTCCTTTTTTTTTTTTTTAAAAAAAATTTTTTTTTTTTTTGGGGACCCCAAAGGGTTTGGGGGGAAAAACCCTTCCCCCGGGGGTTTTGGGAATTTTTTTTCCCCCCCCCGGGTTTGGGAAAAGGGGGGAAAAGGGGGGTTTTGGGAAAAAAACCCCGGCCGGGGGGGGGGCCCCCCAAAACCCCCAACCCGGGGGAAAAACCCTTTGTTTATTTTTTTTTGGGGGGGAAATTTTTTTTGGGCCCCCTTTTTGGGGGGGGAAAAAAATTTTTTGGAAAACCGGGGAAAAGGGGGGGGGGGGGAAAAAAGGGGAAAGGGGCCCGGGGGGGGGGGGGGGTTTTCCCCCTTTTTTGGGGGGGGGGGCCCCTTTTTTTCCCCCCCCTTCAAAGGCCCCCCCCCAACCCCCCCCGGGGGGGGGGGAAAGGGTCGGGTTGGGGGGGGGCCCCCCCCCCCCTTTTTTTGGGGGAAGGGGGAAAAAAACCCCTTTTTTTTTTTTAGACTGAATGTATGCATGCACATGCTGCATGATTGTTACTCGTTGTTTTTCTAATGTATTAAAGTTGATATTGATGTTATAAAAGTATGAATAAATGAGAATTATCTGACTTAAATGTATTTGAACTAGACATTGAACATCTAACACTAACTGAACCTTATTTGACCATAACCTTTGCTGGGTGGGTTAAAAAGTTTTGAGCCTCGTGATTAGACAAGGAACAGAAGCATTGTTCTGTAACTTTTTGTTTTTAAAGCACATGTACTTAGATTTGTTCGCGTTAAACTTGACAGAGTGTTTGCTTGGAAGCAAACACACCAAAAATTAAATGTATGATACCTATGTTTCGTTCATCCTGAAAGAGGCTCAAAACTTTTTTAAACCTCCCAGTAGGTGTACGTTGCTGCAAAGGCCTATAGTCATGTCATAAAAATGCATTGACGAGCGTTCAGTCTTCTGTACATTATAAAAATGCATTGACGAGTATTCAAACTTCTGAAAAGGGCCAAATTATTTTAAATTCTAAAGATGAAATTAAATCATTTAATTAGGACCAAAGTATTTTTTCTGTTAAAATAAAATGGTGAACAAATCATGTATTTTAGGGGACCAGAAAATACAAAGCAAATGTTCACCATTCAAACATATTTTTATTTACTACTAACTGAAACAATGTAAATATCAATTTATACAGGGAGTACATGCATAAATTCGATCTAACAATTGTTACTTTGAAAAATAAAGTACTCCTGAGTTTTTGTCAGCTGGTCCATGTGTATCAGTCTGTATGACTAGCTCCACGGCTGGTTGTAGGAGTGGTAGGACGGGTGATCGTGCAGGTGGGAGCAGACAGCTGGCGTGGCACTTGACGAGCCGGTTCTGGCAGTGATATGTTGGCCGGGGAATGTTGTGGGGTGTTCACCAAGTCACTCCTTCGCTCGGTAGCGGCTTCTTCCACTATTTTCTTCACATTCTTCCTCTTCTTGATTCCCTTGGCTAGGGACGCAGAGGTGGTACATTTGCGTTTTGACTTGATCTCACTAGAATTCAACGGTATTCTGGCCTTCCTCGCCGCGGTGCCACGTTTTATATTCCGATGTGCGGGCGCTATACAGACGCCGGAAGGCCGATATGCGGACGTGATGCAATGCGTTAAAATTACGGTAAGGTTCCAACGAGCTTCCGTCAATACGTCGAACGTACGTTGACTATCCGACGAGATGCCGCGCAGCGTCCGGTATGAAAATGTCATTTTATTGGACGTATTGTCCACGGAGTGCAAAATTCTGCAAAAAACAGTCAGTTAACTGTCCGGTATCAGTCCGTTATATTGGTGTGATAGGCCCTTAAAGAATTGAAATCCGACAAGAATCTGCTAAACATACGAGGAAGACTCGCACACGTCCGCCGAGCGTCCGCTAAATTGACGTTATCATCCGTCCACGGTTTGTCCGTTCCCAACACGTCCCCATTCCGTGACGGACCCTCCACTGATCATGATGCTTCACGGAAGCTCCTCGTATGTTTGTCGTATATTTGTCGGAAATTTTAAGTGAAAATCCCTTCCGAATTTTTGAGCAGCCCAAAACACTGGGGACGGAAAAATCGGCTCAACGGTATGATAATGGACAATGATGTACGAACAACGGTGTAATATCGACTGCATATCGGAAGTGACGGACGCTCGTCGTAGTGGCAAAAATTTCCCATCCTCAGCCCGGTATCAGTCCGTTATATTGGTGTGACAGGCCCTTTTGTTTAACATGATATCAATAGACTTAGCCATTTTGCAAGGGGTACGTGCATGTTGCGCTTTGCGTGCGGAGCACTAGCTCCCATGATTCACAGGATCTGGCTGCCTATATATATGTATACCCCGAATACCTATATCTTTACGAGTTGAAAAGAGCAATTCACTGTATATCATAAATGATTATTAAACTAGTTATTATTTAGTTACAGAATAATTGATTATATTCCAGTTACTCTCAACTACATGTAAGTCTCGTGTTAAGCTGAAATCGTCCGGAATGCTAAGCTCTTCTCTGAGCATTTACGGACCATTCAGTCAACGTTGGAGTGGGTAGCCTAATGGGATTGGACATACAAGAATATACATACCTTTTAATGGTACACTGTACTTGGACTTCACTGTGGTGTAAATTGATGACAATTTACCTTTTCAACAATTTTGGGATATTTTACATTGTGAATGGGATACGAAGTGATAAAAGTGGACAGTGATATGCGACCCTTATGCAAGAGATAGATAGTTTTGTTGTTGAATTGAAATCTTAAGACTGAATATGATATAATGAAACGAAATTGACACGAAGTATATTATAAATCATTTGACTGACTTTCAGAGCAATTTATATGCAGATACAACAAACAACAAAGACTACAATTGTACTTCATCCAATTAAGTATGGAACCGCTGTTTTTTGATGTTCCGTTCCGTTATGTCCACATCTTTCTTTTTGCCATATTCCCAGTATCTTTAATTTTTTGGCTTTTGCCACACACCACACATTTCTTTTCAAGCCATGACCAAATAGTGCATTGCCAATGACCACTAGACTCGTACTTAGTTTACATATAGTGTGTGTGATTTCTAGACCCCATGGCCCACCAGTGTCATTTATTACAGCCAATTCACCATTTCTGGGAAAGAGCTCCACACCCAAACACACACAATCACAACGGAACAGCAATAAATGCTTGTGACTATATTGCACCACGGCGATATGGGGTTTGCACGTTGTTACTTTTGCAGTTTATGAACAATCAATGGGATTCTAATGTCCAATCGTTACAAACAACTGTGTAGGTGTTATTAATGGATAGAGAGTTGGACTCGTGACAAAAAGGTCGTGGGCTGGATTCCCGGTCGGGTCTGATGGTAAGTGTTGAGCAAACTTACCTCTAACAGGTTGCACACTGCTTCGTGGTACCTACACGTTAAATAGGCACATGTCAGGCGAGTGAACGCAAATGTGGGTGACAAGCACGTTTGCGCAACAGCAGCAATTGCTGTATGCAGCCAGTAGTGTATGCTCCCCAGGGAGTTGAGAAAGATATAGTGTGACAAGGATGCCAATGACCTGGTGTCGATGTAGTATCGCTAGAAAACGGCAAAAGCTGTTCATTACAATTATAAAAAAGCACATCTATAATTTATTAAGGTTAACGATGAAACAATAAACGGGACAAATAGCATATTCCACTGACCATTTTTGTTTGTAGGTCTACATGTACACGCTCCTTTGTACTAGAATTTATAGTAATAATTTGCTCATATCTGATATACTTGTCTCAAACTAGAGCGATTCACCAATGAGCACGATTAATAATGGAAAGACTAATTGATGTTTCCGCTAAGCCTGTGACTGTTAAGGTGTCCGCCATGAAAGCTGACCAAGCACTTGCTGGACAGATACTGTGCACAGGGTTTGTCGTAGAGAGGATGCAGAGCCAATTTGTGTACAGGCATACTCGAGCAGTGTCAGATGCGCATCAGACGCGTGATTCATATTTATTGTGCTCTAAAGAAACCCAATTTATAACTAAACGTAATTTCATATATAATTTCATATGGAACTGGTTACCTCAACATACAGGCATACATGAAATTGTAATTGAGTGAATTCATCGTTTACATTACATACATTATGGGGTGATATATATAGAGTAGGTAGCCTAAAGACGTCCATAATTAACATAAATTATCAAAAATAATCCACACAAGCCAAGCCACCCAATAGAAATAAGTGTGTCTATCTCAAACCGCCAGACTTATTACATTAACAAAATACACGTGACTCAAACAAGCCAGGTGTAGTCTCCTTCACTTCTTTGGCAACAATGGATGACCTTGTAGATACTGAATTTGTTAAGTGCATTCAAGCTTGCGCTCTTGTGTTCTAAAATTTCTTTTCTTACACTACACGGTTATACTTTTCACAAAGTGCAATGTCAAAAATGTTATTGGAAATAAATGAATAAATAAAATATCTGAATAAAACATACCGATTAAAGAAAGAAAATATCCGAATAAAACATACCGATAAGGTGACGGAAAAAAAGAAGAAAACGAAAAAAAAAAGAAAAAGAAAGGAAAAACAAGTGTCTGCAGCATTCATTGTCTCTACGGCGCTCGTTCCAGAAAAGAGGAAAACAGGATCATTAACGTCATCGCTGACGTTATTGCTGTCCACGCGCTGTCCACACAAATCACATCGCTCATTGAGGACCAGTCGCGGTCGATGGACAAGCATTGAGTCCCCGACACAAGTGTTTATTAAGTTTCCTTCGTGTAGCTGCCAAGCCGTCTTTAGGAGGCTTATTTACGAGAGACTGAGTAGGCCACTTTTGGCTGTAACTGCCAAGGCGGGGACGAGGTTTTCTCGTAATGGGATGTTCGACTGCCACGTGCATTACCCTGGTTCCTGTTCTCTGTCCAATTATTTGGATGAACAATTTGAATGAAAGAAATCACTTTTCTTCATTTGCGTTGCACCGTATAAAGGGGATGAAGATGTAGTATGTTGGGTGGAGAATAGTGGATAGGACTTTTTCTTTTAATTTTCCATACTGTTTTATTGGAAATTGTACATTCTTTTTGCTGGGTATGGTACTTTCAAAGGGATATTGGTGACGGGAATTGAAGAAATATCGTTGGCCTTACAAAGTATGTAATCACATGAATGTACAGAGATTCACATATTATTAAAGAAGGAAAACATGGTGGTTTATCAAAATGATGTACGTTTTCATAAATTGTTACTAACTGAGCTGGATTCTATTCTAATAAACGCTCATGAAAATGATCTAATTGGTATCACATACTCAACAGTATTACAAAAAATATTGCACCACCAACGGAATCGTGATCCATGGGCGACGATGTGATCAGGCATAATTTAAGAAATGTTAGTAACAATGAATATACATATGGTGTGCTTCCGTGGCCGAATGGTTAGGGAGTTGGATTCGTGACCAGAAGGTCGTGGGCTCGATTCCCGGTCGGGTCTGGTGGTAGGTGTTGAGCAAACCTACCCTAGCAGGTTGCACACTGCTCCGTGGTACCTACACGTTAAATAGGTACAGGTCATTGGGTTGAAAGAGTGAGTGGGTGATTGTGTGAGTGATGAGCATTGTGCGCTGTATGTGCTACCGATGCAAGTATACGAGAACTGATCAAATGCTGATCAATAAGTGTGCCAATGACCTGGTGTAAATTGTAAAGTCATGAGAGCCAGACTGGGATCAGGACTATAAACCACCACATTTACATTTATTTACATTTACAACAGTGAATCTTCCCACTGTGAAGCGGAAATTTGGAGCCTTGTGAAGAAGAAAGCTCTTGCATTATGAAACAGGAAGAGCCTTCAGTTCCATTTCTCTGACAATGCCGTATGATGTCGGTTCAATATCCTCGTATACATTACAAACACAGATGACACTATAGGTCTAAAAGAGGCAGAAAGTAAGGCTATAAGTTGTTTTGTGGTGTCATGTTAATGATCATTACAATTCCCTCATGTCATGTAAGTTGGCTTATATCATGTAATAAGGCAAAACAATGCCATTTAAGTTATACTGACAGCCTGTTAGTTGTTCTGTAACTGATAGACGGGGATACTATTTCAGTCCACATAGGCTAATGTGATGTATGCCCTACATCTCGACAGATATTGTTCTAGTCTACTAATCGACGTTGAGTGTATGTTATGTAGACACTGTGTAATCTTACTACGGCCATTGGCCAATCAGTGCACAGTTGGCCATCATGTAATTTGAAATTTAATATTATCGTCTGATTATATATATGCGAATTTAACGGCGACAATTAGATGATTGCAAGCTGAAACTTGTAACAAAATCGATACACACACTAAAAATATAAAACATTAGCATAGTGACACAAACCAAATTTATGTAATTTGTCACACGCTATCAAAATATTCACATGGTGTAATTATAACACGTATACTAACAGACATTCACTTTTGTAACTACGGGAAGCAGTTCTAATTATCCAAGCACTTTCACCACATTATATATTAATTATTGATGTTGCTATCAGATCCTCAAATAGTCATGACACGCAATGGCCCAGGGATCAATTAAGATGGAGCACCGATAGAGTCTGCGTTTGTTTGATATGCTTATTATCAGATGTGCTTAGTGGAGCATTGGATGAATTATTTATCATAATTGAACGATTCTTCCATTGTCCACGACTCATTCATTTGTAAAGTAACGTTAGGAGCAGGCACAAATTGCGACACAAATTACCATTTGTCAGCACAGACGAAGATCCAAACGTAGAATATCATGGTTGCATTTGATATCCCCAACCCCACCCACCCCTTGTAATCATGTTTATGGCTTACAGTTCTCAAAGAGGGAAAAAATGAAATCATAGTTCATCTAGTGTATACTTATACACAAATACTTTCACTTTACTTGCAATTAAAGAAAATGCCTCTTAAAAACGAAAAACGAAAAACGAATTCCTTCACATTTGACTCTGATATTTCAAAACTAATGACCATGGCGAACAGAGACTCACTAATATATGACAGCATATTTCAGATCCTGCTGCTGTTGCTGCTACTGCTGCTGCCGCTGCTGCCGCCGCGACCCTTCTAGCACCATAAATGTCGCATGCCACAGCCAGCACTACCACGACGACCACCACGGCTGCAGCCGCCACCGCCACACCACTCACCGCCACCAACACCGCACCCGTCAAACCATTCAAAGCCGACACCTGCGACCACCACTACACGCAATGCCCGTGCCCGTTCCAAGTGCACAGCTTCGCAATCGACCCCACCAGCGGCAATAGCCGTAGCTGCAGTGGCAGCAGCAGCAACAGGCACGGGGCCGCTGTACGGTGGCGGCAGCGGTGGCATGAGGTCCCCCGTGCTGGCGTTCCTCGGCAGCACCGGCTGCCTGGCGCTGGGCCTCAGCCTCGTGCTCGTGTTCAGCAACCTGTTCGTGGTGCCGCACCTCCGCGCCATGGAACTCATTGCCACGCAGTGCTTCGTGGAGGGCATAGAGACCGTGGACGTGCGCACCAACGCGCCGTGTAACAACAGCTCCTCCTCGTCCTCCTCATTAAACCTCACCCTCACACCACCCAGCTTCCGGGGACCGCCGACCACACCTTTACAATATCCAGCCGCAGTAGGGGAGCTCACAGCCACGGCGCAAGACACGCCGGCGCAGCTGCACAAAGGTGCGACGACTCGTGTGAGTAGCTCGGGGTTGTGGGGCGAAGGCAGCACTCGCCTTTCAGCGCCACCAGCAGGGAGTCTCACGCCCAGGGACGTGCAAAAAGGTGCTTCAAGGCCGCAGCCGCCGGCGACAGTCGCTAATGACTCTGACGCGGAGAGTGTTAATAGGGAACCTTTCGCAGACGACACTGGATATTGGGACGACGGGGGCGGGGGCTACGGCGAGACGGAGTTTCCTGCTCCTGGTCCTCGGTGCGGGGAAAGGAGTGTTTGCCACGTGGTGAAAGTGAGTTTTGAAGACTTGTATGGGAAACTGCGGAGAGGATATCTCTTCCCGTCCTGGGTGCTTGATTTAGACACGGCAAATGAAGACAAGGTGTGTTTACTTTGGAATTTAGTCTTTGCTATGGAGATACATGATTGTTCACAATTACTTAAAACTAAGTGCGTTTCTATTAGCTGACTATGCACGTCACGATGTCAACACAAAATTAAAACCGGACTAGGCTTCAACTTGTAATCTAGCTTTGGACTCACTAACCTATGACTATGGGAGTGCATAAAAAGTTAATTTTCTTAATGCTTATTCACACCACTTCTAAAAACTGAATCAATATTTGACTTTTTTAAAATTAACAGTCTCATGACCTCAGGACAATTACTAATCATTACCCACCAACAAACTGAAAGAATATTCATCATTTATAAGCACTATTTTCTTAATTCTCCATGCAATAAAACCGACATTTATAATTTTCTTCTTGTTCTCGTTGTTTCAGTGTTTTTGCCGGACTGATTGCCACGTGCTCTCCCGGGGCGATGTATTGCTCCTCACGATCGCCGAGCGACAATTGGTGCCCGGTCAGGAGACGCACTGTCTGTACAGACGACAAACAACACAGCAGCTACAGGTCTCAGTCCACAAAGTGCACAGCTCACGCCAGCGCTTCATCCTGCTTAACATGATGCTCTGGCCCACGGTGCTCTTCATTATCGGCTTTGTGGGGATGTTTTTCAGCTGTATCCACTGGCAAAAGGACATCGTTGACAGCATGACGCTCAGGCGAAGGCGGAATCCACAACGAGGCTCACCTTGATGTGATACATTAGAACCTCTCTATTAGGACCACCTTCGGGACAAGTGTTAGGTGGTCTCAATAGAGAGGTGGTCTTTATACAGAAGTTCATTTTGGTAGCTTTATGAAGGTTAGGGACAGGGGAAAATGGTCTTATTATAGAGGTGGTCTCAATAGAGAGGTGGTCTTAACTGGAGGTTTTTTGCTGTACTTTGATTTTTACGAGCTCAGGAGTTACTTCACGTGTTGAAGGTTCTGAGAAAGTTCTTTTATATACTACAAAACTATGGGACATTGGTGTTTGATTGGTTTTTGTACATGATGTGTCATATAAACTGTATTCAATAGGATGAGTATCATATTTGGCACTTGAAGAAATATTATGATTATATGTGATTGCAAATTTAATTCAAATCCTTCTGTGTAAATACAGATAACTACATTCATCTAATGCATAGAGGTTCATTTCAAGAATAAAATACTACGACTAAAACAATAACAATACTAAAAAATCTTCAACCTGCCGATATACTTTGACCAAAGAGCATTATTAAACTATCTCTGTTTTGACGCAGAAAAACGAAACAGCTAGCTAGTACCCTTTTTCTCAACATAGGTGCGTTAATTATTGATATGCGTGCAATTTCGATAAACCCGATTTTCTATTATACATTCCATGATACTGCACTGTATATTTTTTTGCACCAAAGAAGTTCATTTTAATTGTTGATAAAATTTAAATTACTAAACGACACGCATTACGTTCTTGTTGAAATATTACTGATGGACTGCAAATAAAATGCTCCAAAGCATTCAGAACAATAAATTCAAACATACATGGTATTCATGGTATTGTTTCAAGTTGAAGATACTCTATTATCTTACTATTTTTGGCGTGTAATTGTATAAATATGACGCATAAAAAAACAAAAATGATGTAAACTGACCGAACACTCTAACAAACTGTGAGAAATGTACGAAAACGCTAGTCGCTACTGGGCCCGTATTCTCGAACGTTTTGGTACGCCGAATCGGCCATTTTTCGCCGAATTTGTCGCCAAAATCGACTAAAAACTGACAAAGTAACAGCTAGCCACGGTTAATTAAGCATCAAATGGCATCTTTTACTTAGATCTAGAAACATCTTTCATAAACTAGAGACAAGACTGTAGAATACACATTACATCTTAATGTAACGAGAATGATTTTCAACTGACTTTATTCTCAAAACGTTGATCTACATATACAATAGTACGTTGATCGACGTTAGACGTTGAACGTTAGACTATACTAATAGTCTACAATGACCTTATACTTATTTTGCATCAAATTTAAATACTTGTTTAGTACCATTCATACATATGCCTATTGCATTTTTTTTATGAATTATATACTGTATGTAATATAATAGTTTTTTATTGCATGCTATTTTATTTGATGCATGAGTTTTTACTTTGTTGCACAATTTTCACTGTATATAATTTCACCTTTTATCGTTGTCTTTGAGTCCCATTCTCATAGTCATTCATCATTCATTGAATACCGTTTCGTCCTATTAGGACTCATCAGTGCAGCTCACAAAAACGAGGTTGGGAATGGTAGCAACGAAGAGCATATAAGCTCTCGAAGCGTATTTAAGCCGGACCCGTGCATATTTGCCAGCTAGAGTGCTCAAACTGCAGAGCAGTGAGCGAAGCACAAGACATTGGCGAAGCAGCACCTCGAGAGAGCTCAACTGAACATGAAGTAAGGGAGCGTAGTATAATTATCTGCAGACGGTACCGTTTCGTCCTATTAGGACTCATCAGTGCAGCTCAGGAAAACGAGGTTGGGAATGGCAGCAACGAAGAGCATATAAGCTCTCAAAGTGTATTCCAGTCAGACCCGTGCATACTTGCCAGAGTGCTCAAACTGCAGAGCAGTGAGCGAAGCACAAGGTATTGGCGAAGCAGCACCTAGAGAGTGCTCAACAGGACACGAAGTAAGGAGGATATATATATATATGGGTATAAATATATATATATATATATATATATATATATATATATATATATATATATATATATATATATATATAAATATATATAAAAAGTCCATAATGGCACAACGGAAAAAGGGTCGTGCCATGAATAAAACCGTCCTCTTCGTTCTGGTAGTGGGACTGTTTGCTGGGGTGCTCACCACACCAATGTACACCACTTTGGCCGCACACGATTTGATGTTGATCATCAGAATATCATCGTCGACGGTCTTGCACAGAAGAACCATGTACCACCCGGGGCGTCTGCCGAAGGCGATAATGTCACAAAGAAGGCAACATGTACATTGCCGTTACAACCGAGTGCAACACCAACGGAGAAAGGGCTGTAGGAACTCGAAAGACGCACTGAGTTCATCATGTTTGGCCACACACCATTTGATGTTGATCAGTGGAATATCATCATCGACGGTCTTGCACAGAAGAACCATGTACCACCCGTGGCGTCTGCCAAAGGCGATAGTGTTGCAAAGAAGGCGAAAGGTGCATTGCCGTTACAACCGAGTGCAACACCAACGGAGAAAGGGCTGTAGGAACTCGAAAGACGCACCGAGTTCTGCATGTTTGGCCACACACAATTCGATGTTGTTCAGCAGAATGTCGTCATTGACGGTTTTGCACGGAAGAACCATGTACCACTCATGGCATCTGCCGAAGGCGATAATGTCACAAAGAATTCAACATGCGCATTGCCGCTACAACAGAATGCACCATCGACTGAGAAATGACTGTGGGAACTCGAAAGACGCACCGAGTTCATCATGTTTGGCCACACACGATTTGACGTTGATCAGCGGAATATCATCATCGACGGTCTTGCACAGAAGAACCATGTACCACTCGCGGCGTCTGCCAAAGGCGATAGTGTTGCAAAGAAGGCGAAAGGTGCATTGCCGCTACAACCGAGTGCAACACTGATGGAGAAAGGGCTGTGGAAACTCGAAAGACGCACCGAGTTCATCATGTTTGGCCACACACGATTTGATGTTGATCAGTGGAATATCATCATCGACGGTCTTGCACAGAAGAACCATGTACCACTTGCGGCGTCTGCCGAAGGCGATAGTGTTGCAAAGAAGGCGAAAGGTGCATTGCCGCTACAACAGAATGCAACACCGACTGAGAAAGGGCTGTGGGAACTCGAAAGACGCACCGAGTTCATCATGTTTGGCCACACACGATTTGACGTTGATCAGCGGAATATCATCATCGACGGTCTTGCACAGAAGAACCATGTACCACTCGCGGCGTCTGCCAAAGGCGATAGTGTTGCAAAGAAGGCGAAAGGTGCATTGCCGCTACAACCGAGTGCAATACTGACGGGGAAAGGGCTGTGGGAACTCGAAAGATGCAAAGAGTTCATCATGTTTTGCCACACACAATTCGATGTTGTTCAGCAGAATGTCGTCATTGACGGTTTTGCACGGAAGAACCATGTACCACCCGCGTCGTCTGACAAAGGCAATTTTGTCGTGAAGAAGGCCACTGGCGAATTGCCGCTCCAACCGAGTACAATACCGGAGGAGAAAGGGCTGTGGCAACTTAGAAGACATGCCGAGTTCATCATGAACCATGGCGTTTTAAGGTGGGTGAACAATGAATTTCATGAGTGGAAGATTTATGGTGAAAGTCGTATATCTGTTGGCTATGATTATGTTTTGAACGTTCTACAGCGTATGGATCAAGTTTGGACAGATATGAAATTATTTTAAGGTGTTGTAAGGGAAGTGACAATAGAAGATCTGAAGCAGACGATGCACGACATTATAGACTATATTTTTCTCCCATTAGTGAATTTACTAATCGATTCTATTGATATAACAATACAAGAGTTTAGCAATGCCTTTAAAAATTATTCACATGTTTCCACAATTTCTATTACAAGTCCTGTATTTTCATGGAGGACACGGGGATCTTCTGGACTGTAGTTTTTGAGGAGATCGAAGACGACATGATGAAAAATGAGTACATACGAATGACAATCCATTTTTATATTAACAGTGTTAAACCTACTGCGTCTTCCGTGGTTCAATCCATACACAGAGTGTCATGCACATTGTTTGACATTTTAATGTCAATGTTAAAAGCAATTGAACCATATATTGCAGACATTCTCTACAAAGTCCACAGTATACTGGTTAAGGTTGAACGTTTCTTGACGCTAATTCATGATGCACTGACGGATGATGTACATCAGAGAAAGAATAGATACACGGACGGGTTAAAAGACATTAGATCATATATTACAGACAGCCTCTTCAAAGTCAACAGTACACTGGTTAAGGCTGCTCACATTGAACACTGCACACATTGATTACCCAAATGAAGATTTGGGATGTGGAATTTGAAGCAACAAATGATGAGATCACCGACATAACATGCGTATAGTGCGGTGCCATGGAAAATTTCAAAACAGTTCTTGATATAGAACTCAATCAAGTAGTGGAGGTTATACAATATTTCCAACACTGTTTTTTGAAAATGATCACCTACACAAAGTCAATGAAGTTGTTCCGGGGATTGATGTTTAAAGAAAATTTTTACTCTTATTCATGTTTGTAATTAGTTAGGTTATCTATGTGTCATGCTTTTCCTCCCATTTTTTCCCATGAGGTTTTAAGGGAGGTTTTTAAAGCAGACCTCTTTTAGTACAATGTTCTTCTTTTAAACATAATTTGTAATTTTGTTTTATTGTAACTGTATATGTACTACGCATAGTCAGTTGGATAAGGTTAATATTCCATATATGTTGATTGTTTCATTACCTGTATCTTGTTATACTAATCTGGTCGTTTGATTTTTACTGTATCCATCTTGTCTTACATACATGTAGGTCGTGGCCATGAGGTTTTAAGGGAGATTTTTAAAGCAGACCTCTTTTAGTACAATGTTCTTCCTTTAAACATAATTTGTAAATTTGTTTTATTGTTCTCTCTCTATATATTATGTTAATTGTTTCATTACCTGTTCTTGTTATATTAATCTGGTCGTTTGGAATTTTATTGTATTCATCTTGTCTTACATACATGTAGGTCCTCTTTTGTACCCCAACTTTAAAAAAAATAAACATAGACATCAACCTGTGGCTGATGTCTTCACTTTCACTTACTCACTCTTATTCTTTAAAAAAAAAACTAGCAAGACATCATTCCAACATTATTTAGGATCAAATTAAGAATAAAGAATGATACAGATGCATCTGGATATCAGCTCAATATAGGCTTTAGAGCGTATAAAAACACTATTGCATTAGGATTGGAAGCATCAAATAACATACTCAACGTAGGTCTGAACGCATCTGAACATATACCCAGCAGAGCGCAGATACTGCCCTACCAGATGTTGAACTTTTTATCGAATACGTTCACGAAGACAACTATTTGTGAAAGACGTGAAGAGTGTACAAGCACCGTGAAATTCACCATCCGCCACGGTTCTGGACACTGTTCTCAGCACTGGTAGAGACACTTTCGTTGTCATCTTTACTCAGGTAGAAAATTACGCATTACTAGTAAAGACTGCCACAGAAGAGGTTATTTATGAAATATTAGTATTAACCCTTTCTCTTCTTAAATATGTGTTTATCGCAAACTAATCTTATAAGGGATATCTAGATGAGCATCTCACTGTAATTGCGATGCAAGTTCTTTTTGTGTGGATTCATTAAGTTGTATTTTTTTTCTCTTCAGTAGGCAGACTGATTACGAAACTATCATTGATTTTATAATTGTATTTCTTTTCCCGTGAATGATTATATTTGGACAATGATTGTAAACAAACAATCACAATCATACTGAGACAAAGTAATAATATTATAACGCACGATAACATTAACACTAAAAGCAATATTTTTTATTATTTAAGTGCTATAATTGAGTTTATGTTCAGACAATGACTACCAGTACATGTACATTAGATTGCATTTTGACTACTTGACTACACCTTGGAGCTTTATGTATACAGTATGATATTATCTATTCTTCTATGTGACTATATTTGATTGCTTCATAATGTTACCATTAATTTTCTATGTGATTATATTTGATTGCTATAAAATGTTACCATTAATTACTGTAAAGGCAGCCAGATAAATAAAAAAAAAATCAACCAAAACACCACCTTTTCGTGTTAATGTTAAAAGTCTATGAAAAAATGAATTACATGATTTTGTCGTTCAGTGGTTTTCTTTTTCCTGTCATCTTATGTTTGCGTGCAGTTGAGGATTACTGTACATCACGAAACACATTTTATGGACACGGTGTACACGCCTAATGATAAAAGCTCTGGTTCGCACGCACACTGGATATAAGAAGTATTCTTAAAATCTAGATGTGTGTATGTAGATAATGGGACTTACATGTAGAATGAATAATCCTCTATACTATCTGCAAGATGTGAAACATACACTATTATTATGAATCATACAGTAATATTGCATTGTAATGTGTACATTATTGTACTGTACATTATTAGATATATAGCTACAATGTTATGATGGACATATAAGTTAGGGGCAATGTCATCTGAATTAATGAAAAAAAGAGTAAAACTATTATCTTTGAAATCAATGGTTTAATAGCAAAGCAACGAAAATATCATGTTGTCTAGTCGACAAAAAGTTGTCTTTTTCATGTGAAAAGAATGCAACACACCAGGGCTCTTGCATATCTAACGACCGCCCCTAATCATGGTAAAACCGCAACACAATATGCACCTCGGTATTTTTTCCGTACAGTGTAGCAAGGAAAAGACACCTAATAACAATAGAAAACCCCCTGACCAAAAACAGCGACAAAAAGAAGAAGAAAAACACACACAAAACAAATCATGCAGCAAAAACGCACTCACATAAACATAAACATCTATTTGTATGGAAATACTCATGTTGTAAAGGTTTAGTAAGAGCGTCACACCCCAGCAATCGGGTAGATGGAATTTCTTTGTGCTCCAGTGTCATTTACAGCTGTAATGGACTGACTTGTGGGCTTCATTCTCGATTAAACAAGCTTCACTGAGTCAGAAGAATCGTGTGCTAAAGTCTATTAAGCCCCACTCACTGGAATCAAGTAGATTTTTATTACCAGATTGAGAGACGTACTCATGATTTGTATGCACAATATTCATTGGTGATAGTTGTTGATCATTGTTGTAAGTTTTAATATTAATGAGACTTATTAAACTGCTAAGAAGTTGTCAAATGACAAGTCTAACTAAGAGCAGCGATTGTTACATGCTCGGACAGAATTCTAAACATTGAAACAATAAATTCATTATTACATGAAAGCCAAAGACCTCCTTCATATTATGACAGAGCATTAATTGCACTGAGTATGGCTATAAGACTTGTTTTGCCACACATACATGTAATACATGGATATTCCATTTCTATTTATTACTCAATTGTGTTACAAAAATGTCAGTGATTCAACACATGTCAGTGTCTCGACATATTGGTGTGACCTGAACATTTCTATAACACACACTGCTATTTACAGTGTTTTGCCAAAACGAAACTGTCTTGAAATAGATTGAAAGTTGATGAGTTGTGTCATTGTTATGTCTATATGTGGTCATAACTTACACCGCGTTGACGTTTTTAATTCAATTTCATTAAATGAAGAGGATGCTGCGCCGCGGGGTGATATATGAAGTTAATCTGGGGTCATACAGTTCTGAATGCTGAATCCGAATCAGTAGTAGTATTCTAACCTTCGTTAATTTGATTATTGTCTCGTCACAGACGTGTATAGAAACTTCCTTTCCGGGACGTATTTATGATCTACCGCACTGTACAAATGCAGTGGTGAATATTCGTGACTATCAGACTGAGGCTTAACCTGTTGCACCCACTGCCTAGTAAAGCAAAGGTTGGGTGTTGTCGTGAAGGTGTATGCCCAACTAATACGTTCAGTGTATCATACTAATCTGCTGAAGAATTGAGTGACATTGAGAAAACCTCATCAATATGTTTCATCACATATTCCATTTAATTAGATATGATATAGTATGCCAATGATGAATATACATATTTGTAAATTGAGCACTCAGAACTATATGCAAGAAGGAGCGATTTCAATGGTTACTTTCTATTATTCTATTTGTATTCTTCTCCTATTCTATTCGATGTTTATAATCATTGTCTGCACACAATTTAGGAATCTCCTGAAGATATACACACAATATATATTCTACTGTAAATTTGTTTTGTGAGAAACAGGTGATCTGTATCAGTTATAACAAGAAGAAAGGTTCTGAGTCAAAAGTGCCAATACCGCACAAAAATGACACAGTGATATAGCGTCTGATCAGCTTTACCTTATCACACCCACTTTAGTTCACACGAAATGTTTGGGCACTTAAGTGCTCGCGTTGACAGCTCATAAATATAGCTGTCACAATTTTCTCTTGGCAAAACCGTGTGATCAAGGGGTATAACGTAGACTGCATGAAGTCGCCTCTCTGGGGTTGGAATATGCGACGTAATTGCTAACCAGCCAGACGATAATCACATCAACCAACCAATTAAAAACTCATCCAGTTAATCGCCGGTCAGTCACCTATCTAATCGAGCAATGAGCCAGTCTTACAGCTATTTTTGCAGCCAGTCAGTAAGGCACAATAGTTGCGTGTCTGAAAAAGCCACAGTAATTTGTTCCAGTGACCTATCTATCTTTTACGTCACTATATGATTTCAGTTGGGTCAGATATGATACCAATCAATCAACACGTAAGTAGCCCTTGTGTTACCGTTAATCATCTTGAGAAGTCCATCAATCACATGGTAGGTTCAAAATACACTCTGGGTACTCGAAGCTTATTATTATACAACGTCAATGCTTAAACTATCCACTAGGACAAAAAAGCAAAATAAAGAAACAAAAACACAAACGAATAATGCAGAAGGTATTTTTTTTTCAAAACTAGGCCTACATATCATCTCTGGGACAGAATGCACTGCAAGGAACTTTGCGAGAATTTAGGCCCCTGGATATATATTAGTTTCCGTAGTTTAAAACCCACATATACTCGTCAAATTATAACAAAATCGGCAGTAAATTAGTCTCTATAATGTTACAGCATTGACATAATGTTAGAATTATCTAAATTTCTCATTTACTCTAACTCTTAAGCGTATAAAGTTCGTATAAGCTTGCACTATAAAGGGTTGAGTAGAAATACCATTAGTTTCGTTTCGGTTTTGTACATAACCCTTTCAGCAATAAAAAGTTCTAGCACGTCTATGTGACTTTTATTGATAGCGTTGAAAATTAAGCACGATTTGATTGGCAGTGAAGCAAATGTTATCAAGAATTAGGTTTCTTATGGGGCCGAGGTTCGTGACGAGGGGCGTGACCGGAATTTGTTGATTTTTCAAGTTCTCAACATATATGCGAGTGTTGGGTGTTGACGAGGTGGTTACTCTCTGCAAACGTTGTAATAACAATAATATTACTAGAAGTTGTAACAATCATTTGAATTAATATGCTAGTATTGGCAGCTATAGTTACTAGTACGTGAACGCGCTGGGTAATCCTATCTAGATATTAAGATGAAACTTGAAATAATTTCAAATTATGCAATTTTCATTTACAATGATTTACATTTCTGAAAATAGGAACACTTCTGCATAATATGATAAAAAACTATGATAAATTCTGCACTATGTCAAGGTAAGTCTTAATTTGCGATACTCAGTATTTGCTTTTCTCATTATCACAGCCACTTTACAACGCTGGTTTAATGATAATAAGGTAATCACGACGCTACATTTTCAAAGTACGACATTTCACTGTTTCTAGCGGAGATTAATCTTGAACAATTACATCTTATCCTTATACACACAATTGAATTATAGCAATAAGTCATTATCATTAAATATTTATCATTTGAAGTGATACTGGCCTCCTTAATTCGGACTTATACAAAGTGAGATGCTGCTAAGTTTGTAGGGCAACATGGATGATCACCAATCTGCATCTGGAAGAGAAAATACAGGCTATTCCAACACATATGAAGAGGTAGCTGATGTTTATAAAGAACAATCAACGTTCCCCGATGAGAAAGTGCCATATGAGTATAACCAACAGGCTTCCTCACTTGATGTAAAAGAGGGAGATGAATCGGAAAATGGCGTTATTATCATCCCTGGATCTAAAGAGGACCCATTCAAGAGTTACAGGATTGTAAAGCAAGTCTGTCTTGTTTTGGTTTGGATATGCATAGTGAGTATATTTTGCAATTTGAGATGGTTATGCTATGTGCGGTGTCATTGATGTATAAAGACGATTAATATTTTCAGTGAGTTGACGTAAAGGGCCGTATAGTTATATGCAAACTGATCGACCATATTACGTGAGCAAAGGATGCTGTTTTTATTTTACTGAGTATGGTGATGACTATACGTTTGCCTGCTTGGATGTTTTGGAAAGAATCTGGGAATCTGTTAATGTGTTATCATGGAACGTTTGCTAAATATTTCTTGTACTTGTCTCATAATATCAGCGTCACTATAATGACTATATATCGAACCCCTGTACATTTTATCGATTCCAGTCAATAGAACAGAATGATGTGAACCTAGGTTTGATGGGTGTCATTCAGCGGAGTGAAGGTGAAAGAAGCTTTTAAATGTTTTATAAATTTGTAATTCAGACTAGTTTATAATATGATACACGAATACATACTTCCCAATGATTCCCATCCGAAATTGTGACTTATCAAAGTACAGTCTTATGGCGAATACCCCCTCCCGTAATCACACATTTGGATTCGCTTGAAAGGAAAAGGCTAATGATTTAGCCCCCAATTTCACATACAGGATTGTACTTCTAGATGAGAGTTCTAGAAGACACCAGATGCTTAGAGTCATTTTGAGGTGGATCGTGGGTTATTTGGCCTCGAATTCGGAATGATCTGACTGGCTCTGTAGGGAATGGCTCGCTTCTGGCTGGTTCTGGGCTAAAGAAATGTTATCCTCTCTCCTGTAAAGTGAGAAAAACATAAATGTCGCCAGTACGGTTACAATAGGAAATAATGGTTTAAAGTTTTTTCAGCTGCCCTGTAAGCCCACCTTTTCATCCAATCCATCTGAAATGTCACAGACCGTTATTATAGACGATCCCATAAGTTTTGGCCACAAAATATACACAAGAGGCACCGCGAAAAGGCTGACAATATTTTTCTCATTGTCTGGCGTCTTGTAGAGTATCTGGAGCTGTCATAACTCTATGAAATTGGGGAGGGGTATGGCTGTGGGTGTGGGTAAGAGAATGAATCCTCCCATATAAAGAAAAAAAGACATTTCATTTGTAACAATATCCAGGGTCTGTACGCTGAGATCGTAGGGCCCACTCTTCCCGACCTTAAGGACCAAATTGGCGCCAGCTATGAAGACATAGGACGCGCCCTGACAGGGAAGAGCTTCGGACTCATGTTTGGCTCCGTACTTGGAGGGTTCATGCATGAATTATTCTACCAGAAGACCGACCTCATCATTGCCATAGGTGAGTGTTTTTTTTACCAATCAAGGATGGCTTTTGAAGCGTAATAGTTCAGGCTTTTCGGTTCAAAACAATTAGTAGGTAAAGCACAGTCACACAATAATGAACACAACAAAACGACAACACCAAACCAAAAGTCACCAACTAAATATGTTACAGCAGAAAAGAAAGAAAAAAGAAAAGAAAAAAAAGACTGTGTCTACATTTAAGTCACTTGTTTACTATCTAAAGTGCGAGTTTATTTTCAATATTCTTGAAAGAAGAAACTTTCATTGTAAATCAATTACATAAGTACGCTAAGCAGGTACATGAAAGCGTTATTTCATCATGCGTTCCAGTAACCAGTATTGTGTTACGTGAGTATGAAGACAATAAAGTTGAGCCAAAAGTGTGACAGCTATGTTTCAAACACTCATGGAATTGTTACTGAGCGGTATTAGATGATAAATGCCCATGAGAAAAGATGATTTTACATTAAACAAATCTTCCACGAGATGATGTAGTAGTTAACACATTGGAAACAATACCAAAGCACAGTCGGGGTCGAAAGTCGAGACTGTCTGACCACAGCTTTAGAAGTGTATGTGAAAACAGTTCAGACACGAGATTGACCAATTCACCAGCAAAAGCAGTTTGTACGTCGCCACGTCATAGGTTGGTGTTTTATGGTGATTGTTTCAAGACCAGTCTCTCTAATTACCTTTGTCAGCAGCATCTTTACGAGAGCGTGGTCACTCTTTGAAAGGCAATTTATCTCAGTTAGTTCTGAAAAAAGTTAAATTGCTCTTTCCAACCCATTGTGTTATGATCTCCTACTCAAAAGGTTATACCAAAATCATGCAATTCATTTTAGCTTATTGTTGGATAAATGAAAATTGTTTGGCATAATGTCAATTAAAAGAAAATTGATATGGCACATTGGATTTAACCAACACACTTAGCTTCCTGTTTTTGTGTTTTCCATTTGGAATCTGCATGTATTATCACTTAATCAAATCATTCCACGGGAAGACTTATTTTTGCTCGGAAATTACACGCGGTTGCAAATCCTAAGAATTGCATGTTAAAAATTGAATTTCTGTTTAATGGAAGGGGACTGGTGAGCTTCAACATGCCTTTCTTTTTCAGCATGTTTTCATAGCTGCTGTCTCAAAGGTGTCTGGCTCGTGCCACAAGAGGCAATATCCGACCACATAAAAGAAGTCCCCTGTTTTCAACTTGCTTTTAATAAAAAGAACCCGTGGAGTGATTTATGTACACTCGTTCCCCTGTTAATTACATATAGTGCCATTTGACAATGATTCATGTGAGTTTTACTGATTAAACGGGAGGAGACTGTAAATGAGAACAGACGTTCTGCACTGATCAAACAGACATTTAGCTGGTTGTAAATGCCCTATTGTAAAATACATTTATGTTGCACACATTATTCTGACGACTATTCTTTAAACTCAAACTACTCATCCAAATATACTCATTTGGAGAATACATGTGATCAAATGGCATGATATAACATCAATTCTAAAACCCTTTTAGTTAGGGTTAAAATGAAGAATGCGCTGTCTTAATTCAGGTCAAACCGTTGGCACGTCTTTTTTTTTTATAAAAAAATACTAAAATTGAATGTAAAGTCATATGAGCAGGAATACTCCATTAAGTTATTGCCCGCCCGTAATTAGTTACTATTATGGCTTAACTGATCTAAGAATGCTTGTCCTTGCATGCTGATTACATAAAAGCATTTAATAGCTATGGGTAGCAAAAAGAAGGTTCAGTTTGCTTACTATATAGGCCACAATAAAAACCCGCTCTAGGCTTCAACATCAGCGTCGACAGCAAAGATTTAACCATAGCCAAATCTAGTTTGTTTTCTCCAGGGTTGTTCCTAGCGTCCGCAGCCACGATCATCACGCCTTTCAGCGTCAGCATTGCTATGGCATTTTCTGCGTTTTTCCTAAACGGCTTTGCAGAGGGAATTATCAATACGGGTAAATAGAAATTTCTCATTTCATCACAAACGGGAGTTGACACATAAAACAGGTGTCGCTAAAGCAGGAGATGGGAGATTGTGATTTCTGAAATGCACACAAAAGTGAAAGTAGTCAAGGGAAGAAAGTAGATTGCATTTTGATAGGTACGTTGACTGATACACAATGCAAACACTAAAACTTGGTTCATAAGTTTAAACTGATAAATATATGGAATGGGACAATATATTTAATTGTCTTTGGATATGACGTTTACTACACACCCCACACCCCAAAAAAAACCAACAAAAAACACACAAAAAACAGCATAAAACAAAAACAACAACAACAACAAAAAAAAAAAAAACACGCAGCAAAAAAAACGAGCAAAAAACCCCCAAAAACCAAAAAAAAACAACAACCACAAAATACACACAGACACACACAAAAAGAACACAGAAAAAAAGAACAAAGAAAACAAACAAAATCAACAACTAAAATGCCCTTTGTCAAAGTAGTATTCCATATTGTTGTCGTATGCAGGCGGGAACACCATGGTAATGCATCTGTGGGGAGCGGCAGCCTCCGCGCCCATGCACTCGCTCCATTTCGGCTTCGGCTTCGGTGCCTTGCTCGCTCCACAGATCGCGCGCCCATTCCTGGGACCCGATCGTAATGACACCGATGGTACGTGTGTTGTAGAGCATGAGATTGAAAGATCACAACATTCAAGAGACAGTGGTTGTGTGTGTCTAGTTAAGTAACCTATACCATATTAACTATTTTGTTGTCCTTTAAAATAAAAACGTCATTCCTGATCTGATATAGAATATTGCACCTTAGAATAAAGCCTAAGCTCATATCCATTGCAATGGATGTCTAAGTGATCATCAGATGCGTTCGGGTCGATCAGACATCTACATCATGATAAAGTTCAGCTTTATCAAGACTTTACTTGATATGTCGCAACCATTTACAACTTTTACAACCATTTACAACCATTTGTCACTGCAGTGTCGAACTTATATTCTGCACGCAGACCTGCTGTCCTCCTCCATGGTATCGCCCTTTAACAACCAGGAAGAGGCCCGACTCCCCATTCCGTACGGCATCATCGCGCTCTTCATCTTCCTCTTCGGCTTCGTTATACTCGGATTCTTCATCAAAGGGCCGCCTCCCGGCTTCCCGCAGAGGAAGAATGAAACGCAGTTCAAGTAATGATTGATATTTGTGTCATCAAGTACCGTATGGTATCTGTTATGGGCATATACGAGATTTAAGTAACACTATATCGTGTGATAAAATGTATTTATGCTTATCATTTGAAAATAGTGACATTGGTCGATCCAACTAAAGATGAGTTCATGAACTCCGTTTGTTGTGCATTAAACTGCACTGACTGGGGTGCATTATTAGTCATGGTTAGTGGGATAAAACTTTTATCCTTTGGTATGAGGTCCTATGCTACAGAACTATACATTTGAAATGCACAAGAGACGAGTTTATGAGATTGAATTATAGCAACTGAAAAATAATCCAAATTACCAACTAGCTTACCAACAAGATTGGTTTTTAGGAAAGCAAACACATAGGTTACAATACAATACCCACAAACCACGTATATGTACAGCTAAATTCAAGAATAATGCTCTGAAATGAAACATGCATGACGTCTGATGCCGCGTTTTGCAGGCAGATGGTGTCGCCGGGGTCGTGCACGGGCGGCCGCGTGTTCTTTGGGGTGCAGCTCTTCCTATGTCTCTGGCTCTACTTCATACAGGTGCGAAACTAGGCTTGCGCAGTGTGAACAGTGACGCGTCTCACTCCCCACCGTTCCCGCTATGCAGCAATACACTTCGGCTACCTTCAGTCATTAAAACAGCAGAGTTTCCATAGCTGGGTTAGGATTTCAAATTTCAAGGATTCACGGAGACAAATTGGAGAGGATGATTATCAGTAGGAGTAGTATATGTGTAAAAGTGCAAGCAGGGACTGTGTGCAAGCTTGTATATTACAAGTACTCCGTATGAGTGACTTCATTATAAATTGAATTTTCAAAACAAAGTAAAAAGTGGTAGGGGCGATGGCATATTAAAACAAACACAACTACGGGTTTATAATGCTTTTCTATAATGTTGTTCTAATGTCTAAAGTCAAATTATGAACACAAAGAAAAACTGAAAAGGTACACATGGAGGATGCTTCCGTAAGTACAATATTTCAGTCACCCACTGATTGACATAGTAGGACTAGTAGCCTAACTTTAAAAAATGTACAAGTCCCCCCTCAAAAGTTACTCGTCCTTACAAGTTGCCCAACATGCTTTGGCTCAGCAGCTACTCTTATCCAGGACGAGTGAATTCAGCACCAGTCCTCCCCAATGTCTACAAGGCTGGACTAGCGGACTAGTAGTAACTAAATGGGAGTATGGGAGAGTGCACATGACAAACAACATCATCTTTGCCCTGGTTTAGGCGGTGGGCGGCGAGCGCGCCATGAGCAAGTTCCTCTTCTCGTACGCCATCGAGTGCGACCTTGACATCTCAAAGGCGCGCGCGTCCACGCTGCAGTCCACCTTCTGGATCGCCTTCACGCTGGGCCGCGGGCTCGGCGTGCCCATCGCCAAGTTCGTGCCGCTCAACGCCATCATTGTCGGTGACGTCATCGGTGAGTGAATACACATGTATTATCGTCTGCGGCATTGGTCAGCAGGGCTATGGAGTTGGCGGATAAGGAATGCGTATGTTAACCGTCTAAAAACTAATTATTCATCTTGGGAGAAAGTGAATGATGTGATGCAAACAGCCAGACACTAGTGCACCCAAGCAAAGGCTAGGCAAATACTATGTTCGTGCAGTGATATTGTAATATTCTCAAACACACAGTTTCCCTTGTAACCCTCGACTCTACGGGTGGCCACAACAGCTGGACACTGTAGTACTCTCCCAAGCAAGCAGATACTATATTCGTCTAGTGATAAATATTGTAACATTCTCAAACGCACCGTTTCCCTTACTCTGGCAGGGAACCTGGTGGTACCCTTCCCCCTCTCCCTCTACGGGTGACCGCGGCAGGTAAACACTATAGTACTCGCCCAAGCAGGCAGCTATATTCGTCATTCTCAAGCGCACCACTTCCCCTGCCCTGGCAGGTAACCTGGTGGCGGCCATCACGCTCGCCATCTGGGGCTCCAGCAACGAGGCCGTGCTGTGGACGTTCGTCGCCTTCCAGGGGCTCTTCATCGCTGTCGCCTTTCCCAACGGCATGTCGTGGTCCAACCTCCACATGCAGGTGACAGACCCATACGTCAGCCAATTGGGATTGTTCCCAATTCACGAATGGTTTACAATATTGTAAATTAAAGGATGTGCAATTCATGACAATGTATATGTTTGATGAACACGTTTAAGCTACGTCACCAAAGTACACGATGAATAGATTTAGAATTTGACCGTGCAAATGTAGTCTGCGCTGAGAGGGACGCTTCCATATATAATGCTAACTATTTTTCTGAAAATAACTGCGCTATATATGTATGACTCTGAGATGTACACTAAAGATGGCTTCAATCCACACCACAGCAATGTGGACATAAACCACATACATATTATAATTGATTTACAAATCATATGTAGGGTCTCTTCATAGAGTATCAAAGACTAAATTAGCATTTGAAATACTGTGCATGAATTGCCAGTGTTTTTTGCATGTGGCTTTTAGATGAACAGCGTGGGCGTGATGGTGCTGATGGTGGGCGGGTCGTTTGGTGGCCTCATCTACCAGTACACGACCGGCTACCTGTTTGAGAACAGCGGGCCAGACAGTCTGTGGTACGTCATGATCGGCTTCGCCAGCATGCTCGGGGTGGCATTCATACTCATGCAGGTATGTGCTTCCCTAGAAGGGACTTAGAGAAAAAAGAGAACTTTCCATCAAAACTGTAAATGTAGTATTCAATACTACTTAATGTAGCATTCAGTCATTTCACAATGTCTGCTGCCGTGTGATTTTACTTCCATGTAATATTTATATTTCAGTTATTCTTCAAATGCAATGACGGGAAGATGACATCAAAGGTTGACACTGTTGGATATGAAATGAAAGTCGAAAATGGCTCAACCCCTTCAATGGTTACAGTGAAAAAAGAATAGATTTAAAATGGATAAAAATCAAAACAACAATGATGTCTTTTGTGAAAGTAATATGCAGATTGCTTCTTATGATGCGGTTTACACTGTCTTACTGATTTTAAATGCAGTGAATTCATACTTTCATATTAATTGAAAATTGACATTTAACTAGTGAAATAAACTCTGTAACAAAGCAATACAATTTAATCCAATCTACAATCTACATGTACATAACATGATATCACAAGTATCAAAGGCCATTAAAGTACAAAATGCACACAATGCAATACTTATTTATCGCCAGCCATTAGACCACTTCTCACAATAAAAAAAGTGAAATAGTAAATTCTCACACAATTCAATTCTTTGCATGTTTAAAAGTTATTTGCACATGCATATATCACAGATCATAATCATAGAAGTCTAATATACAACTGAAATAAAGTTTCATTAACATCACTCTTAGCACGGTACATTGGCAGATCCATGATTTCCCAGAACAGTTGGCCCTCATGCGGCCCCCTTTATTCCAAAATGGTTAAATGACCAATCTACCTGGATCTGACACTGATGTATTTTAGTTTTAAAATCATAGTCTAATCCTCATATTATCCAACTATATTTGGCACAACAGTTTAAAGCATACTAAACAATTCTACACATTGTTTAAAATATAAATATATGAAAATACAGAGCAACTAAATACAGTATAGTATTATGGAGCTTTAAAACTCGAACAGCACCTTGAAATATTCCACATCATATTACATCATTATTTATCAAATCAATTTAGATTTACATACACACAGCTAGCTATTAATGATCCCAGTATAGATTATCAAAATTTCTGGCATATTTTGATTTGTCAATGGCAATAGTTCTTGCAAAAAGAAATAAAATTGAGAGATAATTAACTAATACTCACAACCATATTTTAAAAATGTTCATACATAAATTGTCAACAATAGTATTGTATACAAGTAAACAAAGAAACTGACTAAATGTATTGATTATGCTAATATTGTATCATTCCCAACCACCTATTTATATATGGGCATTTCCCCGGGGCATTTCATTCATTTAAAATTCTATGTCTATATCATTTCATTATCAGCAAACATTGTTGGGTCATCAGCATAGCCAAATGTATCTCTATCCTTCTCATCTAGCCGAGTGTTCATGTAATCCCACAACAGTTTGAAGCAGAATTTATATTGTTCCTACAAAACATAATTATTCGAAGTTTAAAAAGACATCTGCGGTCGTACAAGATTATTCAGGGACAAGATGATATCTGTTGAACAGCATTTACTCAAACAATAGTGTAGCATATTTGTATGACTAAAAAGCAAAGACTCCTGGAATATCCACTAAAATAACATGTTATGTCAGAAATACATTACTATCTTCATCAACATTGTGTATCTACAATGTAGATATCATCAACATGCAAAATGCCAATACTTTATTAAAATATTGGCACATCTTCATATCTAGAATACATCCTCCTATCATGTCCCAAGATATTATAAATTCATATACAGTTGAACCTATCTATTAAGACCACTTAAAACAATTGAATTGCCCTCATTGGAGAGGTGGTCCTTTTATGGAGGTTCCCATTGATATTATTTTGAAGGATGTGGACTGAAAAAGTGGTCTAATTATAGAGGTGATCTCATTCATGGATCCAAGCATCATGGGAGGGGGTAGGGGGGATACATACTACAATGTACTAGTAATACCAGTAGTAATCTGTATGGTATAATGTTTGTAAAGCATAGTAGTATGTATACCCCCTTCTCCCTCCCATGTGGTGGGGTCCATGGTTTCATCATAGAGCTGGTCTTAATGGGAGATTCTACTGTATAAAGAAAAAAACACAACAAGAGGCAGATGAGGAAATAGTTTGAATAAGTGGCTCACCAGTGAGTTGACAAAGTGTTTGCGCTGGAGCTTCATGTGCTTGATGGTGTGGAAGACGTCCACCTCGCCCTCCCAGCGCAGCTTCTCACAGATCACGTAGCAGGCAACAAACAAACCGCTCTGAGAGGCGCCGTCCATGCAGTGCACCACCACAGGGCCGTCAGCACCTGAAACAAAAATTGCAATGACATTGCAACATCACTTCAACGGGTTTTATTTCTTAACGGTGCATTTCACAATAGCTGATATGAACACAGCCTTTTCTAATATGAGCTGAGAGATGATATTGATAAGTCGATGATATTAAATACTGAAGAAGAGGAATGATGTGAACGAGTGATGGTAGTACATGCAGATGATATTTGTTGTGCTATTTTAAGTTATAATTCTAGCTATGCTAATATTGTTATAGAGTGGCACATATTCTAGTAGACCAGTTTCTATTGTAAATGGGATTTTTGTCACACCTTTAAACATGACTTACCAGAATCCTCAGTCCATTCATCTACCAACTCTTGAAGTTGCATAAAGCCCTCTCTCGACCATGGGACCTGCATATGAAGAATTATCACCATGCAAACAATTGTAAAATGTAAACAAATGCCCTGATTTATATTATCATACTGCTTTTAAAGTTTGCATTGATATCAATACTGTCTATGTTTATTATGAAAAAAAGATTAGATAACCATATTAAAATTATCATTCAATCATTTATTTACCTTTTCATACATCTTCCAACTCTCAAATTGAAACATCTTGAGCTGGCGTGGAGCAGAGTTAGGCTGAGCCTCGTGATTAAACATCATTGTTCTGATGGTGACATGCTCTTCTTCAATCTCATCCATCAGTGTAACAATGAAGCTGTCATATTTCTGCTGACCTCTTCTATTTGGCCAATACATAGCACACGAATCTTCCTTGAACTCACTATCATTGAGCATAACTAGTGTGGTTACGTTATAATCATAAACCATTCTCCAGAAATCGGCAACTGTATCCACAAGGGGTGTTTGGGTCACAATAAAACCATTCTTTTCCTGGTAAGAATCCAAAAACAGGGCATTGATATAATCTGTGCTTCTAGCCCCCGCAGATTTAAGCACTACCCGATGCTCATCCGATGGAATTATGGTTCTAAATCTATTCTTTTTGATGTTGTTATCTCGTAAGCCAACCACACATTTCTCAAGCTCCAGAATAGGCGCGTATTTTTCCAGCACTTCAAATTGTTCTCGGAAATACGATTTATCTGTTACCGGGCTGATACGGGATAACTGTCTATAGCTTATCTTCAAGTCATCACCCACCACGTTGTAATTTGTAATCAGTGCTTCAAACAATGCATCATATATAAACTTGTACTGCTTTAAAGTCCTCACCATCATTATCCGGCTCTGCCTCATGGTCTTACAATACTTAAACACATTAACTGCATTTTCAATCTTTGCCTGTTCCATCAAAGAATCCACTGCTGCATAGACGGCACTCTTGCTGACACCAGTCCCACAATGTAACACCAGGGGGCCGTCAGCTGGCAGCATGTTCATTCTAACCTTTCGGCGGAATTCCAGGAAAGGAATGGGATCGTCTGGACACCCGTGATCAGGCCACTGAGTGAACTGGTACTGCGTGACCCGCTTCACTTTGTCATTACCCAGTTGCAAGTCAAAGCCTCTCACTACGAAGTTGGCGAATGTCTCTGTTTGAATATGCTTCACCATGACCTCTCCGTACTGGTAGATGCCTGTGGATGGCCAGTACTGTTCACTCTTCACGATGCCATCCTCCATGAGCCGGCCCAGAAATACAATCTGTTAGGATTAAGAAGAACATCAAATTGAGTACATTGTTGGATATTAGACTTTGGGTATTGGAATTTGAGTTTACATGTGTGGCAACAGGTGTTATGAGTGACATTTATAAATATTTCTGTATATTTATCAAATGAAACAGAGCTAGAAGTTTTAAATACCAAGCAGATGTACCTGTGCAACATCCTTGATGTAGACCATGTACCAAAAATCTCCCATAGTTATCTCATTGAATGGACTTTGGCATGCAATGTAAGCATTTTGCTTGTTGTAACCCTGTATATAATTTGCATTTATATAGTCTGAATCTTGCTTTCCTTTCAATATCACCCTACTATGATCATATGCCATGATATGATCAAAGCGGTTTTTATCATAATTGACAGGCTTCAGCGCATGAGCCCATGGGTACTTTTGACCAGCTGGCAAAAGTCTATACTCGTCGTCAAATGAAATCTTTGGTGTTGTATGATGCATGGCTGCTACCTTAAGATCATCTGGAATATATTTAGGGTCCACTATTGGGAATCGCTTTTCATCAACATCGTGAGTTTCACTCCACTTGTCATGTTTTGGTTTCGGTTTGAGAGATTCACCAAAGTTCTGAGTGTAATATGTTAACCAAGTCTTATCTTTGGCATCATATTGATTCCCTCTCCTCTTCAAGCACCAAATCACCAAAATGATAATAGCCACAATGAGCAATATTCCAAGAATCACTGGAACAATTATAGCCACTAAGAACATTGTATTAGCCTCCGCGACTGCCTCAGTAGTCATGACATCAGCTGTTGTTGTAGAGGGTACTGGATCAGGTGTAGTAGTTATTGAAGTACTTGTAGTAGATGTAGTAGATGAGAAAGTTGTGGGTGGCGTAGTAGTAGTTTTTGGTGGTAATGTCACTGTGGGTGTCACTGCAGAATCACTGTCGATAGTCTTAACAGGAGAGCTGATCTGTGAAAATGACATCTTTGTGACATCATCCACTGAGCTGGCTACCACAAAATAGACATTGTAAATCTCATTTGACTGCAAAGCAATGTTCTGATAACCATTCCATGGTTGACCATCCCCGATGAGAAAGTATCCGGGAGGTGTTAAGTCACCCGGAGGAATGAAAGCTGTTGTGTAGCCAGAGAGAGGTATGAACCCTACAGGGTCTGGAAGCGTGGCTCGACGCTTCCGGGTAGATCTTCTAAAAGATTCTTGGATAATTTGGAGGAAACGTTTTGTATATTGAAACTCGTCGCTAATTTCCCTCTTTCTTCTGGAGTCAAGAAGAGCACCTACCACCTTTTCTACAACTACAAAATACCTGAAAATAGATAGTGTCTATGTTATTCAAAATATGGAAACTAATTTACGGTTTGCAATTGAAAGCACGACATTCACACCTTAATGTAGAAATCGCATTTTACAATACGCACGTTTTTACAATACCAATCCAAACACAAGTGAGACACCTTCATAAATATATCCTTGATAACATGAAAAACATTAGCCACGAATAACGCCAGCCAAACGTGGCATGAGCTCCTTCTAATAAGCAAGGCCTCAAACATACAAAGACAAGTGACAGCAGACGACAGTTACCCAGACAGTGGTCCTCCCCTCAGCGTGCCGGGGCTGCGGAGCTGTACCGTGATGGAGGCTGTGGTCGTGCTCATGACCTCTGGGCGCGGCGGGATGGCTGGCGTGCCCACTTCAGTCCATGATGAGAACTGGGCAGACGACCCGTAGCCCTTCCTTGAGCTTGCCTGTATTGTAGAATGAGAAATTTTGCATGCCTGCTAGTTATTAGGGATTTTCAAATTTTCAATACTTGAAGGGCTGATATAAGGGACCTGTTCCAGCCAGAGGAGTATTCAGATATTACATATTGCCATTGAGATAAAACATTCAGTGTCAGTTAAATACCAGATTGATCCTTTGATGGATAATTTGGTATGAAAGTTTTTAACAAGATCTTAGATATATGGTATAAATACAGCATACTTGTATGATAAATCTATACTGTGCTGCCATCATTAGGTTACATAGCTGCAATTCAGTTTGAGATATTGGAAGAACCACGGTCTTGTCTTCAGTGTCGGGGGAACCAATTGACAATACTGCAATTGCTCTGTACAAAACCTGCCAATGTAATTATAAAGAATCAAAGCATGCATTCATTCAACTTAAAATATAACCATTGCGTTATTAAGAAACTTTAGATAATGGACTCATTATACATAAAAATAAAACGTAAACGCTTTCTCTTTCAATTTCTAACATACAATGTGCATTAGCATAACAAAAGCACTGTATTTTTCTTGAAAAATACATATCTTACTGACTACTTACTCTATAATTCTGCAGCTGTCCATTGGCATTCACAGGCGGCTTCCACCTGAGATACACGCATGTGCTGTTCCGGAAGGTTCTCTCCACGTCCAGTGGTGCAGACGGGTTTCCATCACTCGTCTGCTCGGTCAGTGGCGCCGTGAATGCTCCCCAGCCACCGTTCTCAGCGGCACCATTGCGCGCCTGGATCTAGAAACATTATTGCAAATTTGGTTCTTCAATCACCATTTACCACTCCGCGAATCAGATGTCATGACAGAGTGCCATTTGCACGCTGCTATAAAAAATTACTGCGCTCGACACTATGACGATAGAGCTGTTACGTTCTGAACTGATTGAGCATTTTAAAGGAAAGTTTAAGGACTCTGTGGTAAATGGTCTTAACTATCGGGAAACGATCAAGAGATATCTTTGCACATATGCATGTAAATATTTGGTATTTATCATCACAATTCAACTTGACCAATCAGTGAAATATGCGTTGTTTTGGTCGCCATTTAATATATATTGGCATTGGTCATGTTTTTCTCTGTGCGCATTTTTGCAAATAGATAAACAAGAAATATTTGATTCCAATTAGATAAGAGACATAATTGAAATTATATTAATTAATATTTTGCAAAGAAAAGCCATGAAAAAATTACATTTACCTTTAAAATGTATATGGTATATGGTTTGAGATCAGCGAGAAGAGCGAAATTGCCATTGCCTTGAGCAACAGTAGTGGTAGACTCGACATCAGGCTGGCTGTTTATGGCATAGGCAATCCTAGAGTAAAGAAGACAAATGAATCAAATGAATGAATATAACAAATAAGACTAATACAACGCAATAATTTGCAACTAGTCATAAACCAGGTATAGTGGTAAACGACAGATTTACTCAACTTCACTTTATTCATTATTTCTTCAATATCGAGATAAAAGATTTCCTGCTGTATCTCAGTTCCACCAAATGGTATCTTCATTGAAAACATGCCACATACCTTATGAGCACCGATAAATGTAAGTCAATGTATAAAGTTTTTTACCTGTATTCTATAAGAAGTCCATTAGGTGGAGATGGAATGTCCCATGTGACAAAGATGTTGCTGTCTGTCTTGTTAATAACGCGAAAGTCTCGTGGAGCAGGTGGTACTGCAACAAAGGAAACAATACTGTTTTACTCACAGTTCTCACAAAATGAATAACACTATTAAATGTCCAAGGTTAGTGGCTAAAAAACTTTAAAATGAACAGAGATATATCTACATACCGCTCTCTTTAGTCCTGGCAGAGAATTCGCTGGATAAAGGGCCAGGTCCCATCTTATTGACATAGGATATCTTGATGGCATACACAGAGTACGGCGTTAGGTCAGACACAGTGACACTTAATTTGTCTTTGGCCACAATATCCGAAAATGTTGGATTCGGATCACCTACAAACGCACATAATAAACGCCTTACCATGAATGCTGATGAAGAAAAGAAAGAATTTTTGTGCACAAGAAAAATTGTGTAATGATATTACACATACTTATGTAATTGAACACCATACCCAAAATATCACACATCATCATTTCATCCCCTAGAATGGATTGCAATTCGTGGATATAGTGTGGATATGTTGTGAATTCAAATAGGAGCATTACATTGAATAGTAAACATCTAATACCTGTTTGTTGAACTCTCACTTGATAGTACAGCAGGACCCCTCCCCGTTGTTCACAAGGTACCGGCTGCCATGTGTAAGTTATGGACGTGGAATTGAGGGCTGCAAAGTTGACACTTTGCACTGTTCCAGTAGGCACTACAAATAAAAACACGTTATTGGTTATCCTACCTTTCCAAACATATCCACCAGATTGTCTTTATTTTCCATATGGATAACAAAGTATGCACATGATAGGTGGGCATAGATTTATATTTCATCACATCTAGATCTACACAGCTTGACAAATGGAGAAAAGCAGACCAACTAAACTTGTTGGAACAGTCACCAACAATTAAGGCAATTTACAAACACCAAACATCCTTATAGCATATACATCTTTACATAAATTGGCTTAGTTGGTACTCATGTTTTGCTAATACTTGCAATGATTATAATACACTCTCCATGAGAGTCATGATTATGCTTCCCAACCACATGTTTTCCAACATAATCATACACAAGCAAGCATTCACAACATCACAACAATCGCACAATTCGGTGATATACACAATTCGGTTGTTTTTTTAAAACCGTTTCCACCACAACCATGGCCATTTAAAAATCTTTAGGCACATTGAATGTTTGAAATGATAGGTTAAAAATGTAAGATAAAGGTGAAGCAACGATCTCAACAGGATGCTTTTTTCAGACATGGTAAAAACAACCGAATTGTGTGTATAGCCGAATTGTGTGCCTAGTCTTCTAGCCAGTAATGCGCTCACGTGTTTCTGGTGTGGTGTAGTTTTTGGACACAGCAGTTCCTGCGCCCACAAAGTTGCTGGCTGTCAGCTCTATGCGGTACTGGCTCCAGCTCTCCAGGCCCTGCAGGGTGAAGCTACAACACCAACAATGTTCACAGGTAAAATATGTACAATTGAAGTGATTGAACGTAATTGTTTCCACCGTGGATACTTGGATAGAAACATATCAAATATGGAATATTTATTATCACAGCTATATGCAATTAATAGAAATTCACAGAAACAAGAACATAACATACAACCCCCTCCCCGCCAAATAAAAAAAAAGAAAAAGAAAGATAATAAAAGACACAAAAATGTCTCCTCCCAACCATTCATGAAGACACAAAAAAGAAACATAAATATTAAAACAAAATATACGTCATCAAAATCCTCACCCGCAGTTATTCCCTTATACTATAAGCTCACCAAAACCCACGTTTAGAAACCCAAGTCTCACCTAGTGGCCGACCCCGCCAGCTGCGTGCTGATGGGCTTGACGGCGCTGACCGGCTCCACGGCGGCAGTCGCCGTCCGTCAGCTCGATCTCGCCAGTACGTGACGTTGCTGTGGACGGCAGACTGAGCACGGGGCCGTGTTAACGGCAAAGGCTAATAAATATAGACGCGCCGTCTATTCTACGTCATGCTCGTTTTGCACCGTCTATAGTCCCAACCAAGATCTGCAAAGCGTCCGTCAAACGGGACCCGGCGCTTTGGACGGCAGACGACAGTGTGTGTGGTGGCCGTGCGGGATAGTTTGTTTGCGTCCTAAAACCCGCTCTACACTTGAGCGATCATGAGCGAACCCGTGAAACGCATCTTGGGCGTTTTATGTCACGTCGTCAACTTGGGTGTTTGGTGGCGGCATTGAACGTAGTAAAAATGCGATCCGTAGACGCAGCATAACTATTTGAAGCAAACTTAAACCAAACTGAATGTTCGTTCAAAATTTTTGAACATGTTCAAAATTTCCTGACGAATTTGCCAATTCGCCAGTACACGTAGAGCTATGTAGGTGGAATTCGCTATAGTGTAAAGCGGGTTTTAGTCTAAATATAGAGCTTATGACTTCTCTACTTTTCTGCTCTTCCTACACTGGTTTTACGCCTGGAGCTAGTCCCAACCAAGCCTTGGCATGGATGAAGCCAAATTTTGGCCAAGACAACACAGTTAGAGATGTAGCCATTCTATTTTTTCCCGTGATGTTTCGACCATGTAGAGCAAATCAGCAGTTAATAGTTTTCAGTTTTCAGGACCATCTCGGGACCATGCAGGGACCATATATATAGCTAGTTTTGACCTAGACTTGTTGGCATCGATAATAGTGGAATGAGGTGTTTGGTTAAAGGCAGTCCTCGTCCGTATTACGGCATAAGTAGCCTTGAAGATTACAAGTAAGTATTGAGACAACATAGACTAGACATGATAGATATTCGTAGGTGCATTATACATGGACATTTCGAGCAGCATAGGCCCCAGTTCACTTCTGAACCCGACGACTTAGAGTAAAATACCCGATAGGACTGAACCCAATGTGGTAGTTAACAGAGGCGAAAACCATGCTGACTTCTTTACTGGTTGTTATGAAGTTCATGAGTAAATACCCGCGCAACAATGAATTCTCAAATGACGTTCAGCTACTCACGAAGTGGTTTTGGTGTAGTAGTGGTTGGAGTCGTTGTCGTTGTCGGTGTTGTAGTTGTAGTTGTTGGTGTTGTTGTTGTTGTAGGCGTAGTGGTAGTTGTTGGTGTTGTTGGAGTGGTTGGAGGTGTAGTGGTTGTCGGAACTGTAAAATACAAGAAAGATGAGCTTAATAATTCCAAAATTTGGTCTAGGAAATATATACAAATATTAAAGGAATAACAGAACAAGTCTTCTGCTTGAGACACAATCTCTTATCGATTCCAATCACTTTTATATTATTCATCTTAATACAATTCCATTTTTAATTGCCGTTGAAATGTAATAAACACTACCCCATCCCCATACTCCCCAAACACCATTATTAACACTTACCGTAACAAGACGCCTTGACGGGTTCTGACGCTGGACTGGGCAGGCCCCGCACCGGCTTGTCATACACCGTCATGATGCTGACCACCCGGTAGGAGTAGTACATCAAGGGGTCGCGGTCTGTGAACAGCACGGATGTCCTCTGTCCAGGCACGTGCGGGAACGTCCTCACGTCCTCAAAGACGCTGCCGTTAACACTTTGCTGCAGTCTGGTGGGGTCATAGAGACTGTGCATTACTAGTAGGATTCAAGGATGTTCATACAAAACTACCACCTACCACGCACAACACCAGATAAATAGAATTTTATAGGATATTGTGTAATTACATACAGTTGCGAAACCTTTGTAGTAGGCCTATTATACATTATAATAGATGATACCACTTTAATACAAGTAGGTCTACTCGTGGGCCTACCAGTTAATCTACCTCTGTGGAGTCGGTTGTTATTAATAATTTTTAATTTGAAAAATAAAATGCCGCAAATGCAGGGGGTGCATCTTTTCCTCACCAATATACTTCATTTTCATAGGGTTTTTGGCATGCCCGCCATCGATTGCGCGTACAAAACCCATGAAATTCCTTAAGTGATCAGCCCATTCTTTAAAAAAACCTGGATCTGCCATTGCTTCCCGCATCTGCCACTGGCATTGTAATTATTGGTAAAAACAGAGAAGCAGACGGCAGCCAGCACTCACATGTACTGAGACACGTGGTTGTCGCCGATGTCCACGCCCTCCGTCCACGCGTCCCACATGACCGTCATGCTGCGACACGTGATAACTATGACGTTCACTACTGTAGGAGGCGACACCAGCTTTGGCAGACCTGTAAACGGGGTATATATTAGTTCACGTCATAACATAGATTGCTGTTGAAGCATGTAATTGAGAAAAACGATAGTACACCGTAGAATCTCTCCATTATAAGACCACACCTCGTGTTAGGTGGTCTCAATAAAGAGGTGGTCTTTATACAGAGGTTCGTTTTCGTAGCGTTAAGAAGGTTTTGGACCATCAAAGGTTGTGTTATTATAGAGGTGGTCTCAATAGAGAGATGGTCTAAATTGGAGGTTCTACTATACTATTCAAAATTCTGTCTTGCTGGCTCCATACGGTAAAATACTGAATAGGCTTCAAGGTTTGACGTACGTGTTTGGCAGGAGGCGCCCGTCCACTCGGGGTGGCACGCCCCCGGGCACACGCCACTGATGCTGCTGCACTGGTCACCCACTGCGCAGTGGCACTCGAACGCGCAGTCCACCCCGAAGTGCGTGCTATCGCATGCTGGAAAACACGCACCCAATAAACATACATTTGAAAGGCAGGATTCAATGTGAATCTCGTTGTTCGATCGGGAGTGTAACGACTACTCAATAGCGGAAGTTTAGAAATTGTTAATGATGACAAGCTTACTGCCATTTTGTTATAAGATACACATTCACAAAGGGGAATAACACAGAAGGAATAATAAGAACAAAGCAGGAAGAAAAAGCATATGAGGAGGCGAAGACAAAGAACTGGAACAAGAAAACAAGAGGAAGAACAAGAAGACAAAGAAAAACAGAAGAGGAAAAAAGGAGGAAGAGGAACAGGAAGACAAAGGACGTAGAAGTAGAAGCAGTAGCAGCAGCAGGAGCAGCGGCGGCGACGGCGGCAGAACAAGAAGAACAAGAAGAAGATCACCTGAAGAACATGAAGAGCAAAACAAGATCAAGAAGAACAAAAACACCGTACGTGTCTGGCACTCCGGCGGCTCGGACCACCCGCGCGCACACGTGTAGTCGGCCGTGCAGCCGTACTCGGGGTGGCACGCGCTCGGCCCGTTGAGGCAGTGGCACGTGCTGTTGCAGAGCGTGCCGAAAGTCCCGGCCGGGCACGTCACCGTGGGCGCTGTGGGGAAGGAGGCGAGGGTTGGTTAGGGACTTAATATGGTTTGATGGTGGGTACCCTGCATAGTATGCGTGGATAGCAGAGAATGGTGAACACTAAAACTGTGTATTTGATCACTTACCTGGGTTAAGTTGTGCCGCAGCAAATAGAGACAATATCAGAACTGCAGCACTGGTGATTACTATTGTCAATAGCATGCGCATGTTGTCGAAATGTTATAAACCTTGACTATTTAGTATGCACATCAAGGCGGGATATGGCAAATTCTAAAACTGAATGCAGGGAAGCTATTTGTTCATGGCATCACCTAGATATAACAAAAAAGAATACTTAGTCAACATTATTTGATATAGTATGACGTACATTAACCACAACAAGAGTTTTTCAATAGTTCATTTGAGACATATGGTGTAACATCTTTTTTAGTTCAATAGACCCACGGTGTATGCATCATGATGTTCCAATGACGGATTTACCCCACCCCCCCCGGGACCTGAGAGAACACCCGATTTCCACTTGTGGTTGACGGGACTGTCTAACGCTTACGTGGAAATCAACAAGGAAGCGTTCCTCCCTATGAATCAGCTCGAGTGTGAATCATATATATGTATTACTGACCAAATCTATATACAAATACAATCTTAAACAATTCTTAGTGTGTTACTATACTAGAACATATTGGTTCTTATTATAATCAGTGTCCACTGGCATTTTGAAATAGTCGTAAAATTACCCCCAAAACAACGTACTAATATAACAAGACTAATATTAAAACGTAATAAACAAAAAATTGACAAGATCTCATAGCCTATCTACTATGTATATAGATTTAACAAATATCCAGCGATCACGCATATCAGCATGCACAGAGCTCTATGATTCACAAAGTAAATGTATCTTTATGCCTGTTATGATATCACAATTATATAATGCTTATCCACTATGATTAACCTTATTACAGATGTAGAACCAATATGTTTGTGCTGCATTTTCTGTTGAACATGGTCACGCAATGAGAAGGCTCAACATACCAGGCATAGCACGATATAAAGGTAGTGAGCAAGACGTTTCCATGGTAATACTTTATAGGACAGGTGACGCATTAATGTGCAGGTGTGCATGCATGTGCATTCCCATTAATTATCATGCCCAAGGTTACAAATGCCTGCATACCGTACTACTACAAGAGTGACGCTATTCATGAGGGAATTATGTTTGTATGGGTTCTATATGACCTCGTATAGACAGCAGTGCAGAAATAATATTTGCACACCCCAACATACTATACGATTAAAGAATATATGTGTTTACCAACGTGCATTTATTCCTGCGCGTCAATGAAACAGACATTTTTATTTCTGTTTGTCCGTGAGGCAGATATGTATGTGTGCGACGGTTTATCTTCATAAAATATCTGCTTTTAGTGTCCGGCTTATAGTGCCATTAAGGACTGCGTATTAAAAGTTATATGTGTGGAAAATTGAGGACATTATATGGTGCATTATTGCTCATATCCTAGGTATTGAGTATACGGTATTGCCATTGTTGGATATTAACAATCTTAACGTTCTTGAGTACACTATTTAGAATTTTGCAAAATCCAATTATATGAAAGCATTAGCATATCATTAAAGTAGAACTCATCATTCACCGCACGCACACGATTTTAACTCACAAAACTAAAACAAAGTATTCTATATCTGAATAAACGGGCTTCATTACGGGCTCAAATATGTATGTCTACTAGTCCAATGTAGTACAGTTTATCAATACAAAGGAATCCCCACTGGGAATCGATACAACCTAGCCAGTTTATCCATAGAATCATTAACTGCACGGCCAACCCAATAAATATGGTCTTTAATAATCACGCAATTTCCATAAACTCCTCTTCTGCATTTTAGTGAACATTATCGAACAGCTTTTAAACACTTCCAATAATCTAAATGCAATCTATATTCGCGTAATTTCTGCACACAATATAAAATGGTCTAATATACACTTGAAACACACACAGAAAAAAATCCAAACTACATACTTAATAAATGTTAGAGACATTCATTATCCTAACGGTGCCATATCCATACTGTATCCACATTTCCCGGGATCAAAACATGTCTCAGCGCGGATCCACAGACTGGGATCCCGGCATTTTTCACCTGCTCGGATCGATCCGTACTTGGCGTCACTCTTCGCCTGGGTGTGTTTTATATTGGTCCAGCCAAACAGTATATGCATAAATATTGCACCAAGTAAAAGGTCCATTGACTCTTCACGCACGCATTGCGTTATTTCTTGGTATTGTTTTTATTATTAATTTGTAAAACAGCTGCGCAAACTATTTGGAGTGTTTCTCTGTTTTTCATTGTATGGACGTTGTTGTTGTTGTTGTTGTTGTTGTTGTTGTTGTTGTTGTTGTTGTTGTTGTTGTTGTTGTTGTTGTTGTTGTTGTTGTTGTTGTTGTTGGGGGGGGGTTATAAGGGGTCTAGAAGTCTAGAAATCTAATATCCCTCTTTTTTTGTCCCTTTTTTTCCTTTATCCCTATTTTTTTTGGCCTTTTTTCCCCTTACCCTCTTTTTGGGGGCCTTCTTCCCCTTATCCCACTAATTGGAGACCCCTTATCCCTTTCTGACCCTTTTCCCCTATCCCTCTTTTTTCAGCCTTTTTTTTCCTTATCCCACTTCCTTATACCCGGCTATCTCCCAGTTATTATTATGTCAAATATTATGCGTTATTTTAGTTTGAATATATTCTGAATTCATGGGCGCGGTACACGCTCTAAAGTAGATATGTATGTTAATGTAGATCCTAATTCCCGAGAAAGCCATTAAGAGAGAGTCGAAGATGCCCTTGAGCCATTATTAAAATCATGCGTCCCAACATCATGGGAGAGGTGTTTGGGGTATGTATACAACAGTACTACACTGATTTACAAAAACTATACCATACACATTACTACTATCATATAGAAGGGTATCTAATAAGCACATAGACCATGGTAGCCAGGGCATCCGTTTTAGGCTTGAGTTATGCTTTACTTTATAACTTCACATTATTGAAATAAGTGTACACAGTCCTATGCGATTAAAATTTCAATATTTTCACCGTAAGTTAACCAGAAAGTTGTTTTGGGCTCGCTCGATTAAAATTGGTTTAACATTGTTGATCATTTTTATTTGCTTTAATTTAATTTGTTTTATTACTGTGGTATATAATAGCAAACAACATGAGTCGCATATTAGTAGATGATATACAGGCCCTATCAGTCAGCTTTACAATTACTGAACAAGGTCTGATATAGTCTTTACGGGAATGCAAACCTAATTAACTTACTGCAGAATAAAGCTATATAATATTGTCTAAACCGTTTACTGTATGTAATGGGGTCCGTCGAGGAGGCGTTTTATCTCCCCTGCTTTTTACTAGACATCTTGCATAAGGGATTAAAAAAGTTGTACACCTTAGCACTTTTGGTGTTCAACCAATCAGTGGCCAGGAAAAGTACCAGCATATTCATGAAGTGTGTCTAATTGAGTTATAATAAGGGTCAACATTAAAATGAGGTTCCTCCCATTCCTTATTCATTAAGCATGTTGTTAAACAGTGGCATGTGTTTTTCAGAGTATGGCTGTAAACATATGATATGCGAAATTCATGAGTTATGAATTGATATTCATGGTAGTCTGATACAGTAAAATATCTTTTAAAATGATAGTATGATAATTTTACATGAAGTAAAACATATAAATAGCATTTTTCATTATTTCAAATTGTATTAAAATGACAGCCATCTTTCATATTACATTTCGTAATGAATGATTCAACTCCCACACACTGTACTTTATGAGGTCCCAAATAATCCTTCATTAATGTAATGGATTTTGACGGCTTTTGGTGACGCAATATCATGAGTTCAAGTCCTGTTGGATGCCATGGGATATGGATTTAGGAACCTTGGTAATGAAGTATCTTGGGTAATCCTTAAAAGTTTGATACACAATTAGAGTTGGTATTTACTTAGGTCAGTATTTAATGGCTGTTAGGAGAAGGGCTGCATTTTAATATACACTGACAACCTGCGTTACTATAACAAACAAAAAAAGCTAATTATAAAATATATCAAACAACATTTTATGTATTAATGCCCCAAAATAATGTAGTTATTGATATTCCCATGATTATTATACCACTAAGGAGGTGAAATGTACTTTGACCAACAAGTCTTTTAATCCTCTCAGGCAAATAGACATCTTGCATAAGGGATTAAAAAAGTTGTACACTTTAGCACTTTTGGTGTTCAACCAATCAGTGGCCAGGAAAAGTACCAGCATATTCATGAAGTGTGTCTAATTGAGTTATAATAAGGGTCAACATTAAAATGAGGTTCCTCCCATTCCTTATTAAGCATGTTGTTAAACAGTGGCATGTGTTTTTCAGATTATGGCTGTAAACATATGATATGCGATATTCATGAGTTATGAATATACATTCATGGTAGTCTGATACAGTAAAATATCTTTTAAAAATGATAGTAGTATGATAATTTTACATAAAGTAAAACATATAAATAGCATATTTCATTATTTCAAATTGTATTAAAATGACAGCCATCTTTCATATTACATTTCGTAATGAATGATTCAACTCCCAAGATGCGTGTCGTACACACTGTAATTTATGAGGTCCCAAATAATCCTTCATTTAATATAATGGATTTTGACGGCTTTTGGTGACACAATATCATGAGTTCAAGTCCTGTTGGATGCCATGGGATATGGATTTAGGAACCTTGCTAATGAAGTATCTTGGGTAATCCTTAAAAGTTTGATACACAATTAGAGTTGGTATTTACTTAGGTCAGTATTTAATGGCTGTTAGGAGAAGGGCTGCATTTTAATATACACTGACAACCTGCTTTACTATAACAACAAAAACGAAAAAGCTAATTATAAAATATACCAAACAACATTTTATGCATTAATGCCCCAAAATAATGTAGTCATTGATATTCCCATGGTTATTATACCAATAAGGAGGTGAACTGTACTTTGACCAACAATATACAAGTCTTTTAATCCTCTCAGGCAAATATGGAGTAGCTATTACAGAAAACCTACAGTTTTGTACAAGCAATTAATCTCTTTGGCAGCAGCAGAAAGGGGGTGATTGAGATGCACATTTAATGGTCTGCATGTGTTTACCAGGGGTAGGAGTAGCTGGATGGAGGATATTAGAGGGATCAAGCATTGCCACATACATGTAGTGTGAGTATGGCGGTCACATATGACTGTGGGAGGAAGGTGATATAAGTGTATTTAATCTTTCCCAGACCTGTATAGTGATGAGAGCTGGTGTGCGGGATGTGGGACAGGGGGAAGAATGCAAAGGGAGGAGCATTTAATATGTTCCAGATCTCATCCGTTTCAAGCAGAGCAGCAGCAGGAAGGGGGTGAATTAATCATAGACCTGTTTAGATGGGGATGTGGTAGAGAGGGTTGGGGAGAGAAGAGTGGTGGTGGCGGTGGAAGGAAGGGTAGGGATGAGTGGGACATTTAATCTGCACCGCACGTGTTTACCATGTGTAGCAGTAGCTGGGGGAGGGATATTAGAGGGATCAATCATTGTCATATTTAGTACATTTAGTGTGTAAATGGCTGTGACACATGACGATTGGAGGACGGTGAGGGAGGTGTAATAAATCTGTCACAGACCTGTATACTGACGAGAACTGGTTCGAGTGATGTGGGACAGGAGGAAGGATGGGGAGGGAGGAGCATTTAATGCGTTCTGGATCTCATCTCTTTCAACCCGAGCAACGCTGGGTAAACAGCTAGTTGTGATATAAATAGGCAACTTCTAGCTTTCTATGCTAGAGGTAATATGTTAATAAGAAAGTTTTCTAAATGTGATGATGATATAAAGAAAATAATATTCAATGCTTACTGCTCAAACATGTATGGCAGTCATTTATGGAGTAATTTTACAGTCGATTGTCTACGTTTGATCACTGTATGTCCTCTTTCTATGTTTTATCAGGAATTCATAATTTTGACACTTTAGCGAGAACCTACATCAACAGTTTTATCTGCCGACTTACAAAGAGTGGTAACCCTCTAGTTAACACCATTTGTAGCAGTTCGTATTTTATCTTTAAAAGCAATCTTTTTAAAATGTGGATAAAAAAGCGTACAATATGTGATAAAACATATATTGTCTTTTAATCTCTTTCCTTTTTGTATTAATGGTTGTATTGTTGGTGCTTTTTATTTATTTTATATTTTATATACTTTTTATTTTCATATGGGTTCACTTTTGCTTGTACAAAGTGGCTACCTGAAATAAAGATTATTATTATTTTTATTTATAATATCATTTAGTAGTGATTTCTTAGCATCTGGATTCATTATAGTAGAAGGTAAATAAACCTACTCAAATGCTTCTCTTATCATCAAGAAGCGACGTTTCGGTGGATGTTCCATCTGCATCAGGCTTGTCTGGCAAAGTGTGCCGAATGTTGTTGTTTTGCACTCTGCTTCTTTTGAGTCACGTTATGGATGTAATTCCCAGTCACGTGAAGTAGTCTTGTCAGAACTGCCTTGGTTCAGGTTAAGCTTGAGTCTGCGTGTGGCGATCTTCAGGACTTCAAGGGGTGTTCTTCAGCTCTAATTCTCTTCCTGTCCAATGATCTTCACCTCTTGTTCATTCTGGTGGCACCGACGTACTCTTCCTTGCACTGGGGACAGGAGATGCAGTAAACTACACCACATTTCTTTAGTGGGTCAGACTTGTCTTTGGGCTTGACCAGGTTGGATCTCAAGGTATTGAACGGCTTGTTATAACCGGGCACTCCGTGGTTTTTGAAGATAATCTGGATCACCTCTGACGTTCCTTGCATATACGGGATCTGTACAGGGAATCTGGGCTGACAAGTTCACGCGGTGGTGGAATTTCCAAGTCTTAGATCTTGTTTACGAAGTCTTCACTGTTCTTGGTCGAATGTTCTGTTTTTCCTTTGATGGGGTTAAGGATAGAAGACAAGTGTCTTGCAGCTGGATTAGTAATATTACCTATTCTAGACACTATCGGCCGTAAGGGGATGTCCTTTTTATGTATTTCAGGCAGTCCGTAAAACTCAGGGATCTCCTCGGATGTCGGGTACAATTTCTGAGAGATTCTGTTATCTTTCTCCCATTCTCGTAATATGGCTACTAACTTGCGTTTATATCGAGCTGTTGGATCTTTCTTCAAGACTTCGTATACCTTCTTGTCATCTAGTAATTTATGCAGTTTTGCTTGGTACTCGGTTTTGTCCGTGATGGCTGTTGCCCTCCCCTTGTCACCAGTTCTGACAAGACTTCTTCACGTGTCTGGGAATAACACCCATCACGTGACTCAACGCGGAAGCAGATTGCAAAACAACAACATTCGGCGCACTTTGCCAGACAAGCCTGATGCAGGTGGAACGTCGCCCGAAACGTCGCTTCTTGACGAGAAGAGAAGCATCCGAGTAGGTTTATTTACCTTCTACTATAAAGCTATACAATACTTGTGGAATTATCTTAATTGCATTTGCATAGAACGATGTAAGTTTATTTCAATGATGTGAAGTGATAAAGTTTACCAGAGCATAAATCAAGTCTAAGACGGTTGCCCGGGCTCCCAGGTCTCTGTGGCCATAAGATAAACAACCTTTCCATATAATAGTTGCAATGTGTACGTTAACATGTTTTTAAATCATAGTAGTATACATACACACACACTCCCATGATACACGGGCCCATGATTAAAATTCTTATGAGGATATATATCTTCCCCAAACTTAAATGTCCCCGCCACATTGAATCAATTTAGAACTTGACAAAATTATTTTTCTGATGTTTGCACAATAATACTTCAACAGTAATCTTATTATTTTCTATATAGCTTCTATTGGGTGTATAAATGCATCCCAAGTAGGCCTATTTCTCATGACAAAATGTCGCGATTCACGACCAGGTCAAAGGGATCCCACCCCGGGGCCTCACCTTAATCGGCACTGCAAAAAGTCATGAAATAATGACCCTGAATCAAAAATGAAAAGGTCACGATTTTCGTATTTGTAAAGTAAGTAGTGTCTAGTGACCCATGAAATAGCTGTTTTTGAGTGCCTAATGACCTCTATTCACTATATTCCGTTTTGTATTTCATGTGATATGACGGGCAATATTTGAATATCTGATGGGCCCTATATTAACTCTATTGTCTCCATACTTTAGTACAATTATACTATGTTTTGAACCCTTCGATGTTACAAATAAAAACAAAACAAAACAAATGTTGTTACAATTTACGATGACTACACGTGGTCAAGGGTCTTGTACCTATACTCATTTCTTGTAAACGGGTGGGCACTGTAATATATTGTATTCCTAATGCTGAAATTTATATGGTGTTCACTTGATGACAAGAATAAAATTGGTGGATAAAACAGCAGCACGTTGATTTGATTGGACTAATTTGCCAATAAATATATGTATGGTGATAAACTTGAGTTGCTCATACCTGTGAATTGTATATAATTATGCTCATGATAATATCTTAAAGTGATACAGTATAATTGTGTTAACGATGTTAGAAATACATCATAGCATAATAAAAACACAAACACATTATTCATTATGCGGAAGCAAGCTTGCATTTATTAATAATTCAATCACAATAATTTTTTTAGAATAGATAGGAAGCTTTGCATAGATTTTGCAGGTAAATATGTATTCTCACTAGCATATAACCAGTATAGAGGCTAGCAAGTTCTAGAATCATTTTCCATAAAACTGTTCCAGACATCATCACAATATCAGTCAAAATAGGTCATCATCATAGATCATTGGTCAAAGATTAAATACATAAGTTATGACTAGAAAATACACAGTAAACAAGAGATTAAATAAATAGACATCTTGTTTGCAACTGGTACAAACTAAGAAGTTCAAGCGCATAGTCCTTCATGAGAATCAAGTGTCGTCATCGTAAGTCAAATTGTAGCCAGGGTTTTATAAAATAAATGCTATAAGCTGATCTTATTCAGATAACAAATTAATAAGCAATGGTTATACATAGTAAGCTAAATATCACATTTTGGGCAGCTGCAGGTTATATAAATATGTAAGCCTCAAATGCTTGTTTTTTATTCTTTAGTCCTTAATGTTCATTTTTTGTTAGTTCTTCTCTTCTCTTCTCTACTACTACTTGTCGCCGCCTCCATCTAGAAAAAAACAAATAAACAATATCATAATGCAATTAAAAGGTAATTTCTTAAAACATGACAAAACATCACAATGAAATCAGCAATTTTAGAAGTCCATGTACGCAATTTATATAAATTCCTACAACTTATGCATTAAGAAGAAAAAAACACACAAAACAATAAAACGATTTGCTAATTTTGGATATTAACAACACAGATAAGATCCATTTTTTTTAATATTTGTTCAGGTTTACATACTTGTGCACTGTTCACAGCTACATTGGAGTTCGACGCCCAGGCTGATGGTCTGAGAATAGCTGCCGCAATCGGCTTGCACATCTCTGTATGAGCCTGGCTGGCCTGTGCAGCACTTGCAGTCCTTAACGTGGATCAGCTAAAACAAAACACAATACGATTATAACATATAGATATCAGATATCACGTGATTACTGTTGCATTAGTGGTTTCTCAAATTTTGATGTATGAAAGAAGAGTAATTAAGTACACGTAGCTGCCTTGTTAATAATTAAGTGGAGTAAATAAAAATGAACTTTTTGACATAAGTAATGTAACACATTTTGTACTTCCTAATGATAAACCACATATTGGTGGTTTCTTTAGGTTGTTCTATTAATATCTTCAACAGTTTTGCAAATTAACAAATGACTTCGTACTTTGTTGAGTCAATTTGGAACAATTTTGGAAACATAGTAATATTATATATGCCATTCTCTACTGTTCATTTTTGATGAAACAAGACATTTCTCCACGGTAATTACATGGCTTCATCGGATGTTGAATTGTATGGGTCAGAACATCCATTGAAGCCATGTAGTTACCATAGCGAAACATCATGTTTCATCAAAAATGGACAGTAGAGAACAGTATATATAATATCATTGTGAATCTACCTACTGTCACTAACCTTCACTCTAACAATTTTGAAAACATCAGAAAAACTTAAAGAAACCGCCAAGATGTGGACAAGCATGAGAACTACATGAGCTGACTTTTATACAATTATTAAATTACTTTGACTACAGAAGCAGGTCATTGTAACAATGTGGTGGTTATGATCTACACAAAGTATGAACTCTAAGACATGCAGCATTATATAACTACTCACAGTTCCGTCCTCTTCCATGAGTACAATGTCAGAAGTCTTGCAGTGGCCCTCGCATCTCTCTACAGCTTCTGGCTGTATGGAGCGGCACTCATGACCCTGTGTATTGGTGTATTCCACGAATTCTCTGTACACTTCGGAGTGGCATGGCTCGCATGCTGAAATGATGCAGACATGCAGGGTATGAAATAAAGCCTACCCGGCGGCCCGGTGCCGGCTGATTTTGGCCAGGGCCGGCTGGTTTTAAAAGTTCACGACCCAGTGGGTAGGCTACTTTTTGGGAGTTCTAAATATCAACATAATGAAGGGCCGTACATTTTATGCCAGGGCCGGCTACTTTTTATAGTTGCTGGCCCTGTGGTCCGTATGCAAATTTTGAGGAGTTTCATACCCTGGGACATGCACATCAGAATCAAAGAGAGTTGCTATTCGCTTGAGCAATGATCTTGACTTTGCTTCAGGGCTCAAGATCAACTAGTCTCACTGTATCCTTATCAGACTTTCTTAAAGAAAGGCAAGTCTTTAGGATTTCTGTGGACTGGGAGGAGAGGTAAGGAAATACTGATTTTCATGTCATGTGGGTGGACTCCCACGGAGGTAATAGGGGCTGGAACCTGTTAAATCTTGCTTGGATAGTGTATTATCTCCTTAGGGAAACTTGTACAAGTAGAGAACATTGAAGAAAATAAGATATGAGCTAGATAATTGATATCTCATTTTGTTTACAATATGATTCTTAAATATTTATGAAAATATCAACAGCTTCTAAAAGTGTAAAGACACTTACGTGTTGGGATACATTCGCAGCACTTGTCCCAAGATCTGTCTGGATCAGAGTTGGCTACATAGCCCTATAAGAACAAAATATTTTGCTATTATCTGTAGTCGCATTTGACATCTGGCTATGCAAATGCTATAAATGGATTACATGTTAAATTGTTAACACCATTCAGGGTTCAGTATTTCTAACATAGCACGTAGGTAGTCAATATTTTTATAAACCAGTAAAGCTGATATTCACGCACTTCAAAAATAGATGACCAATTTGTAAATTGAATTGACTTTATAATGCTGTGAGAATGAGTAATACTGTAGCTAATAGTTTACATGGTACGCCTCCACTGATAAATTTAAAATTTCCACATGTCCGTAACTTAAACAAGAGCTGTGCTTAAATAGAAATATTTAAGTAATAACATCTACAATAGGCAGTACTCCTGATAATTATTCTAGAAATGTGGACAAAGGTGTTTTTATAATCAGTATTAGGAGTAGTTTTAAGACTCACATCTGCACATGGAGCACATTCAAGTTCCACCTCCTCACACTGCATCTGTCCATCAGTACCACAATAGCTGCAAGACACAATGTACTTGTAAGTAATCAGCAGATTCAGCACATGAATTTATTTTATTTTTAGTGATTTCTGATAGGCTCATTCCAAGTCAAGAACACTGAATGCACCATTGCCTGCTTTCCTTGTTACAAGACATGACTATAAACAAAATGAGTTGCCATTTTTCATTAAAACTTCATACAACACATAAAAATCAATAATTTGATTATGTAGCAAAATCAAGGTGATCAACAACTAAGCATTATGCTTATCAGTGCGGTTTACAATGACATTTAAGCATTATTGATCTAAAGACAATCTGAAGGTTATTTGAAGATTATTCAAATATTATTTAGGGATTACCATTTCAGTCCACAATCAGTACTCTCTGATGGGATAATCTCTCCTACAGCATAATCTACTCCACCGATGTTGCAGCCTTGATCAACACAGGCATCCACGTTACAGTCCTGGTACTCCGTTTCCAGAGACTCGGCGCAGGCAGCGCCATTGCCCTTTGCTGGTGGTGAGTTTCCTTCTCTGAAAATCCACTAGCATGAAATATCTCATATCCATAAGGTACCGTAGGATCTTATTATAACACGCATATAAATGTAGCTGTTTATAAGTTACTGAGTAGAAACGTCTTGTATTGAATCATATGCCATACAAAAATGCTTTTTAATGCTATCTTATGCAAGGGTCACTGTAAAGTAACAGAGATATATGTCTGCCTAAAAAGTACGTGTTTATAAAGAAGTTGTACTTTATTTGATATATGGTGAAATGCTACAAAGAATAACGTACATGTATTTCTTTTTCACATTCTACAATACCTGAATCGAGCAGATAGTCCATCCTCTGGTTTCGTACATGGACTCCAATCTGACCATTCTCCATATCCACAGTCCACTGAAATTATAATACATAATAAAAGTACATATAGACTAATAAACACTAGATCAAAATAGAAAAAAAGTCAACACACCACATTTCAACTGTGCTCGTACATTCTAATAAACAAATTACAATACATTATTTTTCATTCATTGGACCTCATTCAGTTATTACATGCAAGGTACAATGTAGTTTCTACTTGTACGTACCATCACAAGCATCATCATTACATGTCAGGTCACCATCTGTACAGGTACTGAAATAACAAGCAGACATGTGAGAGATAGTACGTAGTATACATTAATTACATGTAAGTCATAACATATTACTAAAATACAGTACAGGTCAAAATGAGAAAAAAAGTAGCCAGAATAGGGTGGGTTTAGAGCGCACCTCCTGAATCTGACAATGTACATGAAATTGGTAAAATTCAAGCTATCAAAGTGATCTGATCGTTACACCAATATCACAGTCTAATGCCAAAATAAAACTTTACATATCTTACTAGTCGGCAAGTGTAGCAAGCAAGTATTTAGATGGGTGGGGGAGAGTAACTATGAAACAAAAAGCTGACTTACCATTCTGTGCAACCATCAACAAGTACAATTGGTGTGGCACCTTCATATGCAGTAGTACCAACAAAGATCGGGCCATCAGGTGCATGGTATGGATTGTAGCAAGAGCATGAGCCAAGTGGCACACAGTCTCCATTGAAGTCCAATACAAAACCACCAGAACATCTAAAAATAAAGGAGATTTTGTCACAACAGAAACACAATTGAATATGTTTTAATAGACAAAGATGATTTATCACCAGTAGTGGCAAAAACATCACTTGGAACTTGGGTTCTTTCCAAGAATGAGCATGTGCTATCAAAAGCCCCATTATACCAGCAAGAGTAATATGATTCTTTAATGAAATGTCACATTATTTTGTCAGTGCATGACTAATGACATCTGGCACGTGTAGCGTGATAAAGTATTTCCATCAACAGCAGATACAACTTACTATATCGTGGTTTGTGCTATATACAAAGCAGTATTTGATGAATCTGTATATTATTTCTAACAGCTTTCCCTACAGAACATTGCATTTTGACATAACCCGCTGCGATAATTGAATTCTCTTGTGGAATTCAAATCTATTATGCTACTTATCCAATTAACTAATTAATCAATTTAGAAAATTCCTGCAAACAAACCAATCCTGCAGGATATGAGATATCCATAAAATTATCGGATGTCTCTAATCGTTACCTGCATGCCTCCTCCTCTGGGAATTCAGGAGCATCCAAAGCATATGGGTTAGAGTTATCGTAGCATGAGAGTGGGCTGGTGAATGGTCTTGATGTCATTGGGGCGGTACATGCTGTGAAAGAAAGAAAATATTGTACATTGTAGTGAATCTTTGGGAAGAAATATATTGCATTTACCTGATTATTTAGAAATATCACTGTGCGAAGCGAGGAGGGTGGCGGTGGCGGTGGCGGTGGCGGAAGGTAAGCACATATGAACAACAAATAATCAAAGTATATTGAATTTTGATATACTTTGTCTGCATATAACTTTTACTGCGATTTGATCTGTCAAATTAGTGTTCTGAGCAACAAATTTTTTAACCTCAGAAAGTTCTTACGATCCGTCACCCTCCTCTTTGATAAAAGTTACCTACATCAGTCGGAGGGAAAAAAAATGTCTCAAATAGCAAAAATTAAGCATTGAATCCTCTTGTTTTGGGTGTCTTTGGGTAGATTATCAAAATAAAATAACATCTCATGCTAAGATTTAAACAAATAGTTCGTGTTTCAGTGGAAAAATGCTTGTATAAAATTGTTCACATTTTTTAGTTGGGTCGTGAGGAGAGTGGCGACCGCCAGGCTTCCGCACAGTGAATATGAACACAAAGTCAGCGTCAGTCAACTTCCTTACTACTTGACGTAGAGATCAAAGTTGAACAAAACACACATGTATATTACAATGTGGATGGGAGAGTTCAGAATTTGCATTGCCATGATGGCTTGTCTATGAATGTGCTCTTCTAAGACAGTAAAATATTGTAATGGCAGTTCGTATATTTTATGTTAAGGAGAGGTGCTGAACCTGTGGAGACAGACAAATAAGTTGAGGGTGGGTGCAAAAAAGGGGCATTTAAGCACTCCAACACCCTGGATCTAACATAAGAAAATGTCACATATCCTGGGATAAACCATTGCAATGTCAAAATTGCAGTATGGTGTGCAAAGCACCATTCTGGAAGTCATCATTGATCAACAGTTCAAAAGGGTACTGTGCAATAGGAGATGAAAGATACTTTAAGAAAAAAAATCTTTATATATACATTTACAAAATGTGAGACAATGTAACAATCATCATCAACAATGGCTACAATACCATAGACGAATCAGCTTCAATATTCAATATTCAATATTCATATACCAAGTACATGGGGTAGTAACAACGTACTTCCGTCTGCTGGGCATGGCTGCGCGTTGCACTCTTTGACCTCTAGCGGCTCTCCATCACAGTCTTCGCCGAGGTTGGCTGGCGCGGGGCTGTCACACTTGCGCTCGCGGTACGAGATGCCGCCGTTACAAGTTGCTGTGCAATCGCTCCATGCAGCCCATGGTCCCCATTCACCATCAACTGCATGCGCAAATTAGAGAAGACATTATAATTTCTATAATGACACGTAGTTTGTTATCTCTATTTTATATAGCTTTTCAATGTGTAACTACTTTGGTACTTTTTGTTTGTGCTGGCAACAGCAATCGCTGCCATTCACCATCACAGTGTGGACACACCAACCCCCTCTTTCTCTGATGCACGCGCGCACACACATGCGTGCGCATATACATTATCACACACACAAGCGCACATACACGCACACTAACATGCACAAACGCAGGCACGAACCCACAGACACACGTATGGCATTGCGATACTGCAAAAAAATCCAATTCAAACAAATAACCGACAGTGTAAAGTGTAACACTCAAACAAAACCTTCGCATAACGTACCAATGCAAGGAGTAATAGCGCAGAACTCGCGCTCGAAGGTTTCGCACGGGCATGGGTCTCCGCCGGCATCTCCGGGGGTAATGTCTCTAGTCCTGGTCCTGTAGCCGCCGCCGCACTCAGCTGTGCATTCGCTCCAGTCGGCCCATTCGTGCAGTACGCAGTCACATGGCACGATGGTGCAAACCACCTCGTTATCCTGGCATGTACTACAAAAGTAAACCACGTGCTTTAATGATGTGTCCAGAGTTGTATTAGAACATTACAAGCAATAGCCCTTTCTGCTTTTGCACTACTGATGCAATGAGAACATTGGCTTTTCCATGTATATTTCATATATTCTTTCATAGCTTCTATGATGGGCATCACGCGTGTAAAGACAACAAAAATGAGTCGAAATCAGCACTACAAACACCATCACCACTTCAAACATCAACACAACACACATACAAAACACAAAAATCATAATGCAACCAAACACACAATACAAATACAGTGGAGCCTCTCTATTAAGACCACCTTTGCAACCAGTGTTAGTAGGTTTCAATACAGAGATGGTCTCTATACAGAGGGTCATTCTGGTAGCTTTAAGAAGGTTTGGGACCGTGAAATGTGGCCTTATTGTAGAGGTGGTCTCAATAGAGAGGTTGTCTTAATTGGGGGTTCTACTGTAAAAACAAAGTGCGTAGTACCAATTTCCACAGCATGACTCTCCATTGAGCTCCAGCAGGTCTCCGTCGCCAAGCACGTCTCCCAGAGCGAAGGGCGAGGTACCCACGTTGCCGAGGACGCCATCAGCCTGGGGCGGTTTGCCGCACAGCTCCTTCCATGCAGTTACAGTAATCGCACACTCTGCAAGCACACACACAAGAAACGGGATAAGTGGTGGCTTAGACAGCGTAGCGTTGGCACATTCAAGGCTATTGTTTGTGTTTGGCGGATGAGATATACATGAGGGGGGGGGGGGCGTACAGTTGGCTTTGGAGGTGCTGTCACAATCCCTTGAATTTACGGCATAGATCCAGTATACGAGAAATATATTTAAATGAATCAAAACTCTCAAAGCATTTTAGTGTACTAGTGCAGTCTCTACACCAAAACACTTTACAAGATTCACCTCTAGTCCATTTCGATTAGCATATATTAATTCTTTTGTTTCTAAAAATATCGTTACCTTCTGGTGGTGTAGTAACAGATGTTGTTCTTGAGGTGGCTGGAGTTGTAGTAACCGGCCGAATTGTGGTATAGCATGTCGTAGTGGCCACTTCTGATGATGTTACTGTTGATCCTCCAGGAGTTCTAGTCACCACAGATGTTGTCACTGATTCAGAACCAGTTGGTGGTGGCGTTGTCATGTAAGTCACAGTGATGCATGGAGTAGTTGTTGGTGGAGTTGTTGTAGTTGTTGTTGGTGGTGTAGTTGTGTGTTGGTGTTGTTGTACTTGTGTTGTAGAGGTGGTAGTTGTTGGTAGTTGTTGTTGGTTTGTTTGTGGTTGTTGTTGGTGGAGTTGTTGTGGTTGTGGTTGGTGGAGTTGTTGTGGTTGTAGTTGGTGGTGTTGTTGTAGTTGTAGTTGGAGGAGTTGTTGTAGTAGTTGTTGGTGGGGTTGTTGTGGTTGTTGTTGGTGGAGTTGTGGTGGAAGTTTGCGTTGTTGTTGTAGTTGGGGTTGTTGTGCTGGTCTGTGTAGTAGTCGTTGTAGGAGTTGTTGTAGTGGTTGTTGGTGGTGTGGTTGTTGTAGTTGTTGGTGGTGTTGTGGTAGTTGTTGTTGGCGGAGTTGTGGTTGTTGTTGTTGGTGGAGTTGTTGTAGTTGTTGTTGGTGGAGTTGTTGTAGTTGTTGTTGGTGGAGTTGTTGTTGTTGTTGTTGGTGGAGTTGTGGTTGTAGTTGTTGGTGGAGTTGTGGTAGATGTTTGTGTAGTTGTTGTTGTTGGGGTTGTTGTGCTTGTCTGTGTAGTTGTTGTCGTTGGAGTTGATGTTGAGATTGGTGGCAGAGTCGTTACGACTTCGTCACATTTGAAAGCTAAAACAAAAATTATTCATACATTACAGTTTTGAACCCACATGCTACCTTGATATAATGAGCACTAAGATGTCATTGTCATTGCTATTGGTGTCAAATTGTGAGGTTATCACGTCACTTTGTTCTTTCATACAGGGTAATTAAAAACCCTAGATAGCTAATAGCTATTCTGTCATAACAATTTCAAACACACATTAAATAGCCATAACTGGCTGCAATGCTGAGAAAAAATTGTGTACTGTTCGCAAGTTTTTTTTCTAAATGGGATTTGGTAAAAGAGACAATAGAGAGGAATACACGATTTCTAGACTATTCAATGAACAAGGAGATGCGAGAATAAAGGCAGAATATTGTGAGATACAGGGAAAAGGCCCAAAAGAGCGATTTTATACAGAGCCTTTATGAGACAGTATTATGGTGTTGTTTTAAAGCTCTCTAGGTGCAACGTAGTCCTGTGATGATGGCAAACAGAATGACTGGGCTGGAAGGCCGCTGTCAAATGAATCATTGTGTGCTTCCGTGGCCGAATGGATAGTTGGACTCGTGATCAGAAGGTCTTGGGTTCGAGTCCCGGTCGGTTCTGGTGGTAGATGTTGGACAAACTTACCCCTAACAGGTTGCACACTGGTCTGTGGTATCTACACGTTAATTAGGTACAGGTCAGGCAAGTGAAGATAATTTATATTGATAATCACGTCTGCGCTACGGTAGCAATTGTGGGAGTTGAGAAAGATATAGTGTGATAAGGATGCCAATGACCTGGTATGAATGCAAAGTCGTCTGATGCTGCATAGCGGCAAAGAAGACCATAAACTAGACATTTAAATTTTCATAAATTACAATTGCAGCAACGCCTTTTTGCGAAGGAGTAATTATAATATACATACGTATTTAGTAGCCGATTATAATCTACGTTGGTTACAGTTTAAACCCCGCTTTACACATCGTCAACTTGGGCGTATTGTGGCGGCATTGAACATAGTAAAAATGCATGGTACAAGTTGCTGAGGCAAACGAAGTGTTACTTATATGTGCGAATGTTCTGGGATCCGTAGACCAAGCATAACTAATTGAGCAAACTTTAACCAAACTGAATGTTCGTTCAAAATATTTGAACATGTTCAAAATTTCCTGACAAATTTGCCAGTTTGCCAGTGCACATATTTTGGGTGGAATTCGCTATAGTGTAAAGTGGGTTTTAAGTCCAACCCTTCATGTTTACATAGCTTTGAATATTAGAAAATACAAGGAATAACCTGCTTTAATTTCATCTTAAAGTTAAACATAACATACATGTTATAAATAGTACTCGGTACTGTTGTCAGTAGTTATGCTTTATGTTATCATTAATGATAATTGCACATCATGAGGCATCAACTGTCTTCATGGGTGGAGCAAGTGTTTCAATGTTGGGTATTGTAAAACGTTGCAGGGGGCATAATAGCACCATGTTGTAAGGATTATTTCGTAATAAGTCCATATATCCGATATTTTTCACTGATATTTACTGAGCAGATATATGCCGCATGAAATGTTCGATAAATGATGGCCCACAAAGTTTTAAACTCAATGTTGTATGTTAAAAAATGGTATTGCGTGAAAAGCATATTACCTTAGGATAAATATATTTTTTTTTCATTCAGCTATACTTATACCACTCCTACATGAATATAAATGTTTGAACATTCGTCCAGAAAATTAGAGCAATGCCCTACACGGAAACACATATACCCAACCCCCGACAGTAACTCTTGAAGAACCCTGCATATGTTGGTACTAGACTTGTATCATTCTAAGCACATCAAAACCACCAAAAATTACACGATAAAACTATGGTTCCTTTTCTATAAACGTGGCTCTTGTCTGTTAAAATATTCCCTGTAAGTAACAGAATATCAACATCATTTAATTGGACTCCTTGTCAACCACATTATGCCTACCAGTAGATGTAAGATATTTTTTCCCATCTGAAAATAAACGCTTTTCTGATTTCTCTCTTTCATATCTTAGAATTAGCCTATTAATGACTGAAGAGACACCCCCTTTATTGTTGGGGGTGGAGTAGGACCCAGGTAGGTGTGGGCGTGTTAACGCTGAGGTATTGGCCCATAACTATAATCTTTTAAATAAGGGGTAAATGTTGAAATTAACGATGCTGCGCTCTGTGAACACATTTCATCCTGTTGATTTTCTCAATTATGGTGCTGACTCCAGTAAATTAAATGTAAATGTCTGGTTTATAGTCTTGATCCAAGTGATCTAAACAATTTACACCAGGTCATCGGCACATTCATATACTTGCCATCTGGGTGTCCATATTACATTGTTTATTCACCACCTGTACCTATTTAAAACCCAGTGTGCAACCGGTTTGCTCAACACTTACCATCAGACCCGACGGGAATCGAACTGAACGACCTTCTGGTCACAAGTCCAACTCCCCTATCCATTCGGCCACAGGCACACTAAACATAGCCACTCATGACTTGCCATCGTGTCCTATTACATTGTATTCAACACTTAGGGGGCGGATGCCGTACGGCGTGCCGGCAGATCTGCCGTTGGCGAAATAAACCCACAGTGATCATATTTTCTTAAGCTGCCCCGGCTTTTTGAAATCAACACACATGATTTCTTAAGAAAATCGTAACATTACATTACATCAGAATAAGTACTGAAATGCGCTGTATACTGGTTTTGTTTTCACAGTATCAATATTAAAATGTCAACGATTACTGATCGTGAGGTAATTTACTACTGATAATGTTGGAAATCAAGAAAATCGGTATTGAACGGGAGAATAGCATGGAAAATTGTCGGATGTGATGGATTATCGGAGTTTAAATATTGAAACGCACAATATCATTGCAATATTTGGAGAGTTATTTGGAACAGAGCATACAATTAATAAACGCATAACTAGTAAAGGATTAATTACAGGTGTGCTAAGGTGATTTGCCGTAAAGGCTCTTTTTTATACCAATCCGTCAGTATAGATTTTGCCCAACAGAAAAGTAACTAAAGCAATCCATCCGACGCCATGCCGTAACAAGACGCCATACGGCTCGTTCATATCAATTGCCCCCCCCCCCGTGCAATCGAGAAATCTACTGTACGGCAGCCATCCGCTGGCGACGGCGCCATCGTCAAAATTTCACTGTGGGTTTTACCCTATGTAAAATGCATTGGAGCAATTGGCACGAAGTTGCCGCACGGCTTTATGCGATTATGGGTTTTGCCACTTTTATGCTACACCTGACTAACTCATAAATAACTTCACCGTTTTTGAAAAAAGTAAAAAGTGAGACAACACGTGTGCAAATACGTTTGACTTACACAAACGTTTATGTATTACGTACGTTCTACGTATGTGTGACATAGAAACAGCACGATAAAAATGCTTTAAAATACTTCATTCTTCTATTTTAATAGTTATAAAGAATATATTTGGTTTGAAAAATAGATAAAAACGACCACCAAGTTGTCCTGATTGTACACACATAATTTGGAGTGTGTACCTCTTCTCTTTAAAAAAGCCTTATGGGAACAAACATAGCCCTTAGTCATCTATATCTATATATAAAGGAAGAGGCGATTTTTTGCGTCACAAAAGGCTTTTTAACCACAAGACGTACACACTCCAAATTATGTATGTTCAACCTGGACACCTTGGTGGTCGTTATATAATGTCACATTTCAAACCAAATAAATTGGTTTTAATGATAAAACCAAGAAAAAAGATTTTTTTAGAAAGGTTGCTTACAGGGCCATGTTTGTTAAAGGTACGTAATACGTTAAACGTTTGTATATGTCAAACGTACGTTGCACGTCACAAGGCACAGTTATGTCAAACGTACGTTGCACGTCACACGTACAGTCATACAGCGAGGGAGCTGGGAAGGGTGGTGATGGTGATGGAGGTGCATTTTATCTGCTCGGACCTGTTTTGAGGAGGGTGTTGGCAGAAAGGGTGTGTGTGTCCATATGGCGGGGGGGGGGGGGCATGGCTGGTGTCCATATGGGTTGGGGGGTATGGCTGGTGGTGAGTCAGGGAGGAGCATTTAATCTGTTCCAGATCTCATCAATTTCAACCCGAGCAGCAGCAGAAAGGGGGTGATTGACATTTAATGGTCTGCACATGTTTAGCATGGGTAGGAGTAGCTAGCTGGAGGGAGGGATGTTAAATGGATCAAGCATTGACACATACATGTAGTGTGTGTATGGCTGTCATATATGAGTGTGGGAAGAAGGTGATGGAGGTGTATTTAATCTTTCCAAGACCTGTGTAGTGACGGGGAGCTGGTGTGAGGGATGTGGGACAGGGGAAAGAATGGGAAGGGAGGAGCATTTAGTATGTTCCAGATCTCTTCCGTTTCAACCAGAGCAGTAGCAAGAAGGGGGTGCATTAATTGTGGACCTGCTTGGATGGGGATGAGGTAGAGAGGGTTGGGAGAGAAGAGGGGGTGGAAGGAAGGGTAGGGATGAGTGGGACATTTAAACTGCTCCGCACGTGTTTACCATGGGTAGCAGTAGCTGGGGAGGTATATTAGAGGGATCAATCATTGCCATATTTAGTACATTTACTGTGTAAATGGCTGTGACATATGATGATGGGAGGACAGTGATGGAGATGTATTTAATCTGTTACAGACCTGTATACTGACAAGAACTGGTTCGAGGGATGTAGGGCAGGAGGAAGGATGGGGAGGGAGGAGCATTTAATGTGTTCTGGATCTCATTTGTTTCAACCCGAGCAACGCCGGGTAAACAGCTAGTATTTCTATATAGATATAGATGACTAAAGAGACACCCCCTTTATTGTTGGCGGGGGTGGGGGTGTTACTTATCATCTTTTGAACAAGGGGTAAATGTTGAAATAACGATGTTGTGCTCTGTGAACACCTTTTATAGTGTTAATCTTCTCAATTATGGTAAGAGGTACATGTAATTTTACGTACGTGTACATCCCTCTAGAACCACATCGCATATCTCTACGTTTGGATCTGCTGGGTCATTGAAATGGATTTCCACGTCGTATATCTGTTGGTAGGTATCCATGGTCGCCTGATCATCTGGCCATATCAGTTCATTATCACTGTTAATGGAAACCTGTAACCACAAATATTGAGGTTAAAATGTGAGTATGTTTAGATGGATTTGGTTGCTCAGGAGCTCTCCATGCCAGGTATAGTATGTGGAAGTGGATTAGACTACAGATATACTACATGTATATGTATATCATACAGCAAGAAATATTTTGAAGGTTCCAACATTGATTATGGTAATAGAAAATGAGTATATGATATACAATTTACTTACTACTTCTTCAGCAAAGAATACCCTACTATCAGTAGGATACTTGAAGAACTTAAGGGTGACTGAACTGACACCAAAGAGCCGCATGTATATTCTTCCAATGTCCCATTTTCGAAGTGGGTCTTTCATACAGTCTGGGTACCAAGGTGAGAATGTCAGTACTTGGGAATTTGCAATGGTATCGCATGCATCGTCAAAACTTTCTGTTGTGGTTGGAGGAGCTGTCGAAGTAGAGACATATTGGAATGTTGTTCTGTACCAGTCTTCGTCGCACTGGTCTATTCCTTCGTTCCATTTGTCACCGAGGATTCCTTTGAGATTTCTATTTAGTCCACTCATCACAAACTCTGGTGCTTGCCAATTAATTGCTGGCAGTCCGAGTCTCCTCATGCACCTATTGGCGTGGACTCTGTATACACTTTCTTCACCAACAGAATAAGGAGGATATGCTGGTGGATTATCACTAAGGTTCCCCATGTTAGCCTCGCATTGAACTGTAATATAAAAGAATAGTTTTACTTAACACCAGCAAATATAACCAAATTAACTAAATGTCATTGGAATGTTGCATGTGCATCGGGCTGAAACAGAAGAATAATAATATAAAAGATAGTTTAAACAAAATCGAGCTATGTGTGTGAACAAGACTATTATGATTATTTAGAAGTTAAAAAAGAAATAGTTACTTCAACTGAAAATACATGGTACGTTCTACACATATGATGACGATTGAACAAATGTCCAGATTAATGCACACATTGGCCTGTTTTGAAACCTCATTGGCAGTGAAATATGATATAAATAGCGAGTATACATCACAAACACAAACTACTCACTGGTCATTGATCGGCATAGCCTGGTCTACAAATCATTTTGAGCGACCATAAAAGTCGTTTAAAGGACTAAAAGTACTCTTATGATAACCCAATGAGGGCCACAGGGTCTAATGTAATCCCATTGACTACAATTCACGTAAACTCAAAATCACATTGACTACAATTCACGTAAACGCATGAATCACTCATAAAAGTCTGGTTGTGCGTGCATGTGCGCTGAGAGTTTTGACTGTTTACGTGATGAAATATCGCTTATGAATCATGCAAAAACTACAGAAAGATTGCGGATAAAACACTGACAAACTACTAACAATTCACGTATACAACAAAGTTACTTATTTGTGTATGGGTGTATCATTGGAAAAACAACAACAAAAAAAACTTAATACACCCCGAATACGACCACTGACAGTCCATGTACACTGCGCACGGTCTACGTAAGTATCACGTTTAAGTCAGAAAGCTCCACCGATGAGGTTCTGATGCACCAGCTATAATGCGAATCAAGCCGGACATCGGCCTGGCTCTCGCGATCACCGTCCGGCGTTTGGTGCCTAATACTGCATCGGTGGTGGCTCAGGCAAAATTCAACTTGTACGTTAAAATCTAATGTGCTCTCACAGAACTCCGTCATCGCAGTAGTATCCTTACCATATCGTAATATATCGGCCAGGGCCTGTCACACAACAATGAAAGTTCTGGAACTAATATTTCACCGATAAACGATGGGGTATTGCCCGGTTATCCCGGCCGGTTATCTGTCGATATAGTACAGCCGGCGATCAGCTGGTGGTCGGCCGGTAATAAGAGGCCCTATCAGAGACTGGCCGAGTATCATATGGTTATTTGTCAGACATTGGCGGATGTCTCTCCGACCACCGGCCGGTAGCTGCGAGAATGTCGGCAGAAAAATACATGTTCCTGTGGACATCGCCGGTGTTTGGTTAGTCGCCTGACAGAGCCTGTTCACGCCACCAAACGAGGGGAGATCGGTAACAACTAAAAAAATCCACCGAGCTCCACCGATGGAATTACGTGCAACAGCGCAAATGCTGCGTAGAGTCTTGTGCAGTTGTACATGGAGTAAGTTTTGAACAGTTCAAAACTTGGAATCACGCACAATCTCGATCTGGTGCACGTCTGCGCACAGCCACCAGAATGCACGTGAGAAAAACTAATAAACTGCGCAGACCACCGACGGTCCACTGATGTATCAGGTAAGGCTTCAATTTTATGCGTGATTCATGCATTTTTTGTACGTGATTTTAAACCAGTGTGACCAGTTCCTAAGCTATAGGTTTAATTTCGATATCATAGTAATTTTATTCGTTTTAAAATATGGCCATCTGTGGCATTCAGCTAATATATAAGCCGCAGAACCGTTGATCAAATGCCTTTCATCCGTTTGCGTGCTACTTGTAAGACACGATGAAACTGATGGAAATGTTTGTTCAGATGCATAAATATCCTAGATCACGAAGAGCCATGCATCACAGCTGGAACACTGCAATACTGAGGTGTCAATTACATCAATTGTTGTGGTGTGGTTCATAGAAATTCAGTAGTGGTATGAGAACGTTTATCGAATCAGTGTATATGACACCAGAGTTTTCTCACTCCTTTCACAAATAATTATGACCAATTTTCTTTCACATTTGATGATCGCCAAAATAATCCTAAGGAATGCAGTCATTGGGCAAATATCTTCTCAGCTTGCCCAGTCTCAAGCTACAGGAAGGAGAACATTGTCGGTCTGTGTGAATCTCTTACACACAAATTTAGTGTTACAATATCACAGAATACAATATATTATTCTAAATGGCTTGCCAATTGAAAACTAATGAAGGAATCGGAGGGAAAAGTGTGTGTCCTGCATCAGACGCACAAACAAGGCCGACTGTTGCGTATGGGAAAGTCAAGCTGGGGTCATGAGCATATCAAATTGTAGACAACTTTTCAAGATAGTTGTTGCTGAAATAATCTCTGACTTCACCAAACACAATGTTCAATAGATGCAGAAGTCCACGCTCAAATATGATTGCAACTTCATCTTCTCCTACAACCTCATCGATCAATGCTTCACGTGGTGTTAACCTTGGACAAATGACTCATTTACATCTTCTTGTTAACAATCTACACTCTGATTAAGGGCCGAGTAACATAATCATATGTTCAACCAGTGTTCGTCCAAAAAAAACACGCCTCAATCACTCTTAAATCAATACACACGTTTTTGTTGCGACCATGTGCGATATTCCCTCACTGCATGTGAAGTATGTAGTTATACGGCGTTTGTTTTAAAGAGGCCATCAATCTAGTATGTACAACTAAAGAAAAACTCAGTTGAGATTAAGCTTCATCAAGTGTCGACGCTTAAGACTTTCTGTGATTAAGCCTAGCATTCAGGCAGCACAGTTCTACGAGAAGATCAATAGTGGAATGACCACATAAGAGTGATCAGAACAATAAACCCCATATTCTAAGAAATCAGATTATACGTAAAAGTGCAGATATACTGATTAAAGACAAAGCAAAACAAACTTACGTGGTCCACCAGTTGTTGTTGTTGTTGGTGGAGTAGTTGTGGTTGTTGTTGGTGGAGTAGTTGTGGTTGTAGTTGGTGGAGTAGTTGTAGTTGTTGTTGGTGGAGTTGTTGTGGTTGTTGTTGGTGGAGTTGTTGTAGTTGTTGTTGGTGGAGTTGTTGTTGTTGTTGTTGGTGGAGTTGTTGTGGTTGTGGTTGGTGGAGTTGTTGTAGTTGTTGTTGGTGGAGTTGTTGTAGTGGTTGTTGGTGGAGTTGTTGTTGTTGGTGGAGTTGTTGTAGTTGTTGTTGGTGGAGTTGTTGTAGTTGTTGTTGGTGGAGTTGTTGTAGTTGTTGTTGGTGGAGTTGTTGTGGTTGTTGTTGGTGGAGTAGTTGTAGTTGTTGTTGGTGGAGTTGTTGTAGTTGTTGTTGGTGGAGTTGTTGTGGTTGTTGTTGGTGGAGTTGTTGTGGTTGTTGTTGGTGGAGTTGTTGTAGTTGTTGTTGGTGGAGTTGTTGTGGTTGTTGTTGGTGGAGTTGTTGTAGTTGTTGTTGGTGGAGTTGTTGTGGTTGTTGTTGGTGGAGTTGTTGTAGTTGTTGTTGGTTGTTGTTGTTGTGGTTGTTGTTGGTTGTTGTTGGTGTGTTAGTTGTTGTTGGTGGAGTTGGTGGTTGTTGTTGGTTGTTGGTGTTGTTGTTGTTGTTGTTGTTGTTGGTGGAGTTGTTGTAGTTGTTGTTGGTGGAGTTGTTGTTGTTGTTGTTGGTGGAGTTGTTGTGGTTGTTGTTGGTGGAGTTGTTGTGGTTGTTGTTGGTGGTGTTGTTGTGGTTGTTGTTGGAGTTGTTGTTGTTGTGGTTGTTGTTGGTGGAGTTGTTGTGGTGGTTGTTGGTGGAGTTGTGGTAGTTGTTGTTGGTGGAGTTGTAGTGGTTGTTGTTGGTGGTGTTGTTGTGGTTGTTGTTGGAGGTGTTGTTGTGGTTGTTGTTGGTGGAGTTGTTGTGGTTGTTGTTGGTGGAGTTGTTGTGGTTGTTGTTGGTGGAGTTGTTGTGGTTGTTGTTGGTGGAGTTGTTGTGGTTGTTGTTGGTGGAGTTGTTGTGGTTGTTGTTGGTGGAGTTGTTGTAGTTGTTGTTGGTGGAGTTGTTGTGGTTGTTGTTGGTGGGGTGGTTGTTGTTGTTGTTGGTGGTTGTTGTTGTTGTTGTTGTTGTTGGTTGTTGTTGGTAGTTGTTGTGGTTGGTTGTTGGTGGTTGGTGGTGGTTGTTGTTGTAGTTGTTGTAGTTGTTGTTGTTGTTGTAGTGGGTGGAGTTGTTGTGGTTGTTGTTGGTGGTGTTGTTGTAGTTGTTGTTGGTGGTGTTGTTGTGGTTGTTGTTGGTGGAGTTGTTGTAGTTGTTGTTGGTGGAGTTGTTGTAGTTGTTGTTGGTGGAGTTGTTGTGGTTGTTGTTGGTGGAGTTGTTGTAGTTGTGGTTGGTGGAGTTGTTGTGGTTGTTGTTGGTGGAGTTGTTGTGGTTGTTGTTGGTGGAGTTGTTGTGGTTGTTGTTGGTGGTGTTGTTGTAGTTGTTGTTGGTGGAGTTGTTGTGGTTGTTGTTGGTGGAGTAGTTGTGTTGTTGTTGGTTGTTGTGGTTGTTGTTGGTTGTTGTTTGGTGGAGTTGTTGTGGTTGTTGTTGGTGGTTGTTTGGTGTAGTTGTTGTTGGTGGAGTTGTTGTGGTTGTTGTTGGTGGAGTTGTTGTAGTTGTTGTTGGTGGAGTAGTTGTAGTTGTTGTTGGTGGGTTGTGGTTGTTGTTGTTGTTGTTGTAGTTGTTGTTGGTTGGTGGTTGTTGTTGTTGTAGTTGTTGTTGGTGGAGTTGTTGTAGTTGTTGTTGTTGGTTGTTGTGTTGTCGTTGGTGGAGTTGTTGTAGTTGTTGTTGGTGGAGTTGTTGTTGTTGTTGTTGGTGGAGTTGTTGTTGTTGTTGGTGGAGTTGTTGTAGTTGTTGTTGGTGGAGTTGTTGTTGTTGTTGTTGGTGGAGTTGTTGTAGTTGTTGTTGGTGGAGTTGTTGTAGTTGTTGTGGGTTGGAGTTTGTTGTTGTTGTTGTTGGTGGAGTTGTTGTAGTTGTTGTTGGTG
>CM032660.1:15654805-15696052 GCA_019095985.1 Streblospio benedicti
ATGTTAACCATTATATAACCAACCACATTCTTTTATTGGGCTAAATTCATTATGTCCGTGAAAATGCAGATCCATGGAGACAGTTTTCGACAGGGTTAGATTAATACAAGACACAAATTGAAAGTTATTTCCTTCAAAAGTATTTCGAGTACAAACCTTTAGTTTTGTCAACACATTAAGGAAATACTATATAATTTCATAGTATCAAAGACCTGAAGCCTGAATCAAGTTTCTAAGAATGACGCATCTTGAAAGTATTAATAGCGTGTGTTTGCAGAGAAGTAACCTCTGTAAAATGGACAATTTGCATTGCTACAGAGCTCCATGAACGCTCCATATAAACGCTGGACTTTTAATTCATTTTATCCATTTGATTGCACACAACTAAAAATATTTTTGGTGTGTGTAGAACATGCATATTACAATGGCCTGACTAATTTGGATTAGCTCTTGTCTTAAGATTTGTTTGTCAGCTTCGTTATGTTCAAGTGTTGCAATGTATGTCGAAAACTGTAGCACCTATGTCGAAAACTGTCACAAGCTTTAGAATAGAACAATGTTGGATATCTCTTTTAACCAGCATAGCATTTTATGTAACTGCGTTAGATTATTTTCATCCAGATAGGATATTCAAGTGTAAAATATTTATACTTTAATATTTTTCAAAATAAATCCGTAACTGCACATATGCACTTAAGGTGTCGAAAACTGTAGCAGTTGCTCTAAATGATATATCGAAAATGCCACACAATGCACGGAAGTTGTGGTATTTGGGTGCTGCCTGGAGCTACATCATGCACTTGGTTCTTCTTTAAAAAGTATCAAAATCAAAGGAAGCATCCAATTCCAATCCAATTCAATTCAAAGATGTCAAAATTGCAATCGAAGTTTACTTTTGAATGAAGCCTGGTAGAGGTCAATCACACAGTTTACTTCCAAGGTACATTGACAAATTAGACGCCATGACTCATCACCGTTATGGGCATTATCCCAGTGGCAGATCCAGGTTTTTGGAAAAGCGGGGCGCACTTAAGAAATAGGGGGTCGCATATAAGGGATTTCATGAAAAACCCTATGAAAATGAAGTATTTTGGTGGGAAAAGAGGGATGCGCACCCCCTGTGTCCCCTGGATCTGCCTATGTTATTCAGCAAAATAATCCTAACTAAAGTGTCACGGCGACTTAAAAACCCAATCAAAGTGCAGCGATCCCCTACCTTAGTGAATCTCCAGTAGTGTCCACTTCCCTCACTTCTTTTAATGCTAATCCCATGCAAGTGTATCTAATATGAAGTTGCAAGATGCAGTTTATTCTTATTTAAAGTAAATTATAAAAATAAAAGGAAGACTTTCTCTATTCTATTGTTTATGACACATCCCTTTATTCCATGAACAATAATGAGAATACTATGACTAAAATATATGTGTGGCAAAACCCTATGTGATATCTAGATGTATAGTATTAGAGGATGTGCTGAGAGGTTTGTTGTGACGTGTGTTGCGAGGGCTTGATTATTCAGCGTAATATTCATACAGTGGAAGTTGTCACTTTCAACACATGAGAGTGCTCAGCATATCTGTTGCGGGGACATTATGTATGGGACATGTCATTTAAAAGTCGGTCTATTATATAAATATATAAACGATCTGCCATTAGTTATTGGACACCCACATTAAATCTATACTTTTTATATTGATCACCCCATAATGTCCGCGTAATTATTGCAGGTTCACTGTCCAAGGTACCAAAGTCGATTGTGACATACTTTGCATAAAGGCACTCAGTTCTCAGTTGTGAGAGCATGATGTGTCATTGGTGCATTCTAAATACCTCATGCCATTGTTTGTAAAATAATAAGGATTAATCGTTAAAGAATTTGATAATATAAAGATAAGTTAAAGAAATGCATATAAATGATATGTGAAGTCGAAATACATATACCTATGTGTTGAATCAGAATTCCTACCCCTTGTTTTTTTCTTTATTTGAGGGGTGTGACACAAATTTGATGACTACGACTGTCGCTTATATAATGTTTCAGAACATTTGGGACTTGAAAATCAATTTTTACATTCACTAGGACGGCATTTGTTAGCGTGATATTATCATAATCATATCTGCTTGTACTGTGTTATCCACACTTTGCATGCCATGGTATAATTTTGTACTACTACCCTTCTTCCCCACTGCCTAACAATAATCCTAGAATCCTGCGTGATGTATATTGATATTTCATAATAAAACAAGTTTTATCTTTACGCCACTGGTACTATGCACACATTGATGTTGATAGCCGCAATAACACTACGTTCAGTATAAGAATTGAAAATACAGAGTGTTACAAGGATGCTAATGACTTGGTGCAGGTGAAATCGAGCTTAATAACTTGTGAATTGCATAGAAGCCCCATGGATAACTCTATTGATTGTATATCCTGAACAAATGAATTAATAAAAGATTTCTATAACATTTTAGTCAATAGATCTGCATATTTCTTCAATAGATTGAAGAAATATGCAGATCTATTGATATAACAAACACGATGAACTCATTCAAGGGCATTTTAGTCAACTTTCAACAGTTCAACGTGATTACCAGTAAAACGAAAAAGATAACTAAACATGGAAATTGAAATAAAATAGGTTAGTGCAAAATAGAAACACATTATATGTTACATTGTATCGAAAGTGCTCAGAGAGCACAGCACCACCATATTAATGTTGACTCATCGTCAATAGATATTTACTTCAGCCATGTTTAAGCGAGGAGCACATTTGACCGTGCAGAGCATTTAGCCGCAAGGCCCTGCGGCTATATGCTCGGCAAGGTCAAATGTGCTCCTTGCATGCATTGACAAAAGTACAGTTGTGGGCATATTATGAGTGCGTCGGTTCCGGGAATGCTTTTATTGAGGTGGCAGTGGAATCAACTAGTCTCGCGTAACACAGACCAACGTACAGTGAGCTCCAGCGAGCTGTACGTTGGTCTCACTTGGCGAGCCACCACGTGGCCCCATCAAAGTGAGGCTGACTGGTCGAGTCTAGGAATCGCCATGCATGGAACGTGCATTGTACTCACGTATAACTAATGCTCTACGCACCGTGTGATTACTAAAGAACGGCATTCGTACGTTCATGGTACAGAGAACGCACTGCACCAGTATTGTATATGTGCCGACAACGTGCGACTAAATACTTTGTGGCTTTAACACATTTAAGGTAAGGTCGCCACACTGCCTCCTTACTGTCAGGCAACCGCTGACAGTGGTCGTAGAAGAAGTTTGGCAATCCAAACTTCTTCTGCGGCCACCCTACGGCCTTAAAATGTGGTGTTTATCGCTCTTAACACTCACGGATCTTTACGATCTCCGTGCGTTTTTGGCAGTAGACTGGCTGTAGACAGCCCTTGCGGCGTAATGTGCCCTAGGCATTATGGTCAGACCACTGCTGACATTGGTTGCAGAAGAAGCTTGGCATGCAAAACTTCTTCTACGGCCACCTTACGGCTTGCCTCCGTTTGCCGCACTTAGCACTCACGGATCCATGCGTTTTTGGTCGTAGACTGGCTGTAGACAGCCCTTGTGGCGTAATGTGCCCTAGGCATTACACGCAACGGATTTATCTGCACGTTGTGGGTACAGATACAGTACGGATGCCAAGCGTTCCTTATACCATGAACATGCAAATGCTATACTTCAGTAATCATACGGTGCTTAGAACGTAAGTTGACCGCGAGTACAAGGCACGTTCGATGCATATTGATCCCACGGTCACTGCAATATAACCATTCCCAGTGGCGACATACTCAAAACGCACGGAGCCCATGCTGCATGTGCCCATACTGTGAAGATTGTCACTGCACAAGGAAAACGCCATAGAAACCGCAGACTTGAAATACTTTTGCAGCTTAATGCTAGGCAAGGGCGAATGTGCCCCACACTTTAGACTTTTTGATTTTTTTATTGCAAAATAAACATCCTTATTGCCCATGGGTGAAATTAAGTTGTTCTATCGACGCTGTGCTCTTTGAACACTATTGATCTAGTTTTGTTTGTGTTTATTTGGTTTGTTGTACTTGATCAACTTTTATTCATGTCAATATTTTGTGCGTTCATTTTTCTATCAGGTTGTCGTATTTGTACCCCAACTAATTATTCATTAGCACCATTTATGCTAACAGTTCGTGGCAAATTCATCTGTGTCTTTATTTCATAATTACGTACCAAGGTGTGCTCACACATAAGTAACAAGACAAAAAACCAAAAAAAACCCAATAAAAACAAAAAAACAAAAAAAACAAAAAAACAAAACAAACAAACAATCTTTTATAATATTGCTGCCTGTTAACCATAGTGATTCAAAACTTAACATGACTGCACATGTAGGTTAGTATTAAAATTGGATTTATATATTTCGTGATATTTAAGACAACAAAATAGAAGTTTTTACGTACTAGCACATCCTTCTAGAACTACATCGCATATCTCTACTTCAGACTGCGTTGTTACAGAGAAAATGATCTCCACTTTGTATATCTCTGTGTACAGATCCATGGTAGCCTGATTGGGCGGCCAGATCAGCTCACCACTAGAGGTATCAACCTGTAAACATTGTATAATGCACAAATGTTATAGTTGACAAATAAGAGCTAAGAAATAAGATATCTAAAAGATTCTTATGTTTTTGTTGCACCAATATGGAACAAAGGAATGAGATGCAGAATATAAAAGTATAATTGATAAATAAATGATAATAATAGCACATGAAATTATTTTTCAAACATTAGGTAATATGTTATTAAAGTTAACATATTATGGTATTGGTTTATATGTGTTTCATATACACTGTACTTGGTCGATATCAAAAGTTTGCTTTAAATTTGTCAGTTCCAAAACCCCGTGTGATTATAATTGATTCCATAGATTGTAAATTAGTAATGATGCATATGTCACTTACAATTTCTTCACCTGCAGTGTATTCACTACCAGCAGTATACTTCTTGAACCTAAGGGTGACAGAACTGACACCGGTTAGACGCATGTAAATTCTTCCAATATCAAATGTTTTTACGTCTTCCTCCATACACGGTGGGTACTTGGGTTTGAATGCTAGATTTCCACTACTTGAAACGGTGTCACATGGAATTAAATCTTCCTCATTGGTGGTTGGAGGAGCTGTCTCAGTAGAAACATATTGGAATGTTGTTCTGTACCAGTCGTCTGCGCACTGCTCTTCACCTTCGTACCATTTGTCGCCGAGAATGGATTCAAATTTTTTACCCGTGCTCAAGCCTTCCATTTCAAAATCTGGTGCTCCATAATTCACCGAATACAGTCCAAGTCTCCTCATGCATCTGGTGGCTCTGAGAAGGTATGTATCGGTCGGTGGATCTGGAATTGCCGGTGGTACAGTTTCTGGTGTCAATGGAATGTCGTACCTACATTCTGAAACATAAAATACCTATATATTAATTCAAATGAAAATATAATGCATTTGCAAATATGAAAAATAGAAATATTTATCGCAGTCTCAAAATTTTAATATGATAGAAATATACAGTTCTTCAAGTCTTGACTGATCTAAGTAAGCTAGTAGCGATGAAGTTACCATCAGTATAAGTTTTAGGTACTTCTCACTGATTTTTTTATTATTGTCAACAAATAAGAAAATAGTTTAATCCACAGTATTTATTTTATCCAGCTTTTAGTTTGTATTACTTCTAGTTGTTTTATTCTAGGTTTATATTGTTTTCCTCATTTATTATATTCAAGTTGTGTTTATATGTATATAAATCAGGTAGATCGCAGTCTTCTTAAAATGGCACGAGCACAAATTACACCTATGGTGCAGACATTGCGACATTCGTGGCGAGTATCGCAAAATAAGTTGCAAGCTTGTACTGTGCTTATAATTATGCTACCTATTTGTATAAAGTATTACAGAGTTCTATGTGATAGCTATGGAGGCTGAGTACTACATAAAGAAGAAAAAGAATAATAATGGTAAAATATGTAGTTTTTGTCAAACATAAAACTGCTAGCTATATAGATAAATCTTTACAATTGTCATAAAATTATTTTCGATTGTATACTAGTGCATGTAAATTAAGTATTAATTATTCATTTAATCAATGTAGTTGAAACTATATCTTCGAACGGAAACTTAATAGCCAATTCTTTTAAGTGATGGGGCTTAAAGGTGTCCTTTGCTTATTCAGTAAGGCACCAATTCATATAAGACGGACATGTCATACGCTCGATAATAGCTTCTGTGTAGGTATGAGACTGTGCTTGCACAGGTAGACAGGTTGCATTGAAATGCCAAAATGAGACATTTGAATATATGATTAGGGTACCAAATCACATCTAAAACCAGTGTCATCCAACGCATTGACATCAGATTAGAAAAAAAAACTTAATATGAAATTAGCGGCATCGCATCGGCAGAGTACAAGGCAGAATGGGAGCTCATAAGCGACTGAGTGGCATCTTATTGGCAGTGTATCAGTACCAATACTCTGCCAATCCTTTGCAGACCTGCCGCCAGTACTTCGACATGCAGCAGTGGGGTCGCTGCTGATCAGCTGACAGTCAGGTGCAAAGTGTCACTGCACTATAAAAATACTAGTTTCCAATCCCGTAGTGAGCGTATTGTCGTAGTACTGGAACATTTTGCAGTTTTGTAATACGATGTCAGTACGCCACCCCAAATTTAGCCTGTGTGACACTGGTTTATGAAGAAAGAAGGAAGAGAAACATATATATACGACTTCATAACATGGGTTTACGTTTTTTAAAGGTATCTAAAAGGGACGGTCAATATTGGAGTATGCCCACGAGAATTTTCTTCCCATCAGAAATTACTTACTAGGTCTAAGATGAGAATAAGGGCAGTATACTTACACAAACATTGATTCAAAACAGCTTCGGTTTGAAGTATTGAATATTGTTTGAGTAACTTACAATACTTGATGTGTGCATAAGACATGGATGTCAAGATCAATGGTGTAAACAACATTGTGTTCGATTGGACATAATTTTACCCATTTTACTGTTCCTCATGGGCAGGACCAGCTGACTTGATCAGTGGATACTGATCAAGTGATATGAGTGTAGATGCTGTCGGGGTGGGGGCTTAAGCACACAACATATTTTATTATGAACTTTGTCAAACGTTTGAGCAAAGCATGGATAAATCAATAGTCTATGTACACTATTTTCATTTACTTTGATTTCAATCTCTACTCAGTCAATTATTACTCCTTATTCCAATGCTCATCCTACAACTCGATTTCCTATTATTGAAACGAAAGTCAGTGTTGCTTTAAAGGTAACTTCCATCAATCGAACTCACGGTCTCCCGACTATGATTAAGACCGGTCATATGTCATAGGCGGTTGCTCTACCAACTGAGCTAATCTTCCCTGACAAGGACACACACTTCCATTTTACGTTGTTGAACACTGTCTGACACCTGTCGCTATATTTAGCTTCGTGCCAGCCTTAATCGACATGCATCCTACCGACATGTTTGTTGATATGCTGTGATGCAGGATGTCATGCAGGATAACATTGTGTTCTGATGCACTTTCTTTACAACTCCCCAACTCCCTTCTCCTCTACAACCAGCTCACTTATGTAACGATCTCACTATTTCACAACACCCCGATTCGGGTACCGTATTCAACCTATCCCATTAGGGATCCGGGGCACTATCCAGAGTCGCCATCACCTCGTGCTACTGGCTGCTTTTTGGAGAGTGAGCTAGGGAGTTTCTATACTACGTCAGTGCTTCAGGGACACAGGGTTATCAGAATTCTCTCGGTACTAGTATGTTCCCATAGTCAGCTTTCGGTGACTCAGGGAACTGTAAACTCAGATCTAACTTTCCCACCATCCAGATCACACATACCCAACTATCTGAGGAAAGAAAAGGCGGTAGCCCCTCCCCAGTGTCTTGCACACAGGGCCAGCCCACTGGACTAATGGACAATTTCATTATGACTACCCGGTGGCTTCTACCGAAGCACCCCGGGTCCTTGTCTTCCACCAATTGAAACGAAAGTCAGTGTTGCTTGTAAAGGTAATTTGGAATTGTGTAATAAACTCAGGGTCTCCGACTATGATTCAGACCGGTCATATGTCAAGGCGGTTGCTCTACCGACTGAGCTAATCTTCCTGACGAAGGACACACACTTCAACCGCCTATATGCTGCGTTGCAAAACTACACTGTCTGACACCTGTCGCTATATTTAGCTTCGTGCCAGCCTTTGTGGTTGTTGTTGGTGGAGTTGTTGTGGTTGTTGTTGGTGGAGTTGTTGTGGTTGTTGTTGGTGGAGTTGTTGTGGTTGTTGTTGGTAATCTGTTGTTACAGTTGTTGTTGGTGGAGTTGGTTGGTGGGTTGTAGTTGTTGTTGTTGGAGTGGTGTTGTGTTGTTGTGGTTGTTGTTGGTGGTTGTTGTTGTGGTTGTTTGTTGGTTGGTGTTGTTGTTGTGGTTGTTGTTGGTGGGTTGGTGGAGTTGTTGGTGGAGTGTTGTTGTTGGTGGAGTTGTTGTGGTTGTTGTTGGTGGAGTTGTTGTGGTTGTTGTTGGTGGAGTTGTTGTGGTTGTCGTTGTGGTTGTTGTTGTGGTTGTTGTTGGTGGAGTTGTTGTGGTTGTTGTTGGTGGTTGTTGTTGTGTTGTTGTTGGTGGTTGTGGTTGTTGTTGGTGTTGGTTGTAGTTGTTGTTGGTGGAGTTGTTGTTGTTGTTGTTGTTGTTGTTGTTGTTGTTGTTGGTGTTGTTGTTGTTGGTTGTTGTTGGTGGTTGTTGTTGTGTTGTTGTTGGTGGGTTGTTGTTGTTGTTGTTGTTGTTGGTGTTGTTGTTGTGGGTTGTTTGTTGTTGTTGTTGTTGTTGGTTGTTGTTGTGGTTGTTGTTGTCGTTGTTGCTGTCGTTGTTGTTGTCGTTATTGTTGTGGAGTTGTTGTTGTTGTTTGTTGTTGTGGTTGTTGTTGGTGGGTGTTGTTGTTGTTGGTGGTGTTGTTGTTGTTGTTGTTGGTGTTGTTGTTGTTGTTGTTGTTGGTGGAGTTGTTGTTGTTGTTGGTGTTGGTTGGTGTTGTTGTTGGTTGTTGTGGTTGTTGTTGGTGTTGTTGTTGTTGTTGTTGTTGGTGGGTTGTTGTGGTTTGTTGGTGGTTGTGTTGTGTTGTTGTTGTTGTTGTTGTGGTTGTTGTTGGTGGAGTTGTTGTGGTTGTTGTTGTTGGTGTTGTTGTGGTTGTTGTTGTTGTTGTTGTTGTTGTTGTTGGTGGAGTTGTTGTGGTTGTTGTTGGTGAGTTGTTGTTGTTGTGGTTGTTGTTGTTGAGTTGTTTGGTGTGTTGTGGTTTGTTGGTGTTGTTGTTGTGGTTGTTGTTGGTGTTGTTGTTGTTGTTGTTGTTGGAGTTGTTGTTGTGTTGTTGGTTGTTGTTGTGGTGGAGTTGTTGTTGTTGTTGTTGGTGGGTTGTTGTTGTTGTTGTGTTGTGGTTGTTGTTGTGGAGTTGTTGTAGTGTTGTTTGTTGTTGTGGTTGTTGTTGGTTGGTTGTTGTTGTTGTTGTTGTTGGTGGGTTGTTGTTGTTGTTGTTGTTGGTGGTTGTTGTTTGTTGTTGTTGGTGGTGTTGTTGTTGTGTTGTTGTTGTTGAGTTGTTGTGTTGTTGTTGGTGGTGTTGTTGTTGTTTGTTGGTGTTGTTGTTGTTGTTGTTGTTGGTGTGTTGTTGTTGTGGTGGTGAGTGTTGTGGTGTTGTTGGTTGTTGTTGTAGTTGTTGTGGGTTGTTTGTTGTTGTTGGTGGAGTTGTTGTGTTGTTGTTGGTGGAGTTGTTGTGGTTGTTGTTGGTTGTTGTTGTGGTTGTTGTTGTTGTGTGGTTGTTGTTGGTGGAGTTGTTGTGGTTGTTGTTGGTGGAGTTGTTGTTGTTGTTGTTGTTGTGGTTGTTGTTGGTGGTGTGTTGTTGTTGTTGGTGGTTTGTTGTTGTTGTTGTTGTTGTTGTGGTTGTTGTTGGTGGTTGTTGTGGTTGTTGTTGGTTGTTGTTGTGTTGTTGTTGTTGTTGTTGTTGTTGTTGGTGGAGTTGTTGTGGTTGTTGTTGGTGGAGTTGTTGTGTTGTTGTTGGTGGAGTTGTTGTGGTTGTTGTTGGTGGAGTTGTTGTGGTTGTTGTTGGTGTTGTTGTAGTTGTTGTTGGTTGTTGTTGTTGTTGTTGTTGTTGTTGTTGTTGTTGTTGTTGTTGTTGTTGGTGGGTTGTTGTTGTTGTTGTTGGTGGTTGTTGTTGTTGTTGTTGGTGGAGTTGTTGTTGTTGTTGTTGTTGGTTGTTGTTGTTGTTGTTGGTGGAGTTGTTGTGTTGTTGTTGTTGGTGTTGTTGTTGTTGGTTGTTGTTGTTGTGGTGTTGTTGTTGTTGTTGTGGTTGTTGTTGTTGTTGTTGTGGTTGTTGTTGGTGGTTGTTGTTGTTGTTGTTGTTGTTTGTGTTGTTGTTTGTTGTTGTTGTTGGTTGTTGTTGGTGGAGTTGTTGTTGTTGTTGTTGGTGTTGTTGTTGTTTGGTTGTTGTTGTGGTTGTTGTTGTTGTTGTTGTTGTTGTTGGTGGTTGTTGTTGTGGTTGTTGTTGGTGGTGTTGTTGTTGTTGTTGTGGTTGTTGTGGTGGTTGGTTGTTGTTGTTGTGTTGTTGTTGGTGGTGTTGTTTGTTGTTGTTGGTTGTTGTTGTTGTTGTTGTTGGTTGTTTGTTGTTGTTGTTGTTGGTGGAGTTGTTTGTTGGTTGTTGTTGTTGGTTGTTGTTGTTGTTGTTGTTGTTGTTGTTGTGGTTGTTGTTGGTGTTGTTGTTGTTGTTGTTGGTGGGTTGTTTGTTGTTGTTGGTGTTGTTGTTGTTGTTGTTGTTGTTGTTGTTGTTGGTTGTTGTTGGTGTTGTTGGTGGGTTGTTGTTGTTGGTTGTTGTTGTTGTAGTGGTGTTGTTGTTGTTGTTGTTGGTGGAGTTTGTTGGTTGTTGGTGAGTTGTTGTTGTTGTTGTTGTTGGTGGTTGTTGTTGTTGTTGTTGTTGTTGGTGTTGTTTGTTGTTGTTGTTGTTGGTTGTTGTAGTTGTGGGGTGTTGTTGTGGTTGGTGGAGTTGTTGTGGTTGTTGTTGGTGGTGTTGTTGTAGTTGTTGTTGGTGGTGTTGTTGTTGTTGTTGTTGTTGTTGTTGTTGTTGTTGTTGTTGTTGGTGTTGTTGTTGTTGTTGTTGTTGGTGGTGTTGTTGTTGTTGTTGTTGGTGGAGTGTTGTGGTGTTGTTGTTGTGGTGTTGTTGGTTGTTGTGGTTGTTGTAGTAGTTGTGGTTGTGGTGTTGTTGTTGTTGTTGTTGTTGTTGGTGGAGTTTGTTGTTGTGGTTGTTGTTGTTGTTGTTGTTGTTGTTGTGGTTGTTGATTTGGTTGTTGTTGTTGGAGTTGTTGTGGTTGTTGTTGGTGGAGTTGTTGTAGTTGTTGTTGGTGGAGTTGTTGTGGTTGTTGTTGGTGGGTTGTTGTGGTTGTTGTTGGTGGTTGTTGTTGTTGTTGTTGGTGTTGTTGTTGTTGTTGTTGGTTGTTGTTGTGGTTGTTGTTGGTGGAGTTGTTGTTGTTGTTGGTGGAGTTGTTGTGGTTGTTGTTGGTGGAGTTGTTGTTGTTGTTGGTGTTGTTGTTGTAGTGTTGTTGTGGTGGAGTTGTTGTGGTTGTTGTTGTTGTTGTTGTTGTTGTTGTTGTTGGTGAGTTGTTGTTGTTGGTTGTTGTTGTGGTGGTGGAGTTGTTGTGGTTGTTGTTGGTTGTTGTTGTTGTGGTTGTTGTTGGTGGAGTTGTTGTGGTTGTTGTTTGTTGTTGTTGTGGTTGTTGTTGTTGTTGTTGTTGTTGTGTTGTTGTTGGTTGAAGTTGTGTTGTGGTGGAGTTGTTGTTGTTGTTGTTGGTGGAGTTGTTGTTGTTGTTGGTTGGTTGTGTTGTTGGTGGAGTTGTTGTAGTTGTTGTTGGTTGTTGTTGTTGTTGGTTGTTGTTGTTGTTGTTGTTGGTGGAGTTGTTGTTGTTGTTGTTGGTGTTGTTGTTGTTGTTGTTGTTGGTGGGTAGTTGTTGTTGTTGTTGTTGGAGTTGGTTGTTGTTGTTGTTTGGTTGTTGTTGTTGTTGTTGGTGGAGTTGTTGTTGTTGTTGTTGTTGTTGTTGTGGTGTGTTGTAGTTGTTGGTGGAGTTGTTGTTGTAGTTGTTGGAGGAGTTGTTGTAGTTGTTGTTGGAGGGGTTGTTGTGGTTGTAGTAGGACCTCCTGTTGTTGTTGATGTTTGTGTAGTTGTTGTTGTTGTTGGTGTTGTTGTAGTTGTTGCATTGGTGAAGCATAACATGTTGTTGAAACTTGTTACCATGAAAACACCATTGTAATGGGAATGCATAAAATGTATTCATCTAATTCTCTGTTACCCCTAAGAGGTGCAACTTATATACAATCTTTACCAAATGTGCCACGGGTAAACCTATGATGTAAAGCATTGCTCTCAAGTTGTGCACACATTCAACATATCTGATTGTCATTTATTTAATGTAATGGTAGGGAAATAATCATATGGCTGATAGTAGTAGAGGAGGTTGATAGATTAATGGGAATAATAAGTCTCGGTTTGGTACTGGATGAGCGTTTTTGGAATCCTGTTCTCTGATTGGTTGGTTTGTTTGCCATTGGTGTTGTCATTGGCATTGACATTGTGGAACGCCATATGCAGTATTGGCGTTGGTTCTGTGTGACATCACAGGCCTTGACATTTGTGATACAATCACATTGGCGTATATTTCCCATCCCTGTGACAATAGAACTTAATCTTAAAGTACATCCGGCAGTACTGCTTCTCTATTGCCTCTCAACTGTTAAAATCTTCTTGAGACCATGGGGATCTCTGCATATGGATGAAAGTGAGGTTAAAGTACGTTGTGTGAGTCAGTGCGGATGTACATTTAGCAGCAAATGATTGAAATGTCAAATTTACATTATGAGACCGATTCAGCAGTAGCCCGACCGTAGTTTGGCTTTACAGATTCAGTACTCTATACTGTACATCATTACATGCTGCAGACACCAAGACACGTAAAAAAGTGCTGTCAATATGTGTGCACTGCCGGTTGTACCCCTAGCTTTACTGTTCGAGCGTGATAATGGGTTGATTGATGCGGCACAGAATCTTTACAAACTATAGATTGTGAGCAGTATTGATACTATTTCTATTCAAACCACTTGTGGTCAGTAACATATACATTCTAAATGTATGATGTAAATGATGTGAGAGAGAATATTTAAGTTTGAGCTAGAATTGGGTCTTAAGTTCTTTTCTCTATCAGCACACCCTGTACACCTCTCTCACACGCCCCCCCCACACACACACATAGACACGTAGTTTTACATGTTCAGAAGTATATTACAATATGTGGTCTTAGCTAGCAAGATATATAGAAAACAGTGTCTTTTTCCACCAACCTGTGAAACCTCTGATTACGATTTAATAATGCAGGGTAGCGTTTAAGTTTTGCAGGGAAATGTTTTGCATATAGCGTTATCTCAGATTTATAAAATTTGATAAAGTTGAAGTCACCCGAAACCAGCACCAACTTAACCCTACTGCAATACAAACTAACCAACAGGGCACAAAATTCCCAACACGCTTGTCCAATCAGATGCTGATGGTTCTTCATCCCATCAATCTATCATCACATATACTACTCCTGAATTATACACACGTTTGAATCATCAAAACCCTTGGAAAGAGTTCAATTTTTAATCATTTTCATATAAAAAAAACCCACCTCCACAGAACACCACTTCAAGGTCACACAAGGAGTAACTGTCACCACTAACTCCAAATTCAATTTCCACTTGGATGATGTTAGTAAGCATCGCTGTTCCATCTGGCCCTCTTGGATACATGAAGCTTCCATCTTCAACTACCTCCTAAAAATTATAAAATATCAAAGTTGTAATACATCACCATCTATATTGTAAGTCACATCAGACCCATAGGTATTTGTTAAAAGAACCAAATATAACCATTATAGCATGCATTAGGAGTGAAAATATCTAATAAACTACTTACAAAGTATTCTATTGGCAGCGTGCCAGCCTCTGTGCCATCTTCATTAAATTGAACCTGCCAGAATGTCAGTTTAACAGAATCGATACCCTCTGTGCAGAAGCGCATTCGACCCACATCAAAGAGCTTACGTTCACACAGTGGAGCATCCAATGGACTCAGCTCCATTATGAGGGTGTTGTACACACCATCAATTGCATCAATGCAATTATCACATGGACGATCAGGCACTGTTGGCGGAGTAGTCATGGAGAATGTCGTGGAGGATTCAGTTACATACTCTGTTGTTGAACTGGATGTTGTTACTCCAGTTGTGCTGCTTGATGATGAAAAGAATGTTGTTGTACTGGAAGCTATACTACTAGTGCTACCAGACGTTGTTGTAGGATATGGAGTAGTGCTTCCGTCTGAACCTGGAGCGTCATATTTGGTAGTTGTTGTGGAGGTTGCCTGTGGTGTATACGTTGTTGATGTCATTGATGATGTAGGGGGTGGGTATGTAGTTGTGGTTCCAGTTGGTGGTGGTTTGATGGTAGATGTTGATGGTGATGGTGGTGGTGTCTTAATAGGTGTTGTCGTGGGGCTGAATGTGGTGCTCTCACATGGCAGTTCAGCCCACTTATCTCCCCAAATGTTTTCAAGCTCATCAATACGATCCTGTGGAAGTCCATCAATCAGGTAATTGTATTTGTAGCATACATTTCCGGGAATGTAGGTCTTGTTTGATGGGCACTCATGCACTGAAATCAAAATGGTGTACATAATGTTGGGTAATTAAAATAAAAGCATGTATATTTATTAAGGGGCAAAGAGTAACATACTGGAGAGATGATTTGATTATAAGGGTAATGGTATGTTATAGCGTTGCGATCACCATATCTCTGCACGAGTGGTATCTTTGTCTGCACAAGTGAGCGCCAGCACACAATAACATACCATTACCCCTTTTCTCACCACTTTAACATCATCATTTAACTTCATAGTCATTTTTCGTTCGTGTCATGATGGACAGACTGCCGATTCGAATCTTCCTGTCCTAATAACGTCAATTGGGTTGGATATCCAGGTGGCTTAACAATCCCATGGTGTTTTAATACCCAAGCCGCGATTGGGTTGGTTAAGACTATACACACGAGGTCTGTAGGCTATGAACTCAACTCAGAATTCAGCACGAAATTCAGCACGAAATTCAGCAAAACGCACCCGATGACCCTGTGGTTTTGAACGAATGACGTACATATCGTTCAGATAACTATATCACACTACTCAATACTACTCAATAATGGATAACGTAACACTTTCATATCGGCTATGGAGAAGTAATTACACAAATGAAAACAGTTTAATGTGGATACTAGCTGTCATTATCCCACTGAACGTTGCCATTTGAAATCCGGTGGTCTGTCCGCGAATGTACGTTTATAAAAACGGGAATAGTTCAATATTTAAGGCTGTGGAGCTTATAAAACTGCGTAATTCTTCATATATCTATGAAAATTTACTACTGAATCCGATTTCATGCATAATAGATGTTTACTTACAACATTTCTGAGTGAAAACATTTTTAAACATTGGTTGTTTATTCCCGGGATGGCAAAATATCTGCGTAGTTGACACCATCATTTTATTCGTTTTCAAAGAAACACACGATATACGGAGCCCAGCTTTCATAAGACTGCTGTCAAACATCTTATCTGTGATCCGACATTTGAATTGCCATCAAATAACTATTTTAGAAGACACGAACCAAACATCTGTCCGTGTGCCGTGCAAGCATCATTGTACAAAAAAAAAAGATACTGAATATGAACTTACGAGGCTGGATTTTGCGGCCTATGTTCCTCTGCTGTTATTCCCATAGTGCTAACATTTTATTAAAATCACGAATCATGTATAGTGAAGTGAACCTGCACACGTGGACTTACATCAGCCATTACAGCTATGAAAGTGTGACAGACAGATGTTATATAGCTCTATACTTATTATTCAACTTGTGTTTCATTTTTTCTCTATTATACATGGGCGTAATAAAAAGAAGATATTAATGGAGGCAGCCACTATCGGCTTATAGTGTCTATAACTATATAGAGTTCTCTCTATACTATTTGTGTGCGTCTCTTTACCAATATTTTCTATACATTTAATTATGACAATCTTTCGTATTCATTTATCATATTCATTATCATAATAAAGAATCATTCATAATAATTCTTTTTCCTTAAATTTTCTACACATAAACAAGACATAATATGAGGGGTTTGGGCCTTAAGCAACTGCTTATGTATACATATTACATGTATATACTAAAATGGCCAGAATTCAGACCGTCAATAAAATATCTTATTTTAATGGAGGCCGGGTTTCATAGAATACGAGCATCACGCGTAAACTACATTACTTGCGAAGTAGATCTATGCTTTGAAACGTCAACACAGTCCAAACAATAAAGTGCACTCTGAGCACCCTAGTACGAATTACGTGCTGTTTTGTACGTCGTAGTAATGCATTTATTATGTTAATGAGCATCGGAATATCTTTGCTCTCCCATTCACAAAGTAGTGAGATCACCTCGGCAATGTAGTTATACATTCATATCCCGCACGGCTCTTAACCATTATCAAAATCGAGATTGATCGGCAAAGTGATGAGAAAAATATATCCCATGATGGGCTATGTAATGTTACACTGGGAAAAAAAGGAAAACTAAGTATACTTACACACAGTTGTAGTTGATGGAATTGTTGTGGTAGTTGTTGGTGGAGTTGTGGTTGTTGTTGTTGGTGGAGTTGTTGTGGTTGTTGTAGGACCTGGTGTGGTTGTAGAAGTTTGTGTTGTGGTTGTGGTTGGTGTTGTTGTACTTGTTTGTGTAGTGGTGGTAGTTGCTGTAGTAGTAGTTGTTGTTGGGGGAGTTGTTGTGGTTGTTGTTGGTGGAGTTGTTGTAGTAGTTGTTGGTGGAGTTGTGGTGGTTGTGGTACTAATACATTCGTAATCTGCAATTACACCAATACATGTAAAAAGGCAAACATAGCAATTCGATTTTACATTGAATCATTTTAACGGCAGGATTACAATTGTACCAATTTTCAACATTAGTAGAGGGTGGAGATAGGTTGATACGTTCAAGAAGCCTCGGCTTCTGATTGCGTGAGTTTTGTTGGGAAGCACTGTGCTCTGATTGATTTGCTTGTGTGTCTTTAAAATTAACATTGACATGGTGTGATACCACAAGCAGGGTTGGCATTTTGTTACGTCACAAAGTTACGTTGTGAACTTCTTAGAGTTGGTTGACGTCCAACCATAGACAGGTTCTACGCTGATGTTGCTGGTTTTACAGCATGATGTCATAGACGTACATTGGCATTGACATGACTGTGTGACTTTGTACGCATTGACGTTGAGGTGATGTGAATTTGCAGAAGAACGCTCACACATACTGACACCCATCCTGGTTTTAGAGTGTGACGTCACAGACATTGTACGCGTGTAACATTGGTGGTGCTTAATTATGCATGTCACACAACATCATTATGTATAGCACCAACAGCGATGCCAAAAAAACAAACCAATCATTGAACCAGATTCAGAAAAGCCTCAAGTATTTGGGCGTGTCACCAACGACAACGACTGTGACGTCACGTTATGGCAATGTCAACACTGCATATGACGTCACTCCAAATTAACACGTACAATATCAATGCAATGGGTGACACGCCAACCTTCAACAAACCAACCAACCAAAGAACAGAATTAAAAAAATGCTCATTCAATCAGAAGCAGATATTTCGCAGATATTTCTATTTGAAAGGAATGTATACATCTATCGATATTAGTTTACCAGAGCATCCATTGAGACCAAACTTGCAGAGTCCGTACGTATCTCCAATGACATTGAATTCAATTTTGAATCCCGTGAGCTGTGTGTAAATTTCCATATCCTCTGATGGAGGCCAAAGAACGGAGTCTTGCACATCGACTGATATCTGAAAGAATACCAATGTGATTTAGATGTATGAAACACCAACTTCATTGGTATAATAATTGGTATAATAATCATTGGTATAAAAATGAATATATGCAACGCTATGTGTACAAAATGTGCACAGAAGCTTTCATACATTGGTTGTATCGGTGGCACGATTTGTGTGCCTCCATGTCTAAAATGAATCTGTGTGTATAGCTGTAGCAAAGCCAAGTGTAGAGTGCGTTTATGATCAATGCCAATGGCAACATGCATGTTTATTTAGAAATATAATTACCGTCTCTACGATTGGGGCACCTCCATATACATAAGCAGTAAATGTCACTTCAGAGACGCCTTCAATGTCAAAATAGAAGTAGGATAAATCGAACACACGTTGTTCCTCAGGAACACAATCTGGGAAGTCTGGTACTATGTCAAGAACATTGTCATCACCACTAATGCAATCGCCACATGTAAATGCACCAACGCATGGTGGAGTAGGTCCTGGAGTACCTCCTGATGGTGGTGGGGTACCTCCAGATGGTGGTGGTGTACCTCCCGATGGTGGTGGGGTGCCTCCAGATGGTGGTGGGGTACCTCCAGATGGTGGTGGATGGTGGTGGAGTACCTCCAGATGGTGGTGGTGTAACTCCAGATGGTGGTGGAGTTCCTCCAGATGGTGGTGGTGTAACTCCAGATGGTGGTGGGGTACCTCCAGATGGTGGTGGGGTGCCTCCTGATGGTGGTGGTGTAACTCCAGATGGTGGTGGGGTGCCTCCAGATGGTGGTGGGGTTCCTCCAGATGGTGGTGGAGTACCTCCAGATGGTGGTGGTGTAACTCCAGATGGTGGTGGAGTTCCTCCAGATGGTGGTGGCGTAACTCCAGATGGTGGTGGGGTACCTCCAGATGGTGGTGGGGTTCCTCCAGATGGTGGTGGTGTAACTCCAGATGGTGGTGGGGTGCCTCCAGATGGTGGTGGCGTACCTCCAGATGGTGGTGGGGTACCTCCAGATGGTGGTGGTGTAACTCCAGATGGTGGTGGGGTGCCTCCAGATGGTGGTGGTGTAACTCCAGATGGTGGTGGGGTTCCTCCAGATGGTGGTGGTGTAGCTCCAGATGGTGGTGGTGTAACTCCAGATGGTGGTGGGGTTCCTCCAGATGGTGGTGGTGTAACTCCAGATGGTGGTGGGGTGCCTCCAGATGGTGGTGGTGTAACTCCAGATGGTGGTGGGGTGCCACCAGATGGTGGTGGTGTAGCTCCAGATGGTGGTGGGGTTCCTCCAGATGGTGGTGGTGTAACTCCAGATGGTGGTGGTGTAGCTCCAGACGGTGGTGGGGTTCCTCCAGATGGTGGTGGGGTGCCTCCGGATGGTGGTGGGGTTCCTCCAGATGGTGGTGGGGTGCCTCCGGATGGGGGTGGGGTGCCTCCAGATGGTGGTGGTGTAACTCCAGATGGTGGTGGAGTGCCTCCAGATGGTGGAGTGACTCCAGATGGTGGTGGGGTGCCTCCAGATGGTGGTGTAACTCCAGATGGTGGTGTAACGCTAGGCGTTGTCTGGTTCAGGCAGTATTCAGGAATTTCTTCATACGGATCCCATCCATATCTATCATCCATTCCAGGTACACCACTAACATTGTAGCTATGAGTGCAATTGTTTTGTGAAAAGCTTGTGCCATTGCAAATCTTAGCTGCAATAAAAGTAAAATATTGTTACTTGAATTTAGCAAGTCATATGCAAAATCAACAATATATTATTGAAAATACCAGAGGTTTAAAAGTTTTGTAATGACCTATTCTTCTCGGTGCATTTCAACATTCTTAATAGGACTACTTTTATTATACACTATAGTATCACCATCATGACAGTTTCGTTTCAGCAACACTATTTTGACGTTTTTATTACGATTGAGTTTACCTCATTTGTTGTCTATCACGAATGAACTAGGACAAAAATGTATTATTTTTATTTACAAAGTATGCCTTGAATCATACATGTTGCACAAAAATATGCATGGCTCCATTTCTTAAAGATGATATGACAATGTCATATTGATTGTGGTAGTCAAATATTCAATATCAGATTCAGAGATCAGAGATTATATATATCAGAGATTATATATATCATACCGGGTAATAAAATATTGATTATTGTACACTGAACTTACGTGTAGTGGTTGGTACTGTAGTCACAATTGTAGTTGTCGATGTCTGAGTAGTTGTTGTTGTAGGTGTTGTTGTGGATGTTTGTGTGGTTGTTGTTGTGGCTGTGGTAGCTGCAAAAATACATAGATTATGAGTATAAGTATCAACATACACTATGAGTTAATAAAAACTTACATGATATCCTATTGCTAAAGACCAACAATATAAGCTCTTCTATATTCAAATATGTGTATATAGACTGTGTTACTTATCAGAGACGGGTGTAGTTGCATCAAATCTTTTGTTTAATCTATAGTAATCTTAATTTGTCTATACTTACATATGCAGTATGGGTCTGAAATAAAATATAACCAATATTAGAATAATCATGCTATTTTCAGTTGATGCCAAAATGCGCATAACAATTCAACTTGTTGACCAAATATTCATCACACGTATGTAATAATATACTATGACAATGGTGTATCAGAATTAAAAGATTTCAGTTACCTGCACACCCTTCAATCACCAGGTCACACAAGCCATAGTAATCACCAGCAAGGGTGAAAGTCATTGTTACTCTCAATGTATACTTGTGCTCTTCCATTTGATCCAAAGGAGGATAGATCATTGTTTCACCAGTTGGGTCCAATGAGAACTGTGCAAAGAACGTTACATATACATACATACGTTACATAGTTATATACTAATATAACTATGAAAAACAAGTGCATGATGGTGACATCTATATAATAGAATTTAAAGTTTATTAATGCATGCCATTACCGTTCTCCAGTATTACATAGATGAAGCATTTAAAATAAATGGCCTGATAAAATGCCGCCCTACATCGTTCAGGAATTAATGTTCCTGGAATATCACATGAAAGCGTACACACACACACACACACACACACACACACACACACACACACACACACACACACACACACACACACACATATATAATGCATGCACTGCTTATTTCCAATGTGGTCCTGTTTGTTTGGCAGGTTAGGTAACCAACTGAGGCAAGGGTATGAGGAGGGATCACAATAGCTAATGTTTTCAAACTAGGCGAGTTCTTTTACATGGAAAGAGGGGACTGTCCTTTACACGAGGCATGCCTTTTAAGGAGGCTTCTGAACCTCACGCTTAGTGTCGCCAATGTCAAGTATTATACTCGACATAGGCGACACGCTGGGTGGAGATCAGCAACACAGTGGGAGACGCACAAAGCGATGTAAAGATTTTTGGCTAAACTAAGTCTGCCATGGCAGGGGTGCGAACTTGTGACGCAGGCAAATCAAGTTTTCAGGTCGTACGCTCTAACCACTGAACCACTGGGGACCAGATCCCCCCCTTACAAAACTCAAGTGAAACACATTGCATTGACAATGCACTGTATGGATATTTAACATTGTTTTAGTCATATGAGAATACTATTAGTGTGTCTAGGTATTCGATGATTGTCCAGAAAGAAACAATTTAAGAGACTACAATGCGGAAAATACAATTACTTACAGAGTTGATAATATTGTCTTCTCCATTAGAACGTTCAACAACAAACTGAACTTGAGTGGCACCTTCAACTTTGAAGGTAATAACTCCAAGATGATAATCTTTGCTCTCATCAACTGCGCAGTCAGGGAAAACAGGTTCAAACACCACAGTCTTCATGTCACTTCCAAAGCATGTGTTGCACGTTTCAAAATCTACACATTCTTCTGGTGGTGTTGTGCCGCCAGATGGAGGTGTACCTCCAGATGGTGGTGGGGTGCCTCCAGATGGTGGTGGCGTAACTCCAGATGGTGGTGGGGTGCCTCCAGATGGTGGTGGGGTACCTCCAGATGGTGGTGGGGTGCCTCCAGATGGTGGTGGAGTGCCTCCAGATGGTGGTGGTGTAGCTCCAGATGGTGGTGGGGTGACTCCAGATGGTGGTGGGGTTCCTCCAGATGGTGGTGGAGTACCTCCAGATGGCGGTGGTGTAACTCCAGATGGTGGTGGGGTGCCTCCAGATGGTGGTGGGGTTCCTCCGGATGGTGGTGGCGTAACTCCAGATGGTGGTGGGGTTCCTCCAGATGGTGGTGGGGTTCCTCCAGATGGTGGTGGTGTAACTCCAGATGGTGGTGGGGTTCCTCCAGATGGTGGTGGCGTAACTCCAGATGGTGGTGGTGTACCTCCAGATGGTGGTGGAGTACCTCCAGATGGTGGTGGCGTAACTCCAGATGGTGGTGGCGTAACTCCAGATGGTGGTGGGGTTCCTCCAGATGGTGGTGGGGTTCCTCCAGATGGTGGTGGAGTACCTCCAGATGGTGGTGGCGTAACTCCAGATGGTGGTGGGGTTCCTCCAGATGGTGGTGGGGTTCCTCCAGATGGTGGTGGTGTAACTCCAGATGGTGGTGGAGTACCTCCAGATGGTGGTGGTGTAACTCCAGATGGTGGTGGGGTTCCTCCAGATGGTGGTGGGGTTCCTCCAGATGGTGGTGGGGTGCCTCCAGATGGTGGTGGAGTGCCTCCAGATGGTGGTGGAGTGCCTCCAGATGGTGGTGGTGTAACTCCAGATGGTGGTGGAGTACCTCCAGATGGTGGTGGGGTGCCTCCAGATGGTGGTGGAGTGCCTCCAGATGGTGGTGGGGTGCCTCCAGATGGTGGTGGGGTGCCTCCAGATGGTGGTGGGGTGCCTCCAGATGGTGGTGGGGTGCCTCCAGATGGTGGTGGGGTTCCTCCAGATGGTGGTGGGGTTCCTCCAGATGGTGGTGGGGTGCCTCCAGATGGTGGTGGGGTGACTCCAGATGGTGGTGGTGTAACTCCAGATGGTGGTGGAGTACCTCCAGATGGTGGTGGGGTGCCTCCAGATGGTGGTGGAGTACCTCCAGATGGTGTGGTACCAGATGGTTGTGGTGTAGATCTACATTCCTCCTCTTCGTCATCACGTTGTCCCCAAACTTCATCAGGAAGGTTGACATCACATTTCTCATGATCACATTCATTGCAATCATACGGTGGTTCTGTGCTGTTATCACAGTTAGGATCTGTAAGAGATAAGATATATCTAGTCAGTGTCCTTGATTTTCAAAGATGACAAAAAACATTGAACTATATATAGATGGATAAGGAACATTGTACTAGCATTGTACTAGCATATAAACACATTGTTAAGAAAATGTACCCATGATAAAGTGTATTTGAAAACAATTGGTTTAAAAATGATATATGTATATACAGAACTTACATTCGGGCGTAGTTGTTGGCACTGTGGTGACGGTAGTTGTTGTTGTTTGCGTGGTAGTTGTTGTTGGTGTAGTTGTGCTTACACACTCCCAGTCTAAAAGTGACGACCAGTATTATGCACTATTTATGTTACTATTGTAGCTAATTTGAAGAATTGTTTCCAATGGAAAGGATGCTGTAAACCCGTATCTGAAGCTGCATAGTCCACCCATTGAACCTACTTGCCACAGAACTACACGAACTGAATCTTCACGAATGACTGATTTTGGATAAACGTTTATAGGACTTTGAGTTAACCACCTTTAGCCACACTATTTATCTAGGAAAAAGGAGAGTAGTTCACCCGTAATGCATAACGCTAATTTAATTTACAATCCCAGTGGGCCGGGTCAGTTAAAAGTGACATTACCCAATTCTGAAGATAGCAACCAGGGCTTGTGCATTGTGATAAGTGCATGTGAATTACAGCAGATTTTATAGCACACATAATTCTTGTTATGCAATAGTTTTCTACCTAGCTATACTGATGATGGCAGTCACGCCTATAGCTATACTTTTATAAGTAGTCCTGCTTTATAAAAAGTCTGTTCTACACATTTGTTCCAATTGTAACCCAAGCAGTTCTTAGAGAGACGTGCAAATTAAAATAATTACTTTTACGTGTATATGAAACTTAATTACTGATGAATATTTGATGGCATTGTTCTAAAACTAGGCAAAACGAATTATGATAAGAGAAACATATGAACTTATGCACATCTTAGTATTAGATTAAATGCTAATCATCCTAATTAATATAGATTTCTGATCACAGAAAATACAACATAATGTAAAATTGTTTGGATTTGGACATAGAAAAACACAATTAAACTAACAATTGTTTACTTGTGGAATAACCACGTACTGAATAATAAAACGACGCTCATGCCAAATGTTGATGTTGCTAAACGATCTAATATTTCTCTACACAGGAGTGTAGGATATATTGAGTTTTATATTGAGTTTTGCAAAAAAAACCCACAAGGATGTTAGGACGCTTGAGATTGCAGTGAAATTGAGATATTTGGGGATTATATAGGACAGAGATTACGATTTATGGACTGGAGTGACACTCCTATCCTTCATTTCCGATGAACAAGCCAGTGAATATTGGCTATCAATACCTGAACATCCACTGATGACGAGTTCGCACAGTCCATATGTTGCACCCACAACTTCAAATTCAAGTTCAAGCTTCAAGAGATTTACAAACAGGTCCATCTCCTCCAGTGATGGCCACGTGACAAAGTCTCCACTGACTTCCACATCGACCTGATGATCACAATGAGTCAACTATTATGATTTATGTCTCACCGTTACGATGCTATCAGTGAGGGTCAAGATTTAGCTTATTTCCAACTTAACATTTAAATATTGGCTCTTTCCCCAATTCATACTAAACGGCCATGTACACCATAATCTGAACAGTGATATATTCACTATATGAACATATTCACCGCTTGACGGTTGCATACTGCTATGTATATGTTTCTTCTAATTATAATGGGGTTTGGTATTTCTGCACTCGCCAATACAAAGCTAATAATATTTTCAATTGCCTATGCCTATACGCCTATTTCGTATATTGTCAAACGCATGTGATTGTAATCACTACGCCTGTGATTGTAATCACTACGCCTGTGATTGTAATCACTTGATTACATCTACTTACATATCCAATCACTACAAAATGCACTATGTATTGGTATGGTAATTATGACAAGCCTATTTAAACGTTTACTACGTTGTAGACATACTTTCTATTCCAAAAGCAGGTTACAATTAGATACATTATACAGACAACTATCAAATATTTCCCCACAAATAGACCAAAATCACGTTGATTACCGTACGACAAATGACATGATATGTACATTGTGCAAACTGTACATGGCCTTAAACTATCAGTATGAAAGATAATTACAATCTTGACAGGTCACATTGTGCCCGCACAAAATCTAATAAAAATAGCTATTTGAATTAAAAGGGTTACCCCCCATGTTGGTATTTGCCTGCTATATTCTGGAATAAGCAATGTATTGTTTTGAAACTGATGAACTAAGCCTTATTGTTGCATTTTAAACCATTGCAGAAAAGTAAGGTCCCGATAAAAACGTATAATACTACTCACCTCTCTGACAAGAACGTCATTAGCTTGTGTTGCTTTAAAAGTCACTTTACTAACACCTTCAATTCTGAACATGATGTATGACATATCAAACAGACGTTCATCTTCTGGAACACAATCTGGAATATCTACTTCAACTGTAAGTTTGTTATCTTCGGCACTTGTGCAGTCACCACAAGCGTTGCTACCGACACATGGAGTAGTCACTGATGGTGTGGTACCAGATGGTGGTGGAGTACCTCCAGATGGTGGTGGTGTAACTCCAGATGGTGGTGGGGTTCCTCCAGATGGTGGTGGTGTAACTCCAGATGGTGGTGGGGTTCCTCCAGATGGTGGTGGAGTACCTCCCGATGGTGGTGGTGTAACTCCAGATGGTGGTGGGGTGCCTCCAGATGGTGGTGGAGTAACTCCAGATGGTGGTGGGGTGCCTCCAGATGGTGGTGGTGTAACTCCCGATGGTGGTGGGGTGCCTCCAGATGGTGGTGGAGTAACTCCAGATGGTGGTGGGGTGCCTCCAGATGGTGGTGGTGTAACTCCCGATGGTGGTGGGGTGCCTCCAGATGGTGGTGGAGTAACTCCCGATGGTGGTGGGGTGCCTCCAGATGGTGGTGGAGTAACTCCCGATGGTGGTGGGGTGCCTCCCGATGGTGGTGGGGTGACTCCCGATGGTGGTGGGGTGCCTCCAGATGGTGGTGGTGTAACTCCCGATGGTGGTGGGGTGCCTCCTGATGGTGGTGGTGTAACTCCTGATGGTGGTGGGGTGCCTCCAGATGGTGGTGGAGTAACTCCCGATGGTGGTGGGGTGCCTCCCGATGGTGGTGGCGTGACTCCCGATGGTGGTGGGGTTCCTCCAGATGGTGGTGGTGTAACTCCAGATGGTGGTGGGGTGCCTCCAGATGGTGGTGGTGTAACTCCAGATGGTGGTGGAGTACCTCCAGAAGGTGGTGGCGTAACTCCAGATGGTGGTGGAGTACCTCCAGATGGTGGTGGGGTGCCTCCAGATGGTGGTGGTGTAACTCCAGATGGTGGTGGGGTGCCTCCAGATGGTGGTGGTGTAACTCCAGATGGTGGTGGGGTACCTCCAGATGGTGGTGGCGTTCCTCCAGATGGTGGTGGGGTGGCTCCAGATGGTGGTGGGGTGACTCCAGATGGTGGTGGGGTGCCTCCAGATGGTGGTGGAGTAACTCCAGATGGTGGTGGAGTAACTCCAGATGGTGGTGGGGTTCCTCCAGATGGTGGTGGAGTAACTCCAGATGGTGGTGGAGTACCTCCAGATGGTGGTGGAGTACCGCCAGATGGTGGTGTAACTCCAGATGGTGGCGTGCCTCCAGATGGTGGAGTTCCCTCAGGTGTTGTAGAAGAAAGCTCTGGCGTTCTGGGTTTAAGAGTTGTGCCATTCAAACACCATTCCGGTATCTCAGAATATGGATCCATTCCATATTTCCCGTCAATGCCAGGTACACCAGAAACGTTGAATCCGTGTGTGCAGTTGTCCTGTACAACGGTACTTCCATTGCAGAATTTTGCTAGAAATAGATATTATAAGATTTGATTATAATTGTAAAGGTTGTAGTGTCACAACCTATATGGTGTTGTTATAATGGTTAGTTAGTTACGTCAATTTTATCAGGTACTGGTTCTGACAAACGTTGCTTTATGGTGTGTGTGTAGAGAAAATCTTAATGTGAAAGTGCATCTGTCCAACAAAATATTGCTGGTTAATTATGACTCTCTACACTGTTAATATTATAGCTTAACCTCTCACAATATGCACAATAATACACAAATCTGCCACAGGGCTGTCACGTCTAACTATATAACTATATGCAGAGTAATGAAAATGGATTGGACTCAGAATAATGCCAAGTATATGTGAAAATGATGCAGATTCCTCCACTTGACATAGGCAAACGTTTCAACAAAAGTGATAGTGACGATGTTATAATGGCAGCTAATGAATGCTGTAGATTATTAGAAGATTAACCAGTGTCTTGAAGAAATGGGAAACATGAGCTTAATACTTATTGCCCTGCCGACCTGTCTCAATACTCATCGCACGACTAAATTTGAATCTTCGTCAAAAGACGCAATCACCCCAATAATCATCACTACCACAAGCCCCTCTAAAAGTCCATTCCAAATCACAATTCTACTTGCAGTTGTGTCGGAAATGGTAACATGTTGCACAACACTGGGATCGTAGTCGTGATTGAAATAATTTTGCATGAGAAATGGTTCCTATGCCACAAACTGACCTCACTAGGATCATAGCCATGGCCAGACAGTGGTAGAGCATATCCATATTTGATTGTGGCTGGTGATGCAATCACACCCTCGTGTATTTTCGGATGTTTACTATTAAATGCAAACTCTTAAAGCAAAGTAAAAGAAACCTGGGATAAGCCCACAAAATCCGCTTCATCCAAATTGCCTTGAAATAACTCCTGACGAAATGTGCATTTTATACGACAATGTTGCAGTGTTATTTTATATATCACAAGCACTTTACAGATACGTGTCTCCCATCACGTTTGTGACCATATGGCATTATTTCCGTTCACCTAGAGCAGCAGAGGCAGGAAAGTTTTCTTAAAAAACAACTAGTTTTTTCAATAATCTACTGCTGAATCACATTAACCCCACAACCGCCTTCCTCTCTCTTTCAGGTGTTTTGGTTGTATTCTTGAGACTTGCTTCATCCAGACTACAGGCGAATCTTAATAGTAAGCATGTTCAAAAGTTGCAACTTCAAAACACACTTTCCCCATGCGTCACCGGTCTATCCCACCAGGTATCATTCCCTTCTTTTAAGTCCACAGCAATACAGTTGGTAACCAGTTAAACTGCAATGTTCATTGCTTTGTGACGTATGCAATTGGTAAAACAATTTATCAACAGCCACTAGAAATCCATGTAGTTTACACTATTAAATGCCAGTAGTCAATGGTCCCTCCCCAGAAAATACCGGGTCTTCATATTAGGATCCAAGGTTGTGCAGCCGGCTTAACCATTCTTTCTACAAGAGGGTGTATTTTGTCGAACCTAAAGCCTCAGTCTCATTGTCTAGAAAGTGAATACTGTACGAGCCATTTGAATTTTACATTCATCAGTAACGTCTGGAAACATTAGCAAGTAGCAAGAATATTGCTATAGGGCTAAGGGAACGATCATAAATAACGATACCGTGGGGGGGTCGTCCATTTTTTGGGGCTCGAAGAAAAAGTTAACCGACTCCCCCATCAACATTTTAAAAAGTTGAGTGACCCCCCACTTTGCTAAAGCAAAAGTCCACTACATAGTCATTGCATTAATAGACAATTGCTGAGAGAAAATTGTTGAAAAATATACCGTAGCAACCTCCCCAAAAGGAATAAAACATGTTAGACGGACCCCCACCTTTTTGGACGACCTCCCTGGTATCATTATTTATGATTGTTCCCTAAAATTATATGGTTCAATCTGGATCAAAAGTTTCATACGTACGACATTTTCATAAACGCACAGCAAGAGATCATCTAGACACCTGGGCTTACAGCCAACAAACTACTGCTTGATGAGAAACAGTAGAACTTTGAATCTTCAATGTTTGGGTTTTGATGGTTCCAAAATTGATAAAAGAGAAGCTAATCACAATTGGTAGCCAGAATCACATACTAGTATGGTGTAAGTGAACACCATGATGGCTTGAGCTGCATCACAAATGAAAACAAAATCCAACACAGTTAGACCTGAGTTCCCCACGCACAATAAAAGCGAAACAAACCGAGTGCAAATGTTACATTTTATTACGAATTGTGAAGAAAAATCCGGACCAACCAATATCAATATAGGGCTACGACTTATTATTGCTAATGATTCTTGAATGCCTGACTGGGTCTTTCACTAAACATTGACAGTTCCAGGACTACCACTACATTCAAACACTGTTGCTTCGACAATATCTACGATATTTTAATATTTCTAATATATATTAGCATGTTCCCGATTCATAGACTTATTAGGTGGGTGTGACTGAGACATTATACAAATGCTGCTGAATGCTGGTATAGGCAATGCCCATCACACAAGGTAGCTATTATATGAAAGAGGATGGAGGCCCACTTACGTTCTGTTGTGACTGTGGTGGTCGAGGTTTGAGTGGTTGTTGTGGTTGGAGTAGTCGTTGAAGTCTGTGTTGTTGTGGTTGTTGCTGAAATGAAAATTATCATATAACAAATATACTATGTAAATCCCTAAAATAGTGATAAACTCAAATTGTTGTAATTTCTATCTATATACTAAAGACAATTGCAAATTATTCTTACCGGTTGTTGTTTTACACTCGAACTCTGAAATAAAAGAATACAAGATTTAGCAAATGCTACAAAATTCTTCAAAATGGCCACAAAATGGTATTTTTGCTAACATGTTTTATCATGTTAACACCTTTCACGGTATATGTTTGTGTGATTATAAGAAATATGAGAAAAGGAATATTCTACAGTGTTGTGAAACTCCTAAATTTATGTAAATTTCAAGTTTGATACAAAACGTTACTGTTAAATATTGAGGAATCTTGTATCAAATAAAAAAAATGATACCTGAACATCCATGGAAAACTAAATTGCAGAATGCAAATTGATTTCCAGCCATTTCAAGATCTACTCTTATCTCCTTAATATATCTGTATTTGTTCATATCTTCATAAGGTGGGAACATGAAAACTTCTCCATCCACATCAGTATCAACCTACAATGACCACAAAATATGACACAAAATAGAAAGTACAAAATTTAATAAAAACAAATATGAAATGAGACAATACTCAAAATATACAATGAAAATGTGTAATCCAATGGTTCACATTATAAACCATTTAATATCATATTTGTACTCTTAAGCTGTTCACTAAGCTTTAAACATTTGTTTACTTTATCTAAAAGCTTTTCCAACCCCTTAGCAGCTGTTTCCCAATAATGATGGTAAAATGATAACTACAAGAGTGACAAGATCAGAGGCAGGGAAGAACCTTTAGAATCCATACATTCATTCATGATACTGATTGATGTACTATACAGAGAAAAAATGCCATATTTACCTCTACTACTATATCTTCTGATCCACTAACAGTAAATGTCAGTGTTACTTTAGATATTCCATATATTTCAAATGAAATTAATCCAAGATGGAAAAATCTATCAAATTCATCAACACAATCTGGGTAGTTGCCAGAGAGAGTGAACCAGGAATTCTCTTCCTCCAAGCAATTTGAACACTCTTGTGGTCCTACTTCACATGGAATCTGAGTAGTGCCTCCAGATGGTGGTGGGGTACCTCCAGATGGTGGTGGTGTGCCTCCAGATGGTGGTGGTGTAACTCCAGATGGTGGTGGGGTGCCTCCAGATGGTGGTGGAGTAACTCCAGATGGTGGTGGGGTGCCTCCAGATGGTGGTGGTGTAACTCCAGATGGTGGTGGAGTAACTCCAGATGGTGGTGGTGTAACTCCAGATGGTGGTGGAGTAACTCCAGATGGTGGTGGGGTGCCTCCAGATGGTGGTGGGGTGCCTCCAGATGGTGGTGGGGTGCCTCCAGATGGTGGTGGGGTAACTCCAGATGGTGGTGGGGTGCCTCCAGATGGTGGTGGGGTGCCTCCAGATGGTGGTGGGGTGCCTCCAGATGGTGGTGGAGTACCTCCAGATGGTGGTGGGGTGCCTCCAGATGGTGGTGGGGTGCCTCCAGATGGTGGTGGGGTGCCTCCAGATGGTGGTGGGGTGCCTCCAGATGGTGGTGGGGTGCCTCCAGATGGTGGTGGGGTGCCTCCAGATGGTGGTGGGGTGCCTCCAGATGGTGGTGGAGTACCTCCAGATGGTGGTGGAGTACCTCCAGATGGTGGTGGGGTTCCTCCAGATGGTGGTGGGGTTCCTCCAGATGGCGGTGGTGTAACTCCAGATGGTGGTGGGGTTCCTCCAGATGGTGGTGGGGTGCCTCCAGATGGTGGTGGGGTTCCTCCAGATGGTGGTGGGGTGCCTCCAGATGGTGGTGGAGTACCTCCAGATGGTGGTGGGGTGCCTCCAGATGGTGGTGGGGTTCCTCCAGATGGTGGTGGGGTGCCTCCAGATGGTGGTGGAGTACCTCCAGATGGTGGTGGGGTGCCTCCAGATGGTGGTGGGGTGCCTCCAGATGGTGGTGGGGTGCCTCCAGATGGAGTTGTGACTGGAGGGACGCCAGTAGTAGAAATGCATTCTTCATCGTCAATCCATGGATCCTCACCCCAAGCATCATCAGGCAAGTTTGTTAAGTCACAATTCTCGTTGTTGCACTCATTGCAATTGAATTCAGTTTCATTGCAATAAGGAACTGAAAATAGGTTTATGTATAAATATACCAATCATGTGATTTTGATTTTTACACCAAGCTTTATCTAATTTGGTATCTATGCATGGGATTAATAAGTAATTGACTCAATACCTGATTGCAATTTTGCATTTTAAAAGTATATATATGTACTTTTCAATTAGTCTATTATTCTTACTTTGTGTGGTGGTTGTAGTTGTTATTACTGTTGTTGTGGTAGAAATACATTCCCATTCTAGAATGAAATAATCATATAAATAAGAATATCAATGACACATTGCATAAAAAGATAATGCAAAATATTGGTGAGGTACAAAAACAAGTCTATATTACCAGCACAACCATGCACAACCAAATTGCACAGTGACCATCTATCTCCAGCGACTTCAAAAATGATGCGAATTTGTATGATATCTTCATGCTTTTGCATTGTAAACTCATTTGCTTCAGGATAAACCACTGTTGCTCCATCAACATCAGGGAACAGCTTTTTTTGAAAAGAATAAGTATGTGCGGAATAAAATTTAAATAGACTTGTATAACAGAGTCACTATAAAAAGCCATATTACGGCACTGTATTAATTAATCATTGGTCGAACTACATTTGAAAGGCAAGTTCCATCTTTGACTTGTAGCAGAAAGGATGATAGATCTTATGTGCTTCTATTGGTACCCAATTTTGGTTATTTTGCAAACGATATATTTGGAGGAGGGTGGGTGGGTGACCTATCATTTTTTAAATAAGACATGCTCATTAAATTCAGCCATGGCCATGTAGAATAAGTTAGAGTATTTTGTTTTCTTTTAGCATGTTACATTGTAGTGTGGTCTTAACACGAGGATATAAATATTTACTCACCCATCCGGAAAATGATTCAACAGGATCCGCTTTTATGATTTCAAATGTAACCTTTGAAACACCTTCCACATCAAACATGATCATACCCAAATCAAATATAGGGTTTTCTGCACAGTCAGGGAAAACTGGTTCCAAAACAAATTCATTGTTAGCTTTGTCAAAGCAATTATCACATGTTTCACAACCATCTCCTCCAGATGGCGGGGTACCTCCAGATGGTGGAGTACCTCCAGATGGTGGTGGGGTGCCTCCAGATGGTGGTGGGGTGCCTCCAGATGGTGGTGGAGTACCTCCAGATGGTGGTGGAGTACCTCCAGATGGTGGTGGTGTAACTCCAGATGGTGGTGGGGTGCCTCCAGATGGTGGTGGAGTACCTCCAGATGGTGGTGGCGTAACTCCAGATGGTGGTGGGGTTCCTCCAGATGGTGGTGGGGTTCCTCCAGATGGTGGTGGAGTGCCTCCAGATGGTGGTGGTGTAACTCCAGATGGTGGTGGGGTTCCTCCCGATGGTGGTGGAGTACCTCCAGATGGTGGTGGTGTAACTCCAGATGGTGGTGGGGTCCCTCCAGATGGTGGTGGGGTGCCTCCAGATGGTGGTGGAGTACCTCCAGATGGTGGTGGGGTGCCTCCTGATGGTGGTGGGGTGCCTCCAGATGGTGGTGGAGTACCTCCAGATGGTGGTGGAGTACCTCCAGATGGTGGTGGCGTGCCTCCAGATGGTGGTGGGGTACCTCCAGATGGCGGTGGAGTACCTCCTGATGGTGGTGGTGTAGCTCCAGATGGTGGTGGGGTTCCTCCAGATGGTGGTGGGGTGCCTCCAGATGGTGGTGGAGTACCTCCAGATGGTGGTGGAGTACCTCCAGATGGTGGTGGAGTACCTCCAGATGGTGGTGGAGTACCTCCAGATGGTGGTGGTGTAACTCCAGATGGTGGTGGGGTGCCTCCAGATGGTGGTGGGGTGCCTCCAGATGGTGGTGGAGTACCTCCAGATGGTGGTGGAGTACCTCCAGATGGTGGTGGGGTGACTCCAGATGGTGGTGGGGTGCCTCCAGATGGTGGTGGGGTGCCTCCAGATGGTGGTGGGGTGACTTCAGATGGTGTTGAACTACAAGTCTCGTCTGAAAATGGGTCATCTCCCCACACATTGCCGTCAAAGTCCTCTGGCAGACCATCAATTTTGTAGTTTCCTTGATTACAAGTGTCACCATTCAAACTTGTTCTATTTCCAAGATCACAATATGGTACTGAAATTCATCACATTGTATTAGTTCAAATTATGATACAATAAAAGCTGATAGGAATGATCCGCCTACCATGGAAAATCTTTGCTGAATTACATTTATATTTGACATGAATTTAGTTTCACATAACAAAACTTACATGCTGTTGTTGGTGGTGCTGTTGTTGTAGATGTCTGTGTGGTTGTTGTTGTTGGTGTTGTTGTGGATGTTTGTGTGGTAGTTGTGGTCGCAGTGGTTGTTGAAACTGTTAGAAATAGATTTTCCGTATGTATCCATTTATGCGATGTTTGTAAAAAATATTAGTCTGCATTATGTAATTTAATATACTAAATGAATGACAGTAACATGCAACTTACTATATTCTTCACCACATTTGATAACCCTCACGTCCATAACCTCAACGTCATTGCCTTCTTCAGATTCAAATTCAAATAGAATCTTGTATGCATATGGCCGATTGCCCGGGTCAATATCCAGTGCAGCAGTGAAATAATCAGTTGGGTCTACCGGATTCAATTCAATCTGTAGTATAAATAATATGCTATAGGAATACATTGTTTACCAAACAGCCAACTCACACACTACCAACACTTAATAATTGGCTATTATTTGCAAACTTCAATGCGCTTTGTATTGACCACTACTCTTTTCAATAGATGAATTGCTTATCAGTACTCACCTTGACCTCAAGGATCTCCTCCAGCTGACCGTCTTCAATTTTAACTAGAGTAATGTTGACTGAATCGGGTCCTCTCAGAGTGATGCTCACTTCATCCAGTTCTGCGTTGCCATGAATGTTGAACACAGCTATCAAAGCATCTCTGCCAAGTGGAGCAAAATTAGTCAGGAGGATACTGCAGTTGATTTTCCTGAATAGTTCGATATGCTTATCTCGAACTCTTGTAAGTCGCATTTATGGATAGCTCCAGTCAATATACACTTTCTTTCATGAGATTTTACATTATAACCCCTTTATAAAATTGATTTAGAGATGATAGAAAAGTAGTGTTTTCTTTGAAGTTTGACCCACATCTCATTGTCAGAATTCTACTCAATAGTCTGCAGCATAAAGATGGAGCCCAATGCTAAAAGTTTGAACATCTATGCAAGGACAAACTATATGTGAAACACATGAGACTATTTAGCAAATCATTTGCAATTAATAATGGTGGAATTTAAATTGCAACACTGCAGTATTATATGTATTAAAGTCATTAGACTTAAAACCTCAAGACAGTTTAGTATTCTATCAATACTCTATAGTGGGATTCAAACCCACAATCATACTGTATGAACTTCGAGGTGGTTTGGTGCTGTACATGTATACTTGTGGGTTCAAACAGCATAACCTCAATTACAGAATATTCAACATGTATTGATCTGTACATAGAACAACAATTATACATACAAATGTCCAAATCATACCTCTCTACCATCGTTTCAAATACATGTGCAAGAACATTTAGGAAACTCAGTTACACAACAATCACAAATGAATTGTTTCAGTACCAAGATGAATTATAGGTCAAAGTTTTCATAAAATTAATTTTATCGTACTCGCTGCTGAGGGTCTCGACTTCTGGGCTGCACTCATCAAAAAGGTCATTGATAGGAGTAGGAGTGTCGTCAAATGGGTTATCATCAGGACCGGCACCCTGGCGCCAGTAAGTGAGGTCAAAGTTGTCCATTTGGTAAGCGCACCAGTCAGTGACATTGAGAGTTTCATTACAAGGAACTGTAAAAGGAAACGAATGTCTAAACTACAACATAGAATAGTATAACATGATTATCTATAGTTATGTGTACATGTAATTTATGACTCGAGGATATTTTGAAACTGTTTTAGATAGTTCTTTTAGCCAATAAAACCATGTTATATTACATCATCACATTCTTTATAATAAATAATAGTCATTTACGAACTAGTCTTAAATGTTCCAAAACGATTCTTGCATGACAAATACATGTATGTTTTAAGTACCTCTACAGTCAATCATATACTAATAACCTGATCACATAAACTAAAATGGATCACATAAACTAAACATATTGACCCTGTTGACATTGGAATGTACACATACTTGGTGTGTTACAAGACTGAAGGGAAGCTCCCTCTATTTGGATGGGATCATCTCCAGACTGTTCAAAGTCCAGACAGACCTTGTCGCCCTCAACACCCTGACCACCAGATTCCCATTCGGCTCCTCCAAACATCTGGGTGACATAGCACCAGTTGGGGCAGGACAATGCACCGTTTGAGGCAGGTCGAATGTATGTCTGTGGAAAAGAGGTTGCCTTATAAATGAAAAGTGCAGTGGCATAACCAAGTTGGGACATCTAATGGCATGTCACCAGAGTTTTTTCTAAAAAAAAATGACTGCCTACGTAAGAGCATGGACAGTCATTGGATTCTTGCATGGGTTATTGAGTATGCCAATGAAGGTGCCATAGTGTATATTAGCAGAAGTATTTATAAGTCATCGGCAGAAGTAACATCAGATGTAGCAGAATTTTATGATTTTTTAATGTAAAATGAATTGAATATAGAAAGAATGATTGATTATTTTTATCAATAGAATAAAAGGAATACAAAAAAATATTCAAAGTATGATATAAAATCATAAAATGAATAAACATACATTAGGATCCATTTAACTCAAACTTGAAAGGAGTGAAATAAACACTTGAGTTATTTAAAACTTTCAATTACCGGAGTAACTGATGATGGACAGTAACTTGAAGGGAATGTACATGTATTATTTTCTTGCGTTGTCCATAATACGAGTTAACAGAGTTAAAGAAGAATGGATGCTACAGTAATATTTATGTCACCTCAACAGGCTCATCTGGAGTAGCAGACATGGAGTCGTAGATGCTGATTGTAACACTGTTGTAGTTAGATGCCCAGAATTTGATGGTGAAGATGACAACGTGCCATCCTTGCATTTCTCCAATTGCAAAGCAGATGTTGGTGCCATCAAGATCTACCATTTCATCACTACCTTCCAGCCCCTCTCGCTTGTCAGATGGTATAACACTAATAGTATCATCCTCATATGCGTGCCAGGTTGGATCACCCTCAGGACACTCTACAAGTGTTCGCTTTTATGACATTAAAAGTAAAACAATATAGAAATGCATGATAATTAATAATACAGAGAGTTAGGTTTTGGAACTCTAGAATCTTGGTCGAAAATGTGTAAGAGTGAATTAGTAAATGAACCAAATATTACAGATCAATCAACAGCAATTGGGGTTGTTTTTGTCAATACAGTTAACCCTAACATAATGAAAGCCAAAGTAGAGTTATAAAGGGGACGTTTTCAATGCATACCACAATTTCTTTCATCAGAGCCATCACCACAGTCATCATGGAAATCACACACAACAACATCTGGTAAGCAGTAGCCATTGAAGCATCGGAACTCTCCTTCTTCAGTACAAGTCTCTACAAAAACATCAACACATTATTGAAATGCTTTAGTGCATTAGTACGAATTATCTATAGTATGCAGATTTTGAGAAAAAGATTTTGATGGTAATGATACTTACAACGTATTTGTTTTGAAGCAATTGGTACACATTTTACTAGTGTGCCTTGTGTACAATATAAGTAAGGGCAAAAACAATGTAATCATCAAAAACATTATTCAATTAAAAAAATTCATATAATCGTGTAGTAAAGGTTTGCCTCAATTTTTTATATCTGTTGAATTATTCATTTTACATGCATTTTGAGTTTGAAAACCACTGAATTCATTAAATGTCTTGACAATCAATATAAAAACTGATTATTCATGTACAAAAGATATTAAAATCCCTAGTAAACTTTCCACCAGAGGGTATATATCCTCAAATATATTGACATGTGTAGAATTAATTTCATAATTAAAGAGAAAATTGGCATGAAACATTCATTAACTACACAAATTTAATTTTCAGATATTGATCCTCGCTATATTTTACTACTAGTTGGTGTCCATAAAATGCATTGTAATAGAAAACTTATTGATGATAAAAGATTCATTTTAAAATTATTTTTTCCTTTATTGTTTAAAGTATAATAAACATTAAAATGTGAAAATTGATTTTATATCTCATATCACCTCAGCAAAGATTTAGACACTGTTTAATCCTATTGATGGTGTCCACAAAATGGGTGATAATAGGAAAACTATTCATGATGAAAGGTTCAGTTGAAAACATGTTGTTTTTCAATGTTTATAGTATAATAAACATTACAAAGCTGGACATTGGTTATTTTTTCCATATAACCTTACTTGGCCTTTTAAAAGAATAAGCACTTACTATTTGCGCAAGCCTCGTTGTAAGGATCATTCTCGTCACTGTAATCGCCCTCACCGCAATCAAACACATCATCACACACAAATGTCTTAGGGATGCATCTGTGTGAATTGTGGCACTCAAAGAAGTTGATATCACTGCAGTTTGCTGGTGCTAGAAAGATATGTTGTGGAAATTACAGGACTATGACACTGACAATAGATCGCCAAACTTAAAATTTCCTATTCTTCCATCATCTCATAATGCTCACTGTCTTATGGTATGGTATATATTTAAATATTTTAATCATAAACAGCAATTATTTCATTATAAAATCTAAGTGATCAAAACATTCTGCAAGAGAGTTTGCTAAAGTGAAACATATTTCCGATGCAAATGACCATGAGTATGTCATGTACTTACGACATCCTATTTCATCACTACAGTCCATGCAATCACAGAGGCCATCACAGATAAGGTTGCTTGAGATGCAGAAGTCAATAGTTGCACACTTGAAATCCTCCTCGCCATTTGGACAAGTAAAGTCTGTATTTAAGTAAAGTATATACATAATATCAATATAAATAACATATATTCAGCATATTTATTATGTTTGCTTAGATGCTTTTTTTAATGTACCTTGATTCAATGACTTGATTCTCGATAAGGTGATACAATACAATAAAATCCAATAAGTGTGATCATACAGTGCTTTTTAAGTGAAAAATATGTGAAAATGAAAAAAAGAAGAGAGAATGAAAAGAAAATTATATCAGATGATAGAATGTATTCTAGCACTCACTGCAGTATGTCTCATCAGCACCGTCAATGCAATCCAAGCTACCATCACACACCCATGAGCGAGGGATGCAACGGTCATTAGATGGACACTGGAATTCGGCGATAGGGTCACACACGCAAGTCTTGTTGGTGCACACCCAGGTAGCGTTTATACATGTGCTGCAGAATATATATATATATATATATATACAAATGGATATATTTGCTAATTGTGATGACAATCAATTTTGTATGCACTGACGGTTTTGTGAAAAGGATTTTATTCAAAGAGCTTTTGATGTTCAGAAATTGTAATCCAATTCTTGTAAAGAGACCAAGTATTAAACATTGCGAACTCAGATGCTGCTTTCATTGTTCAAAAGCGATGTTTTGGAGGACAATTCCTCTGCTTCAGACATGTGTGGTATATCGCGATGGATTTTGTTGTGCACCTTGCTTCCTTGTTTGGTTATGATCGCTGGAATTCCTAAACACTTGTAGAAGTTTAGTCCAAACACAGGGCACCATATAATATAATGGTTCAAGTTGAATGCTGGTTTAGACATAGTGATCTTCATCCCCTACGCTCCAGTTCTCCTCTTGTACAGTGATCTTAACCTCTTTCCTGTGGATCATGTGTCTAATTTTGCTTTAATGGATCTGCATGGCTGACCTGGTGTTGTTCCTGTCAAAGTATTTTGTCGACCTCTTGTCAAGATTATTTCCTGTTTTGTTATGCTAAGACCTATACTCAACTAGAATCAAGGTAAGGTGAACCCTCCAGTTTTGGCTAAACTTCTACAAGTATTTGAAAATTCTACTCATCCCGTGACTCATTGAGGAAGCAAGGTGCACAGCAACGACTGTTGACAAGCCTGTAGCAGGAGGAAATCCTCCAAAGCATCTAAGTAGATTTATTCCTTTTGCATTCGGATGCTAAGAAATCCTCACTAAATGTTAGACCAAGCATTAAACAAAAGATGTATTCAATACTCACCAGCTATTGCAATGGTCATACTTGATTGTTCCTTCCCCGTACCAATCTCCATCTTCATCATAACATGGACAATCCTCCGGTGGGATACAAGTATCACCTGATAGACAGTAATGAACTTGCATTAGAATTCATAAGGATCATGATTTGTTTTGATTGACAATATAACCACATCTACAATGAACGAGTTTTGTACTAAACAATTGATCATCATAACACATAATTGAATACATTAATGCAATGTAGGACACATGCTACTATGAATACATGTAGCTTGAACAATTGTCGGATTTGCCTTTTTCAATGTGCCACTACACATCTTATTCAGTTCAAATCAAATGAGAAACTACAATTCTACTCTGCGATTTATAGCATACATTTATAAATGAACAATTAATGATAATGTCTAATGACTTAATTATCTGTTAAAATGATTCAAATATCATTTTACTATAACTGTATTTGTTGTTGTGATTTTTTATAAAATGCTTAACGAAATTGAAGCTTACCAAATTTGACAAGGTGATCTGGGCAGGCACAGCCTTCCATACAGGAAGTACTGTCACAAATAGTCTCCCATTCTGCACTAAATGGATCAGAAGATCCGGAAACATCTTTACAGGTTGGTTGGCAAGCCGGGAGGCATTCTTTGTATGCAAATGGTTCAACACACATGATGGCTGAAATGAGAAGAATCAATTAATAATATTGGTTGGTCCACTAAATTGATTGAAATCAATATTTCAAGCAAAGCGTATTGATGCGATGAAGAGACTCAACCGTGAAAATAAAACTGCTGTAAAGAATTATTAAACTATTTAAGTATTTAGATTTATATTATTAATAATATTAAAAAAAAACACATAAGAGAAAATAATGGGATGATTTTCTAGTTGCGGCTGAATATTTCTGTTTATCAACAAACAACATTAAAGAGTGTAAATATATATGGATCACAACACAAAATCTCACGAAATAGTAGTGGTTTCCAGAGTGGAATTGGAGTGTCTATGAAGAGGGCTCAACCATAAGCACTGGGAAACACGATTATATCAATATATTATAGAACTGATGATTGTTGAAAAAACATGAAACTTTAAGTAAACAAAATGAGAATATATTGACTTTAACTTTACGAAATAGTATATACGCATTTTAAAATATTCCATATAATAAAACAATGTTTACACACGGTAAAAATAAAAATAGATTTCTT
>CM032660.1:15701159-15746159 GCA_019095985.1 Streblospio benedicti
TATATCAATATTTTATCAATAAACTAGATAGTCGTATATAAATAATTAGACATAAATAAATCATAAAGGACACAATTTATATATAAAACAAATATTTTACATTTAAAATCCAGTAACCTTGGTTCACAGAACTTGCTCTCATGATAGTTTTGCTGTATGTTCTATTTGGGCTGTGCAATAAACAAGAAACGTTAATAATAACTAACTTCATAATTCTCCTTCTTGCTTATTGCACAGCCCCAAAAGAACATACAACAACACTATCATGAAATATTTTATAATTCTTCGAAAACAGCTAAAATTGGGAAAATCGAGCCAAAATACAGAAATTTCAACGAGGGCGTGGGTATAATGTTTGGAGGATTTGGACAAAAATATTTTACCTGGGCAAGTTTAACGTCACGTGTAACTCAAATCCTGATGAGGAGTAAAATCCGAAAACATTGATGTGTTTGGACCACCCTCTGAAGACAGTTTTCTTGGACTTACATTTGTTCATGTATATACACAAGCGTACCCGTTTTGTGGGGACGTTGTGTACTCACCTTGTAGACACCACGTGTTCTGGTCTTCCTCCACGTAGGCGGCGTCGTGTTCCCAGCCATCGCAGCAGCCAGGCTCGATCGTCTTCACACGTCTGCGCAACGAGGGGCGGGGGATTACATTGAGTTGTAATTTATGTGTGAACTTACAATTGACAAATTAACATTTCAAGTAGGACTCGGTCCTGGTACCATGGTCTATCTATGTTCGGCACGAAGATTTTTTAATTTACATCATTAGAGGCAACATTACTTGCTCAATTGGTGGTGGTTCTGATGATGCGAACCTGTGCGGTTTTGTATTTGAAATTGAATATTTTAAACTGTGCTCTGTAGTTGATACAGCGTCAACACAGTAAAACTGGTGACGATATTTGCGACCAATAGCAATAATCATACTATTCTCACCTAACATCGTATGATCACTCTGGTTTTAGATAATTCTGATCTTTGTCGCCCGAACATGGCGGCTTAAATAAGTAAATCATGTCATTCTATATTTCAGACCGTAAAGGGATGTATTAAGTTTTAGGACGATGTGTATTGCACGGTCGAAACTACATGATTGAAAAGACACAATAGATTTATCACTACAGTTTGAGAGGTTAATCCCCCCACCCCAACCCTAAAAGAGCTTCAGTGCACATACTTGAGGAATTTACAGGTGTCCATGTCGTCTTCGGGCAGCATGGACTGCGCCAAGAGGAACTTGTTCATGTCAGCAGGAATCATGGTGTCAAACGGTGGCTGGCTCGTGTCAAGCTCGAATTGCTGAAGTAAAAGGAAATCACGTGACATAGAGATGTAAATATGCTCATTTACAGTCGCAATTCACAGTTTTACCTTGCTCTAGCGACTTTACAATTACGCGAGGTCCTTGTCACTCTATATCTTTCATCACTCCCCGGAGAGCATGCATACAGCGCATCGCTACCGTAGTGCATAAGTGCTTATCATTCACATTAGCGTTTGCTTGCCTGACCTGTATACCTATTTAACGTGTAGGTACCATGGAGCAGTGTGCAACCTGTTAGAGGTAGGTTTGCTCAACACCCACCGACAGACCCGACCGGGAATCGAACCCACGACCTTATAGTCACGAGTCCAACTCCCTATACTTTTGGCCACAGAAATTCAGGAATTGACGTGGCATAGAGATGATGAGTTAAACCTCGGTCTAATAATTCGTTTATGTCAATCTCCGACACTTCATTTGACTGCAGTAGAAAATGATAAACAATCAGAAGAAAGCACAACAGCTAGACTCTGAGGATACAGTGTGGCAAATAAACAACAACTAAACGACTAAGTCAAAAATTGTTTATTAAATACTAAAAACAATTTTTGGCTTGACTTGACTTGACTAAACAGCAGACCTGTGGCGTGTTCTATGATCGACAACATCACTCTCTAGGGGAGCTAGGAAAGATTTGTGTTTAATTGTTCTAGCCCCGATGCGCAGTGATAGATGAGCCACGTCTTTACGCGTTGCCACGCTGTCTACACCAATGTGCATATTGTAAAATATTTTTGTTTCAACATGCAAATGCAATCAACGTGAACATACTTTATCATGTGCAGAGGTTCGGTTATTGGGTTTTAAGTGAAACAGGTGTCTTGGTATGTTTTCGACAGGGAAAAAATCACAGTCCCACCTAACTTGTAAAGTGAATTTGGGGACTTGACCTGTTTGCTCCTACTAATGGGAGTATGTATTGCTTTTTTCATCAGGAGCACTAGTTTCATTGAGTTTCGTTGTGAGGCCTGAGGGCGCCTGCGAAAGCTATTTCGGGTTCTTCTACAATGTTGTCGAGTTTATCGGGATCATCTAAATCATCGTTGCTAATTACATACTACGGGGACACACTATTACAACTACGTATAACTGCAAATACAGGACCTATTAAAATATCTAATCGTTGTCATCTTAGAAGTTCATTTTAACCCACGGTATGGTGGCTGGTTTAGTAATTTTTGTACCCCAATCAAAAGATTTTACACTAATTTATCTGCAAATTTACAACTTTTTAAAGTCTCTTGGCCCGGTGGCTGGTGTAGTCTGTGGCTAAATCTGGGCATTGAGGGACCTTCACAACACACAGATTGGTTTATAGCACTTAAGTATTGGCAAACTATATTTGAAGAATTTAAATTTCGAGAATCTAAATTGCCATCACGAATTATTAATTGAAATAAACACCAACTGAGGCATACCTCCAAGAACTTTTCGATGAATTTGCCGCATTTTTCCTCGGCTGTTTCTATCTCTTCAACTTCGACCTCACACACGTTCATTCTGAAAAAAACAACAATAACACATAAAACAGTCATAACCTTTCTCTTCTTTTGCTAGCTTACATGGATGATATGACCAATGGATAAATAAAAATTGCAAAATTGATTACAAAAGTATAAGTATAAGAGGTTATAACACAAGATGAAAGCACTGAATTTGGATATGGTAACTTCATTCTGATTCCTCAGATCATTACAATGAGGATTCAATCTTGATACTGTGAAATGGCAGACACAGCGTGCAGTACGTGCTGGCCAATTTATAGTTCCACAACATAAGCATTTTCATCACAAGGATATAATCATCTGCAGCCAGAATTCAAAGATTGACGAGGAAACTACTTGAACAGCCGGTAGAATAATATGTAGGCTGTAACGCAACTGTGGTACTTTTGTTGTAGAAAGTTTAAGATAGATACCCCATGACTTCCGATTTCGCTTTATTAATTTGAAGTATCACAGATAATGTAGAGCATGTCGAGAACATTGGTGTAAGACAGGGCCTCTACCCGTGGGAGCAGACCTACCAGAATACACGTGCCCGTGTACGAAGCAATCGCCATCGCTAGCCCGTATTACCAACGTCCACAAATCATGCCAGGAGGAATGTGCTCGTACATGGACACTGGCGTAGAACAAGTTAAAATAGATAACTTAAAAATCGGTGTACACGTGTGTACACGCCCGTGTTTAGAGTGTATGGCGGACCCAAGGGAAATGCACATTCGGTCACTACATGTACATTGTATCTATCTCAAATCACCGTCTTCTAAGTTTGTTAGCTCACCAACGTCTAATACTATTATCTATGTTATTTTGTGCTTAACTGCTACTAGCTTTTAGAATTGTTGTGAAGTAAATCTTAAGAGATTAGTAGAAAAATAAAACAATAAGTACAGAAACAAATTCAGCCAGATACCCAAGCGAAAATGAATATTGAAGTTTACAGGGACAGTTGCATACAGTTTAATGTTCCCCCTTTTTATATAAATATTTAACTATGCATCTTTTTTTTACTAATCAACAGTATATGTGAGTGTATAAAATACGAAAGACTAGCTATTACAAACTGATAACTGTGAACATGATACAGTACTACTCTTAAGGAATTACAACCGATTTAGCAACTCAATGTATGCATCACAATTCCTGTTAAGATGCTAGTAACGATAAACCCTAAACTCCACAACCCTAAAGAATACATTTTGCAAATTGAGCTCCAAGAGATGTTACCAGATGTAGTCCAATAGCTTGGGAAGAGAAACCTCTCAGTTACGTTCTTTAGATAAAGCCTGTATATATATACAATCCAAACTTCAACAAACAACCCAAACCCTAGCTGCCACACAACCTCAAACCCAAACTTAGATAAATGCAAATCAACTTACGCATAGTTAAGGCCTGGCGTGGTAAGTCCGATCCAAAATATCAGGAGGCCCCATCGCCTACCCGTCATGATCGCGGTCGCACGTTGTGTGCTCCAATCTCCTGTAGGTTTTTATCTGGCAGGGTCCTCAAAAAGCGTAAAAATCGTATATCGTGGAAGGCGCTTGAAATCTCAATTTGTCGCGTGGACAAGTGGATTGGGCTCCCGTGACGCGACAGCCGCTTATATAGTCGTAGGTCACGACCCTGATTAGCATCTCATTTGCATTGACGCCGTCGGGTGTTTTGACAAAAAGGAGCCCGTTCAGCAGTTTTAAGATGGATGGCGCGGTCGATTGAAGATCAATCATCGATGCTGTGTATGAAAACGTGATAATAGAAACGCAAAACAGCATTCCTTCACAGGTCAGGTATATCATGGTGTTATCTAAAGCTGCGGAGCTCATCGATGGTGTGATTGTCTCCTGAACAAAGGCATTGAGCATTGGGTAAAGACTTGTTGTTGCGACAGATGCGCATTGAAGAGAGGACAACAATTGACGATTGATTATCGCGCTCTATTGTTATAGTTGAAAATGTCGTTTGCATTGACTTTTTAGCTACTTGGGTCCTTCGTTGGCTAATAAATACCATATATAATATGTTTACCATTGATTACTCAACCTTATGGTGGTGGTAGGCGTACAACTTCAAGTTTTGAGGTGTGTTTATGAAACCTTCAATTATTTATAACAAATGCTATACGTAATGACGCTATGCACGATGCGTATGAATGTTTTCTAGAAAAGAAAAACGACGAGAAAAAGTAGATAATTTCTTTTAGAGAATTACAAAAGGATGCTGTATCTAAAGCATGCCCATCTTATATTATATGTACTTAACTCGATGAAATTTTAAGAGGCAGTGTTAGATGACTAAAAATCTTAATGACTACAAATATTGCTTCAGTGAATTCATCCACATCCTGGTCACACAGTTGATCATTCAAGTTTTGTTACTCCGATTCTTGTTTAGGGCAACTAATGTTGAGGTGTTCTTACAAGCAGATGATGTGAAATCTCCTACTAGTCTATCAATTGTTCAGAAGCGTTTGGCCTATAATATAGAGGTCCCACCAGGTGTTTAAAGTGACACAGCCATATATTTTTTTGCCAGTGTTACAGGACACGTTGAAGATCCTTAACGATGGACACAGATACACACGGACATTTCTGCTACACGGACATCATCTTGAAGCATATCAAAGTGACAATGGTCTGGGTTTTTTTTCAATGTATTAGAAATGGACATATTGCAACGACACTTATTGCTCCATTCAAAGCCCTACACAGGTCTTAATGCGCATGCCCAATCCGCGATTCATGCTTCCATCCCATAACTGACTGCTCTCAGTCACCAGCATTATATGAAGTGGTGACTTCTACATTCACAACTCAAAATATATGAACATTATGTTTAACATTGTTAATATAAAGTATTAGACATAAGGTGTTTTGCTAAACTATGGTACAAGTAACAAATATCAGAACAGAATGCAACTACCAATGGCACCACATGTTGATGACACACGGGAGAAGGGTTCACATTCGGCACGTGACTCTGTATGAACCAAAGTCAAGGCCACTGCTGCGCCCAACTACCATAAGAGAGCTATTTGCCGAGCAGTGTACAGAGTAAAATGTAATCATCGAATGTTACCATCACATTTGTTGTTAACTTCATCAGTGGTTGTAAGTGTCGGATGATAAAAACTATCACCTTAAATTTTAGTGCATTAAAATTGAATGTGTGGCTATAGCAGTTAAATGTACAAATGAGAGATTTCATTCATGTGTGATGCATGACATCTTTAATGGAAACTATATAATTTCAATTTGAGTTGTAACAACACATATCAGAACTTTTTATATTGTGTTTTATCAATACCCGTAAAAATATTCTCAACAAGAACATATTCATATGTGTAAATACCATTAAATTGTCAAACATAACAATCCATTATCAACAGATTATGAAAACGACAATAACACACAATGAGCAAAAATACAGCTCATCACGATTTAGTCATGTGATCAGTCTATAGCAAAAGCGTGCACTGACACTACATCTAACAGAGTGCCCACGGCCACGTGCAGAGTGTCGCCTGCTCGGGTGCGGCAGACATCCACGCTGAACACCTTGTTTTCCTTCTCACCCAGCCGCACCAACTGGCCCAGATCCATCGTCTCCACCTGGTAAACCGTTGAGAAAAAACATTACTCTCAATGTTATCACAATCATTCTATGGAGTTTTCTATGATCATATTTGTTTTGTATACTATATAGAACGTTTACCTGATGAATGTGTCGGATACACATTTACACCCCAATCTCACATAGCAGATTACAGCTCCAAATGCTCCAAAAGACGCCAGAAGTGAGAAAAAAATATTAGCAGCCTTTTTACGGTCTCTCGAGTGCATATGTTGTTGCCGACACTTATGGGATCATCTGAAATAACGGTCTGTGGCCTTTCAGATAGACTGGATGAAAAGGCAGACTCACTGGAGCGTTGAGAAATAGCACCCATAACACGGGAACCTCTTTAAGGACATAGCCAGCAAGACCACCTTTTAGAGGAAAAGACCTTACGACGATCAAGTTAGCCCTCAAGACGAGCCAGAAAAGCAAAAGGATGATGTAAATCAACAACCCAGTAATCCAAAACGGGAGTCCACGGGCTGAAAAAAATTCAAAACCACTTCTCCAGAGAAGTGATAACACTATTGGAACCGAACCAGGCAGAAGTGTGTCATTTCCTGGAGCATCGTGGACATCTGAACTGTTGGAGCAAATGCTTCTGTTTCATGCTTCAATTGCTTCATATATAGTAACGTCACTTTATCTGTCAACAATACAACCCCAAAGCAGCAGACGGTGGCACCGTGAAGCAAACAGACCCAGAATCAGCCAGAAGTGGGCCATTCCCCAACCGACCAACCAGATCACTCCAACATTTAAGCCAGAACACCTGCGATCCACCTCGCAATGACACTAAGCTTTGGGCGTCTTCTGGAGCATTTGGGCGTGGATTTGCTATTATGTGAAATTGGGGTTTATAGTTTCACGTGTCATGTATAAACCAGACATTAGCCTGGGTATATTTTGATCTTATCATGCTTTATCACAGGCTGCAAAAGTAAACTTCAACTCACTATGCTCCAGTCAGACGGTCCTATGGATGCTTACATAACGAAAACACGAAAATACATTGAATATACGCAGAGTAGTAGTGAGCTAAGATCCCAGTTGTCGACCTGTCTTGGGTGCAGGAGGTGGATCATGTTTATCCTGCTGATCGGCTTACTGGTAGATACAGATAGATAAGGATCCTCACGGACAATACGAATACTCGCAGACGAATTTACGTATCTTACATATGAGTATACGTATATTATGTATTTTTTATTAACGAATTCGCAAGTATGTTTGATTTGTGTTGGTAACGAATCTGCGTATAGCTGCGTATGTGTACGCATTTTGCGTATTGTGTTATGGACATACAGACATACACATTCTTACCGAGGATACGTATTCTTGCGGATGCTTACGAATTTTTATATGCTAACACCAACATCTACCGTAATTGGCCTTGTGACTGTAGCATTTATGTCGACCAGAAAAAAGAGTTAAAAAGGAAAGGTCTTCACCTGATGCCCCCCGGACCAAGCGTGCACGTGTAATTTTGTGCCTGTGCTGACAAACACGTGAAGTTCCGTGCATGCGATGGCATCATAGCGCTGTGGCATGTAGGAGAGCTTCGTGTGGTGGAGGTGCGTGCCGTCCGAGTCAAACACGTCCAGGGAGCAGGTGCCGGCTTCGCAGACGGCCAGCAGTCCCGAGGCCGGGTGACCACAGATGGAGAGGGACGGATACCACGCTGGGCCATCATGTGGGATATCGTTGAGCGTAGTCACCTTTTGAGTGTTAAAAAGCAGTTTCTTCAATCAAAGGTAATGTGCTTATAAGTAGTTTCAGTAACTATTATGAAGTTGAAGCGAACCTTTAAAAACATTTTGTTATAGCGTTAACATGTGCTTCCGTGGCCGAGTGGATAGAGATGGACTCGTGACCAGAAGGTCATGGATTCGATTCCCAGTCTGGTGGTGGTTGTTGAGCAAACCCACCCCTAAAGCAGTTACACACTGCTCCGTGGCACCTATATGTTAATTAGCTACAGGTCATTGGGTTGAAAGAGTGAGTAAGTGATCGTGTGGGTGATTAGCATTGTGCGCTGAATGCAAGCTGCTGTCGATGCAAGCATTTGAGTGAACATCAACAAGTGGGCCAATGACCTGGTATAAATTGTTAAGTCGTGAGAGCAAGACTTGGATCACGACTATAAACCATCACATTTACATTAACATTTACATGCATAGTTAGTTAGCTACAAGGAAACAGACACAACAATATTTTTGAATCAGTAGCTAAAGCCGGTAGCTAAAAAGTGACGCAAATATTTACAATAACACCACCACAATCAAAATAACAGCCTAGAATACACTAGTGATTTGATAGTCCTCACCTCCTGGTCTCCGTCATGCAGCACCAGCTGGTAATTACCCCGTCCTACCTACAAATAAGACATGTGAAATAAAACTAATTAATATGGCAAAAACTAAACGATCACTTGTCATCATTGAACATGATTTGTCATCAGAGATAGTTACTGTCAATTTTGGTCCAACAGAGCGGCGTTAAACGAGGGGCACATTCCACCTTGCGGTGGTGGTCGCCGCAAGGCGTGTTGAGGTCTGCGGCGTCTACGGCGTTTTTCCGCATGCATTGACAAAAGTACAGTTGTGGGCACATACGCACGGGCCCTGTGCGTTTGGAATGCGTCGGGACAAGGAGTGGTTTTATTGATGTTGCCGTGAGATCAACTTGTATAGAACGTGCGTTGTACTCGCGTACAACTTACGCTCTACGTACCGTGTGATTACAAAAGTACGGGACCCGCACGTTCATGGTACAGGAACGCACGGCCCCAGTACTGTGTCTGTGCCGACAACGTGCGGTTAAATCATCTGCGTTTCACGTAAGGTCTCCGCACTGCCTCTTTACGGTTAGGCCATGACGCAGGGTGATCGTAGAAGAGTTTGCAAGCCAAACTTCTTCTGCGGCCACCGTACGGCCTTTGAAAAAACGTACGTTTTCCGCACTGTACACCCACGGATCGTTACGATTTCTATGCGTTTTTGTTCGTAGACTGGCTGTAGACCCACCTTGCGGTGGAATGTGCCCCTCGCTTAAAGGAGTTGTGATGATATCAGTTAGACCTGGATGTCTACGCTCTGGTGGATGATAAGCGTAGAAGCGTTCCGATGTGCTAGATTTCAGCATGGGTGTCTGTCGCAAATAATAAAAGTACTTTGGGCAGGGGTAAGGTGTCTAAAGTATAACTTCCCGTTGTACCGAAGCATTAGGCCTACGGGAATGTGGATCACATACAAAAATAAATACGTATTCCATACAGGTTGTGGGGGATATGGAGCATAACTGACCGATTACAACATAATCATGACAAATAAAGTACATTATACCACTCTATCCAGGACACACCCTTGAATACTGTTCTCTGATTGGCTGAGAGCCAAAATCAGCCGGGGATAATTACTCGATGAACCATGGGTTAATTTTGCCCTCTGACAGTAGAATCGTCCGCCATTTTGAAACCGTCGATTAAAAAAAAAAAATCAACTATATTTACGTTACCACACAGATTTTCATTCACACAGTTAGATAAATAGCCATGACAATATAATCCCCCATATACTACTAGTACTAATAGTTAAATTTGAACCGGATTAGGCAGCATATTAATGCAGCCAAGTGTGAACTGTTTAGACTAGTATCGCTGTATTGACATAGTTGAACGAATATTTTGAACGTTCAGAAATAATTTTTAAGTAAAAACGATTATTTTAAATGTGATAAACCTAGTGCTATTAGTTTCAGTGATTAAAATTGCTTAAACAAATGTTAAATGCCGGATAATGCTAATAATGTGTGCAAAACCAGCAGAAATTAATACGACTTGTCCATTCGGTGTGGCCAATGTAGAGCTTTTCCCATCTAATAAAAATTAGTTTGTGAAGGTTAATCGTGGTATAATGAATATATGTCATGTTTTTGGCCAACATGCATGAATCAATGCCCTCATTTGTTTAATTTTACAGCCCTCGCAAGCTCGGGGCTATATTCAACAAATTCCGGGCATTGATTCATGCATTTTGATTATGTCAAAACCATGACATTATTCTTTTCAATCTGACCCAACAACCGTTAGCTCTGGTTGATTAATTTGTCATATCATCTTTATCCTACGGCTGCAAAGTAAACTTCCATCCAACTATATTCCAAAATCACGGTCAATTTTTTTTAATAACAAAACACGAAAATAATATTGAATATACGCAGAATAGTAGTGAGCTAAGATCCCCAGTTGTCGACCTGTCTTGGCCTGCAATGATGGTAATCATGTTTATCAAACTATCTGCTTAATGGTCATTTGCAGAATAGATAAGGATCCACAGTCATTACGAATACTCGCAGACGATTGCCCCATTTAAGACATACGAATATTATGTATTTTTTATTAACATGTATTTGCAAACATGTTTGTAGTGGCACTGTTAACAGATCTGCAATAGCTGCGTATGAACGCATTTTCAGCGGGGCTATGGACATACGAACATACACATTTTTAAACCAAAATATTAACGTTGTATGCTTACGAATTTTTATATGCTAACACCAACATCTACCGTAATTGGCTAAAACTGGCATTTATGTCGACCAGAAAAAAATAAAAAAGGAAAGTTTTTCACCTGATGCCCCCGGACCAAAAGTGCCAGTGCGTTTGTGCCTGTGCTGACAAACACGTGAATACTTCCGTGCACTGGTATTGTTCAAACTATCATGTAGAGATTTTCGTGTGGTGGTGAAAAAGCAATTAAGGGGCTATAGGATTAACTCATTAACATTCCAAAGAAATTCCTCGGGGCGGCGGCGGGCGGGGCGGGCGGCGCGGCGGCGGCGGCGGCGGCGGTCGACGGAGGCTAGGCGGGCGGCTAGGAAGGCGGGTCTCGACGGATCGCCGGGAAATCGGGGATCGAAGGCGGGGATCGTAAGACGGGGGGATCGTAAGACGGGCGGGGCGGCGGGCGGGGGGATCGCCGTAAGACGGGGGGAAGGCGGGAAGGGGGGAGCCTCGTAAGACGGGAGCGGCGACGGGGGCGGCGGGGGGATCGCCTCGTAAGACGGGAAGGAAGGCGGGAGTGGCCGGGAAGCCGGAAGGCGGGGATCGTAAGACGGGGGGAAGGCGGCGACGGGGGGCGGGGGGATCGCCTCGGTCGGGGGAAGGCGGCGGGGGGAGCGCCTCGGGACGGGGGGGCGGGGATCGGGGGGGGAAGGCGGCGTCGGGGGGGCCGTAAAGGTGGGAAGGCGGGACTGGGGTCGGGGACGCCTCGTAAGACGGGAAGGGAAGGGGGGGGCGCCCGCGCCGGGATCGCCTCGTAAGACGGGCGGCAAAGGCGGCGACTGGGGCGGGGCGCGGGATCGCGGGGGGGAGGAAGGCGGGAAGGGGGGGCCGGGGATCGCCGGGGACGCCCGGGCGCGGGCGGGGCCCCGCGCGATAAACCCCGGCGGGGAAGGCGCCCCGCCCGGGGGATCGCGGGGAGCGCGCCCGGGGGTACCGTACGCCGATAAAGCCCCCGGATCGCCCGGGCGCCCGATGGTACCGTGCTCGATAAAGCCCCGGGGGATCGCCGGGCGCTTACGGCCCGGTACGGTCGCATCGCTCGACGCCAGCCCGGTGTCGTCGGGCGCCGGATCGGTAGCCCCCGACACGCGCGGGGGGCTATACGCGAGCGAGAAGCAGACCACCACCCGTCCGCTCACCGACGACTGGACCTATACGTAAAACCCATTAATCACGCGACACGCGTCGACCCGCCAGCCGATGAGCGCCCGGAGTTATACGTAAAAAGCCATAAATCACGCCTGTCGAGTCGCTAGCGCGCGACACGCGTAAGAAGCCATTAATCACGCGTCGACCGCTCACCGACGACTGGAGCTATACGTAAAAAGCCATAAATCACGCCTGTCGAGTCGCTAGCGCGCGCGCTAACACGCGTAAGAAGCCATTAATCACGCGCCCGCGCGGGTGGTGTCCCGTAAATAGCCCGAAATCCCAATCGCCCGAGAGAAGCTAGGGACTGGTGTCAACCTTTCATACTTACGTATAAACATGAATAGTTATTAGTTATTGGCCGGTAATCCAAATTCACATAAACACAGTTTTAATAAAACGTCATTGAACGATGAAATAGTTTTTAAAAACAATATTGCACTATATCGCAGTTCAAGGAAGAAATAGTCGCTTCTTATTAATTGATTTTAAACTATAAGCATTTGCATTTTATTTTCAAAATAACAACGCAAGTCCTTCCAGTTTAGAAACAATTAATAAGAAGTAAGTGCGACCGTTATGAAAAAAAAGTATTTTCATTTACAGATCGGGTTACAATCACAACAAATTTCACGAATAGCTTTCATATCAGTTGATTGTAAAAGCGAGAAAGTAAAAACGGTTTGAAAGTAGATATATATTAAGGCTAAAGTGAAGCGGTGATACGTGTATTTGTAAAATAAGTGTCGATTTATGTTCAATATTTATATAGATTTGCGGATGACAAAATAATTACCATCCAATTTCAACATGATGCAGTTGTTGTTAGAATTTCATTCAATATTTGCGCGAGTGAAATGTGGCTACACGGACACACTTCCTCGTATTGATATAATGTCTACTATTTCCACCTTTCATTCAAACACCTCGACGTAATTTTGGCTAAACAAAATAAACTTTAAGCAAATGAAGTAATATTCATTTTTACTGTGAAGAAATATCGTCTTCAATGAATAGAGAGAATATAGTTTAAATCGCTTCCAACAGAGTATTTTTTTTTCTTAACGAGTTGGTCGTCAGCTTGACAAAGGAAGACATTCGCGCGTTGTACAGATTTGTATGGATATGGTCTGAAGACCGACGTATACAATGCCGGGGGAAAAGTTGGTTTACCAGCAAAGAAGATTGCACCGCAGAAGCCAGGAAAGCGAGACCCAAGTACTATACCTTCGACGCCCCGGATGCTCCAGAAATGATTTTAGGATTGGAATCAACGTGTCCGTGTTTCACGCATAACATAGACGATTTCAAAATTATAACTCCAGAGTGCTTTTGCTTTAAACCAGAAATTCCAGAACAATTTGAAAATAAAGAACGTATTACTATGGACGGCTTAAACATTGTTAGAACTATATCTACGACCCCGATGTCTAGTTACTTGATAAAAGAATCGTCAGAACGTTTTTCCAGCAGTGAGACATCGATATACCTACCCTATCTTCAGCATAAAAGACATATGATGAATTTTACATGATTATTTTATATTTCCGTGTTACCTACAAAATAAAGTTAAATAAATAAGGTTTGTTTCGCGTTGATGACTTCTTTGTTCGCACTACATACGAGTAACAGGGACATCGCGCGTTAAAATTTAAATCGATAAAATTTGATAAATATTTCAGTTATATGGCGGGGACCGGGTTTAGACGGGGTACCCCGCCGGGGCGGGTTAAAAAAACAAAAAGGTACGAATACTCGCCGAGGAGGGGAGGGGATATATTTTATTAGAAATCTCTGGGGGACATCGTCAAGTCTTTTAGAATAAGAAAACGTTTTATATTTATTAGAAATATCTGGGGGACATCGTTAAGTCTTTTAGAATAAGAAAACGTTTTATATACGTTTTCCAGAATCTCTATAAAAAGTCACATCTTTACAAGGGAGACATCGTTATTAGAAAGAAAAGAATGAGAAAACGCGCCTTTATATTTATTAGAATTTCTATACAAAGCTATACAACTTAACAAAAAAAAAAAAAAAATACGTTTCCAGAATCTCTATAAAAAGCGCAAACTTAACGAAAAAATCTACGTTTCCAGAATCTCTCACTTGACTCACGCAGCTGCCAGTCGTTTAAGCTAATAGACCACTTTTACTCATTCCAGCGACACGCGTCGCCCGGACATCACAGAAAAATTGAGAGACACGCAGCCGACAACCTCTTTATTTCGCTTTCGTAAAGGAAAGCGAAGCAAATATTCTCTAAGAGAAAAAAAAAACTCGCCACGCATCGCCTCGTTCGAGCTTATCATTCCATCAAGCGATTTTTTAATCTATACATTCTCGTTTTACAGAATTTCGTCTTTATATCGCAATACAGTACCGTTATACGACGTTTAAACCCGATCTTATTTTTTCGAAATAACGGCGTAAGTTTTGTAATTTAAAATCGGTTAATAAAAACGACTTCCCTCGCAGGCGTCGAACGCGGCTAGGGTAAAATGTCGTTTAAAAAAAACTATATCATAACGTTCCCCTTTAACCCGGTCTGAGAGAGACCCAGCGCCTTTTCTTCAAAGCCTCGGGGGTTGAGACGGTAAATCACCGTTTAAATATCGATACGGATTATAGCGCGGAAGCCGTAACTTCCCCACCTCAAATACTTTTTAACAATCAATTCTAAGGTAGGTACAACCATCAAGAATTAACCTATAATTTCATCAAGCGATTTGTTTTTACCCGACTAATAAAATATGCTGATTAAAAAAAAAAAAAAAAAAAAAAAATATACCCGTCTCGTAGTTTATAGGGCATACTCTTCAGACTCACATTCTGAACGTGATACAATAACGCGTATTATAGACAGCAGCGCGATTACGACTGTCTTCCAAATATCAAGAAACTTATCTTAGTTATTTGCTAATTCTTGTGACTAATTCGTTTGAAAGAAAAAAATCTTAAATAACTGTGCAACAGCTTAATAAACCGTGTGCAAGAGCCCTCTCACCATAAGACTTAGTTACAAAAGCTCGCGGCTTCTCACGAGAGCCCCCCCCTCCCTACCGCGATTATTTAACGAACACCCCTTAGTAAATGTCGGAAACGAGGATATTACCGCACCGTATAAAAAAGTTGATATTTAAACCGATTTAGATTTAAAGAACACAACGCACACGTATTATCGAAAGCGGGTTATTACCCCTGTCTTCAAAATTGACTAGCCAACTAATAAAATATGCCGATTAAAAAAAAACCGTCTCGTAGTTTTTATAGGGCATATCAGACTCAAATTCTGGACGTGATACAATAACGCGTATTATAGACAGCTGCGCAATTACGCCTGTCTTCAAAATATTGAGAAAAACCTTCAAATGTAGTTATTTGACTAATTCAAAACTAATTCTTTAATAACCGCGTGACAGCTTAATAAACCGTGTGCAAGAAAACTCGCATCTTATGGACTTTGTTACAAAAGCTCGCCACGCCGCCTCACGAGACCTCCTCCCTACCGCGATTATTTAACGAACACCCCTTAGTAAATGTCGGAAACGCGGGTATTACCCCACCGTATAAAAAAGTTGATATTTAAACCGATGTAGATTTAAAGAACACAACGCACGCGTATTATTGACAGCGGCTGATCGCCACTGTCTTCAAAATTTTACTAGTAGTCGTTCGACTTATTCATTAAATTAAGAATTGCGGTCAATTCTATAAATTAAGAATCATCAATAGTTAATTGAGTAATTCATTAAATTAAGAATTGCGGACAATTCGTTAAATTAAGAATTGTGTCATTTCATTATATTGTAACACAAAGAAAGAAATTCTTTAATAACAGGGGTATAGCTTAATATACAGTGTGCAAGGACATAACGTCTGCGATCTGAATATATCGCAATAAAAATGACGTATCTCGGTTTTTTTTTTTTTCGGACCAAAACACGGTTAATAAATATGGCAAATATATTCAATCGCGTTATACCGTCATCGAGTGACCAGCACCATTTTTTTTTCGTCGTCTAAGACAGATAAATGTTCACACGAACCGTTCATCACGAGAGGGTATTGACGCATAAGTTTTAAGGACCGTTCCAACGGAAGATTGGTAGACTGATTTTTTCGTTTCGCCCTGGACCGGCTAAGGTTTTAAAAAAAATACAAAGAATAGCGATTTTAAAGACAACGGGTTTATATCTATACAACCCCGTAACGACAGAAAATGTTTTACAGTTTCCCCGCGCGAGAACGTTGTGATTCGGAATTTTATTTTAAAGTTTTTTAAACGCCGTTTCGACGGAGGGGGGTCTACGGCGGTATAATATTTTAATTGGGCTTTCCTAGACCGCGAGGAGCGAAAAAAAACGCCATGACGAATAGGAGACGACAGTTAAAATTGTCGGGGTTAATGGACGGGAACGAATTTCTGACGTAAGTTTATTATAAAGAGCTTTTCCCCCTCGAGAAACGGTGCACACCGCCCTAAAACCGTCCTGTGTTTTAGAATCTTACCTTAGGTCTAGGATTATTAGTTAATCCTAGTAGCCTTATTTTCATTTTCTGTCTCACGTAGTTCATCGTGGGACAGAATTCCCCTCGCCGGCCCGGGCTTTCACTAGACCGGGTGCTGGAGGTGGAAGGGGTGGGGCACCAGGCCTCCACCCCAAGTCACGGCGTGGACGCCGTGGCGACAAAAAAAAAAAAAACCGTAAATCGTGGGGAACTCTCCTACAGCGGTGAGGGTCGTAGAGAAAATAGCGAGGAAATTTAAAATCGTTTAATTACGTTAGATATGGGTATCTGCGTTTTTAATTTGCGAGGAATATACACGTAACGACTGAAAATGTTTTACAGTTTCCCCGCGCGAGAACGTTGTGATTCGGAATTTTATTTTAAAGTTTTTAAACGCCGTTTCGACGGCGGGGAGGTCTACGGCGGTATAATATTTTTAATTGGGCTCTCCTAGACCGCGAGGAGCGAAAAAAGACGTCATGACGGATAGGAGACGACAGTTAAAATTGTCGGGGTTAATGGACGGGAACGATTTTTTGGCGTAAGTTTATTATAAAGAGCTTTTCACCCTCGAGAAACGGCGCACACCGCCCTAAAACCGTCCTGTGTTTTAGAATCTTACCTCTGAGTATTTTTTTGCCTCTCGTCAAAGAGACTCGCTGTTATCAGATCGAGCCGGGCGCGGGAGGTGGAAGGGGTGGGGCACCAGGCCTCCACCCCAAGTCACGGCGTGGACGCCGTGGCGACAGAAAAAAAAAAAAAAAAACCGTAAATCGTGGGGAACTCTCCTACAGCGGAGAGGGTCGTAGAGAAAATAGCGAGGAAATTTAAAATCGTTTAATTACGTTAGATATGGGTATCTCGCGTTTTTAATTTGCGAGGAATATACACGTAACGACTGAAAATGTTTTACAGTTTCCCCCGCGCGAGAACGTTGTGATTCGGAATTTTATTTTAAAGTTTTTAAACGCCGTTTCGACGGTGGGGAGGTCTACGGCGGTATAATATTTTTTAATTGGGCTCTCCTAGACCGCGAGGAGCGAAAAAAGACGTCATGACGGATAGGAGACGACAGTTAAAATTGTCGGGGTTAATGGACGGGAACGAATTTCTGACGTAAGTTTATTATAAAGAGCTTTCCCCGTCAAGAATTCACGCATTCGCCCTAAAACCATCCGGTTTTAGAATCTTACCTCTGTTAATTTTCTGCAACGAGTCGCGCTGTCAGATCGACCCGGGCGCGGGAGGTAGAAGGGGTGGGGGCATCAGGCCCCCACCCCGAGTCACGGCGTGGGCGCCGTGGCGACCAAAAAAAAAAAAAACCGTGGTGGCGCGAAAAAAAAATCAAAAAATAAAAATAAAAATACTCGTGCGAACTCTCCTGCCGCGCATTGGATCGCTACCATAGAATGGTGAGTGTATAATAAACGCCGTCTCAACGAAGCGTTTTTTTTTTTAAAAAAAGACATATAGATAACGTTACAAGGTTTTTTTACGACCAAACTCGAGCGTAGGAATAAAAAATATAGCTATTACGCCGCTCGATATAATAATAATTATAGATAATATCACGCTACAACTTTTTTTTTCCGAATAGCGACGTCGAGTCGCGGCGACGGACGGCGACAGGCTACTGATAAATCACATCCCGTCAAAGACTCAACGCAACAGCGTAAAGGGGCGCTAGTCCCCTAGCGCGTCATTCGCTAGCTCATTCGTCGAGAGAGATCATGTTATCCAGGACACGTTTTTTTTTAATAACGGTGGCGGACACTACTAACATATGGACAGTCAATTTAGGTGACGGTTTATCTCAGATGAGATGAGAAGTGAGGGTGGTGGACGGCAGGAAAAAATGGATGATGATAAAATAGTTTTGTTCTGGGGGATGGATTCTCCCTTCAGTCAGTTTTACCCGTGCGAGTTTAAAGTCAAAGGACAACAGTATACGTGCGCGGAGCAGTACTTTATGTATCAAAAGGCCGTATTATTTCAAGACGTTTGCACAGCGCGGAAAATACTTTCTGAGAGACATCCTTGTAAAATAAAGCATCTGGGTAGATCGGTGAAGAATTTTGACGACAATGTGTGGGATACGAATAAACGTCAAATAGCGGAAGAAGGGAATTACGCCAAGTTTAAACAGAACAAAACTCTGAGAAAAATACTGCTGGATACGGAGAACAAATTGCTCGCAGAAGCTAGTATGTATGATAAAATATGGGGTATCGGGTTTTCGATGAATCACCCGTATGCTCGAAGACCTGATAAATGGTCAGGGGAAAACTTGCTGGGTGAATGTTTATTCAAAGTGCGAAAAAGACTTCAGCTGGAGAAGAAGGTAAGACGAGGAAAAATTTGTTTTGAGATAAAAAATATTTCAATTTTCGTAGTAAGCGGTAGTTATGGAACATCGACATCGTCATGGCTTTTTAAAAAAAACTATCCAGGTATCCGCCACAACTTCCAACATCCTTTGTTATAGAACGTAATCCGTATATCCCTTAAAACTAGTAACAAACCCTTTAAACCGCGGGTCGATAGTCCTACACACGTACACACTCGAACAAAGAAAAAAATGTCGCGTCACGGAGGACGCTTCACTTCCGTGTCACAGGATGGTATTGACGCCTGGGAGTGCTGAGTAACGATATGATTTATACCATTTTTTTTTTTTTTTTTTTTTTTTTTTTTGACGTTCTTTTAGAGAGAGAGAAAGAGAGCTCCGTACGTTAATATTTGCAATCTCGCTCCGTAGACGGACGGTGGGGGAGTCGACACGCGTCGGTGTCCTCTCCACCGAAGCCGCCCCGGTGACGACGACGTGGTTGTCGTGGAGCGAGCTCTGGACGTCTCTACTCGGCGAAGACGCGCCGCTTCCAACGCGGGTAGAATTCTTTTAAACGCTACATTTTTCCTCGAGTCTTTTTTTTCGTTTATTTTTTTTTTTTTTTTGGCTCCGCGAAGAATAAGGTTATACTTTTTTTTTTAAAAAAATTTTTTTTCGTCTATTCCAGACCCCATCGCGCCGTCGCGGCGTGTCGCCTGCAACGTCCGGACCGACGACTCGCCCGCCCAAGGAGGAGGAGGACAGCCACCGTGACGAGTTTCGGTGTCTGTACTGTACCACGACGCTGTCCTTCGTAAGGGATAGAGACTGCTGTTTTTCGGGGATTCATACGGCGAGACAGTGTTTGACACGAATGGCGTCACGCGGGGGAATGCTATTTTTGAGGGTGTGGGCTGGACGGAGAGTGTAATTTACTTTGGAACGATGCGTTCCACGCTGAGGGACGTAGATTCCGGATAAGGGGCAGGCCATAGATACGCGACGTCGTAAGTTTTTTTTTTGAAGACGTTTCGTAAGTTTTTTTTTTGTATATATATATATATATATACTATATATATACTGTACTGGAGGAGACGCGAGTTTTTTTGCATAAAGATGTCCAGTATATTTCGCTCTGTATCTGTATAGGGTGTGACGTTTTGTAAAGATGCTGTATATATTTGTGAAAGATGTTCGGCGTTTATTACTACGAATAAAGAGCGTGAAAAACGTACTTTGAGTAAAAAAAAGGTGAAAGATGTTCTGTAATTACTACGAGTAAAAAAAAAAAAAAAAAGTCTTGAGGATTGTCAGTATTGACGAGAATAAAAAAAAAAAAAAAAAGCGTTTTGTAATGATCTCGCGTATATTAGACTGTCATATACCCCACTACTCTGTATATTACCAAGGGTGAGACGTTTTGTAAAGATGCTGTATATATGTGTGAAAAATGTTTGATGTTTATTACTACGAATAAAGAGTGTGAAAAACGTACTTTGAGTAAAAAAAAAAAAGTGAAAAGATGTTTTGTATATTACTACGAATAAGGATTGTCAGTATTGACGAGAATAAAAAAAAAAAAAAAAAAAAAAACGTGTTTTTGTGTAAAGATCTCTTGTATATATTAGATTGTCAGTATTACTGTGTATAAAAAAAAAAAAAAACGTGTTTAAAAAGTGTTTTTGTGTATGTATATATATATACTGGAACGGAGTGAAGTTTTTTTTATTGAACTGTATATATTACTACGAATAAAAAGTGTGAAAAAACATTCGTTTTCTCTAATTTCTCGTAGAATAGGTTTATAAAAGTTTGGGCTGAACGATGTCTAAATTTTTACGTATATAGAGGGATGTCTAGAATATAAAGACCTCCCCTTTTCTTTTTAAGATACCCAGCGTTTACTATAAATTATTAACCTCGGGGTTTTTTAGGCTTTAGATAACGTATTTATAGGGGTTTAGATAGGAGGGGGGGGCTTGAACAGAAAACGCGAACGCAAATTCCCTGGGTTTTTTTTTTTTTTTTAAATACAAAAACACACGTATAGATATAAGCGTATAAACAAGACGTAATTACAATTTTTTTTCATACATAGATAAAAGCGTATACACGCGCAAGCGAGAGACATAATTACAATTTTTAAATACATTAAAACACACACATATATATATACAAGACGTAATTACAATTTTTTTTTCATACATAGATAAAATTTTTTATATACACATAGCAAAGCGTAATTACAATTTTTTTTTAAAACATATAAAAAACACATATATATACAAGACGTAATTTTTTTTTTTTTTTTTTTTTTTTTTTACAATGACACGAATAGATCTACTCAATCTACCTACACAAAACTAGTCAATCTATAGTTAAAAAAATATATATCCAGTCTTATACAATGACGCGTACGCAAAACTAGTCAATCTTTAGTTTCTTTTTTAATATACAGTCTCTGCGGGTCAGTAGTAGTCGGTGACGAGTTTTTCGCGTAGGGTCTCGCGAAGACGGTCGTCGTGTCGAACGATAATATACTCCAGCGTCGCTCTCGGGACCCTTTCCAGCACGTAGGAGCGCTCCATGGCAGCCTGAGCGAGACGTACCGCGAAGTATTCGGGCGGTACCGTCACGTTACCCACCGCCTCCGCGACGGTGCCGGGGGAGCCCGTGAGGCAGACGTGATCACGCTGGGACGGCCGAGCGTTGGTGCACCCCTCGCAAAGACGTTTTATTTCCTCCTTAGCGGACTCGGCCAGGATGCCGGCGTACGTCTCGGTGCCCAGTTTAACTTCATCGTCCTCGGCGATGACGCTGTCGTCGGTGGCGGCGAGTCGTAGGAGCTCGGCAAAGTCTCCCCAGGCCCACACCGTGGTGCCGTTCTTCGTGGGATATAGACCGCTCCAGGCTCTCACGTGGAAGTATGTCCTATTGTTAAAGACACTCACGCTAGCGCGCACGTCGCCGGACGGTATCTTCTCCAGAACCCAGTCCTTCTCATCGGGCTCTCGGAAGGCAGCGTCGAACTCGTCGCGACGCCTTACCAGCTCCCTCCAGCCCACCTCGCTCACGACGATGGTCTTGTCCGGTTTGTAGGGGTTTCCGAGGATGCGGTACCCCTCGGGCACTTTGGTCACGGTGCGAGTGGTAGACGTCGCGGGTCTCGGTTGATGCGTGCCTGGCATTTTTCGCGAATGGTAGACGTTGACGGTCTCCCTCCGGTTATATAGAGACCCGTCAAGCGGTTGATTAATGGCTTCTTACGTATACCTCCAGGTGCTCATCGGCTCGGTCGACGTGTGATTAATGGCTTTTTACGCGTAGCTCCAGGTGCTCATCGGCTGGGGTCGACGTGTGATTAATGGCTTCTCACGTACGCGTGCGCTAGCGACTCGACAGGCGTGATTTATGGCTTTTTACGTATAGCACTGCTCATCGGTGAGCTGTAGCCTCCAGCTGTCACCCTCTCAAAGAGTTAACCAGCCCGTTTTATCTTCTAATTCCCACCACGCGTCCGTCTTTTTCCGGGGCTTTTTATTTTCTATCTTTCTCGAAGTCTTTTTACTCTCTATTTTATTTTCCGTCTTTTTCTCTACGGGGTACTTTTTTTTTTTTTTTTTCAGTCTTTTTATTCTCTACGGGGCTCTTTTTTTTCCGGTCTTTTTATTCTCTATTTTCTCTACGGGACTTTTTTCAGTCTTTTTATTCTCTACGGGACTCTTTTTTTCAGTCTTTTCACTCTCTAGGTGGAGGGGGGAAAGATCGTTGGGGTCCTCCCTCCTCCTCCTCCTCCTCCTCCTCCTCCTCCTCCTCCTCCCCGATGGCTGGTAGTATGTGGGTGTCGTGAGCCACCTCGACCACGTAGCGTTTGGCGGGATCATCGACTCTCTCATCGCCGAGGAGGTATCGCACGGCGTTGACCACGTTGCTGCCGGGGATCGGTGTGTCCGTATAGCGGTTTACGATCTCACCGTGTCGGTTCCACTCCATCACAGTGCGGAGGAGGTGAACCAGGCGCGTACCCCGCTCTCTAAGACTCGCGGGAAGAGCCTCGACGACGTCGTCGGCCGTCAAAGACGACAGGTCCCGGCGGGGGGTGGGGTGGGCGCTTCGGTCAGCTTAGCGTACATCTCCTCGGGAACCACGACGAACCCGTCTAGGTGCTTCAGAGCCATCACTCTATGAGCGATCTCGCCGCTTCGCAGAGGGCTTCGGCCAAGGTTCGCGTCAGTAGCTTTCTACGTTCGAGGTCGGGGGTGGTCTTTTCAGACAGACGTCTCAGAGCTGTCACCTTTTTGCGCAAGTAAGGCTTTAAATGAGGGGGTACCGGGAGTCGTTTAGCTAGAATGTTCAGAGCTATCTCGCACAGAGCCTTGATCTCGCCTTTATGAGCGTGCTTCAGGAGAGCGTCGCGCTGTCTCTGAGCGCAAAGCCCGCTGTCCCTCGGGTTGTCTTTCAGAAACATTCTGAGAAAGCGCGCGTGGGTGGTGAGAGCCATTCTCTCTCTCTCTCTCTCTCTCTCTCTCTCTCTCTCTCTCACCTCGCCGGTTCTTTTTACGACTTCAAGGCGTAGACACGCGTCAGCTCGCCGGGGAAGATGTCGGTTCTCAGTCTATAGTCCGTGTCGGAGTGCGGGCTCAGGTCGATGAGGATGTAGGGGTATTGGTGCCTCTTGGCCGTGACTTTCATGAGGTTCGGCAGGAGTTGAGGTTTGCCCGGGTAAATCTGTCTCGAGAGGAGCGAGAGCTGCGTCTGGTCTCTCAAGTTCTTCATGACGACTATGTAGTGGGCCTGCAGGGCGATGGTTCGGGCGTATTTACCGGATCCGAAGAGGTTCTGGTAGACGGTGACGCACGACACGTTGCTGTGGTGAGAGTGTACGGTCGCGATGTCGGCCACGTCTTTGGATTCCAGGGCCGCGGTTTGAAGGTCGTCGAGTATCAGGAGCCTGTGGGCGCCGTCGTCCCCGGCCCACTCCCGGACGGACTCGACCGTGGGGACACCTTTGTAGAATACGATGCCGGGGATCTCTCTCGCCATCGTCTCGAAGACCGGCTGGTCGGCCGTGTAGCAGTACATGACGCCCGCTACGGGCTGGTCGAAGAGGGCATCGGCGTTTCTAATGAGACGATCGGTAAACGCCGTTTTACCCGATCCGCTGGCTCCCGACAGCGAGATGAGAGCCGGCGCGTGAAATTTTAGGGGGACGCTCATAACTATCGACTTCGGTGGGGGAGGACCGCGTCTCTTATGGGGTGTGGATCTGCACGAGGCGTGACTTTTTGACGCTGAGCACCGCGTCAAATTTACCGATGACGATCGCGCTGACCTGGTGAGGCAGAGACTTGGCGAATTTCATCTCCAGACGTACGTGACCCGCTCTGAAGGGGGTCGCCAGGCCGGTCATCGCCGCCACGGGAAAACCGAACACCGTGTTGCCTCGCTTGTAGTCGTCGAGATTCGTACCGGCTCCCGCGTCCCTGCCGAACCGACCGGTCGCCTTATACATGTTGACGAAGGCCTCGACGTACTGGTCCCGCTCGAAGTCCAGATTCCAGGGGCGGGAGGAGGGGACGGGGACTCCGTCCACGGACAGGTTTACGTAGTTGACGTTGTAGTGACGAAAGTTGTAGGGGTTGAGGGCGTAGTCACCGTTGACGGCGTCGCTAGGTACCAGGACGCACATGACTGACTTGGGAACCCGTCCGTTGAAAAGGTTGTCCACGCAGAAGGTGAGGTCGTTCATGGCAATGCTGTACACCTTGTACTCCGACGACTCGTAGGGGTACAGGGCGTCGTGTTTCTCCAGGATGGTCTCGTGGGATATGACCGTGTCCTTGGCGATGGTCACCATCTCGACCTTGAGGGAGCAGTCGATGAATCGCACCGTGTAGCCCTTACTCTCCGCGTCCTCGGCCATAAGTCTGAACCCGTCCTTGTTCTGCCAGAGACGTATGCCGACGCCGACCGTGCTGATCATGTAGCGCTTGCAGTTAAAAATGTCGGCGTTCAGACGACCTTCTATCTCGCAGACCTTACCCCCCGCGGTGCGCTCGTTACGCCATTTGAGGCTGGGGTTGCTGGAAGGCTTCCGCTTCTCGTCTGTCGAATCGACGTAGACCCGGGGGTTATCCATGTCGTCCCTCTCGGTCGAGAACATCATAGCCTCGCACCAGGTTTCTTTGGCGTCCCTACCGTACCCGGTGAGGGTGTCCAGGTACGATTTGTAGCTGTAGAACGGGGCGGGGAATTGGTTGCAGTCGACGCCGTTGAGGCGTACCTCCAGGTTACTGAAGAGAGAGGCTATGGGGTGGTTAGTGAGGGTCACGTTTTCCGTATCGCCCACCGGATCGCCCCGGCGGTCGACGATCTGCAGCTGGAGGGCCAGGGTCACCGAGTCCAGACGGATGTACCTCGGGCTGGGCGGGATGTAGAATTCCAGGCATGAGTTGGTGGTCGTGATTTGAGTCGTGGGTCTAAAGACCACCTCCTCCGCGCGCTCCACCCCCGCGTTGGTGGTGGGGGGCGCGAAAAGGAGAAGACGCTCGTCGTGGGCTCTAATGGAGGCGGCCATGGTTAGGCGAATAGGTCGTCTTCGCTGGTATCAACGCGTCTCGTTCGCTTTCTCTTTGCGGCTTTCTGTTCTGCGAGCGCGTCTTTCGTTTGCTCCAACACCGCGGCGGCCTGCGTCACCGCTTTTATGGGATGCTCGGGCTTCCTCTTCCTAGCGTCGTTGTCGCGCTTGGTTTTCACGACGTAGACGTTTTTACCGATCATCGACCCCTGCACCATGCGACGGTAGTGATCGGTCCACTCATCGACCGTGGGGGCGTCGCGTAGCCTGTCGGCGCTACTCATCGTCCCGAGAGAGCGTAGAAGCATGGCGGAATCCCTCGATCGTAGATAAAAAAAAAACTCGTCGCCCGGGGAGGATAGCGAGGCAGCGTATGGCGTTGAGGGCGGGCTGGTTGACTTTTACGGGGTAGGGGTTGGCGTATTCGGCGCTTCCCGCTGCTGAAACGTCTCTACGATTCTCAAAAAAGATTGGTGGTCCGATCGTTTAAGATAGCCGAGCCGGCGCGGTCGGCGCTTATATAAGTCTGAGCGGTGGCGCGTCCGGCGGTCGGCGGGCGCCCGTCTCCATCAGGGGCGAGTACCACGTGCCGTCGCCGAGGACGGCCGGCTTTGGGAAGGATATCACGACCTCTAGGGGTCGGTGAGGTAGCGCGTCGGCGAATATGTACATCTCAAAGAGCCTCGACTTGGTCGTAGGGGATCCACGAGTTGAACTTTTTCGGGTAGTACAGCCAGGATACGAAGGCCTCCTTGTTGCGGCCGCGACCTCTGGTTTTTATGACCCGATCCACTTTGAAACGCCCGTCGCGGGGCGGTGCCGCCGCCGCGAGTTCCTCTTCGTAGAAGGCGCCCGTGATGGGGTCGCCGTCCCAGTCGTTTAGTTTGTAGACGGCTTTGACGCCTCGTCTATAGCGGTGGGTCACCTTGAAGAGCTCTCCGCTAAATTTCTGATCGTACTGGCGGCCGAACGTTCTTCTCAACGCGCCCCGCGGGCGGCGGCGCCGATCTTGTACCGATGCGGGGGGGTCTTGCGAGGGTTTTTTTTCTCGTTTTCCTCCGTATATCCGCCTGGCTAACGGCGACCAGACCTTCGTTGTCCGTCGTCACGGCGCGCGGGCGTAGCCCGTCATTCTATTCGTCGTCGCGTTGTAGGCGGTCACGGCGTTGTCGAGGATGTCGACCCACCTGTGTTTCTGGGCGTGGAGGAAGGCTCTGTAAAGTCTGGTGCGAATGGTCTTTTTATGAGGCGCTCGGCGTGGCGGCGTGGATGTCGGATCGCGCTATGTAGTGACGAGCGTTCAACGTCTCGGTACTTCTCGAACTTCCCCCGCGAATTCCGTGCCAGCGTCGGTGCGGGCGCTGTAACGGGGGCGGCGTCCGTCGTCCTCGACGATCGTTTTAAAGGCGGCGGAGGTCTCTCGAGGGGTTTTAGTTTTTGAGGGGGGGGGCGTAGCGGCTAAAGGTGTCCAGCGCGATAAGTATATATTTGTAACCGTCGTTGTCGCTAGAGACCGTGTTAAAGTCCACGAGATCGGCTTCCCAAAAGTAGTCGAGACCGGGGGATGGTGCGTGAGGTCTGTCGAAGCGTCGTCTCAGGGGTTTGGTCATCGCGTACACCTCATTCTTGGCGGCCCACTTTTCACGTCCCGTGGGGCGCGTCGTACCCGGCCGTCCTGGCCTCGTCACGCAGCTTCTTTATACCAGCGTAGGCCGCGGGGTTGGTCGTGTCGTGGTATACGGTGTCCAAGTAGTCCTCCATCGTTTAAGCGAGGGATAACTCTATCAGCGTAGGGCGGCGTCCGGCGTTATATGAGAAAATTTCCGTACCCCGTCACCACCACCTTACCCGTGGAGAAGGCGTTGAAGTGGGCGTGGGGAGTGCGGAGCATCAGATAATTATGGGCTCGGGGCTCGTAGGTGGACCCGTCACGGCGCGGGGCGTCGGGTAGGTTCAAGCGGCGTCCCACGCTGGCCACCAGCGACAGCGTCACGAGACCCGTCGCCGTCACTCTCAAATCGGGGTAGCCGGCTTTTTGAACCATGCGGGCGTAGCGGCGAAGACGCCGGCGGGCCTCGAAGCGGTTGGCGGCCGGACCGTGACACACTGCGTAGCCGTTGGCGAAAAGTAACATAGAACCACCGATCTTTTTACTCCTCAAACGGAGGGCGCTAAACTGGCGGGGATCGTAAACGACGTTCGTTAAAACGTTGGCTAGGGAGGGGAGGTCGAGGCGTCCCGGTAGCGAGCACCGATTTCAAGGCGGCGTTAAATCACGCGATATTCCATGATTTTTCCTACCCGCGCTGTAAGCGCCGCGTATTATGAACCGCTCGCGCGACTTCGAGCACGCCGGCCCGCGCGCCGCCCGCCCGTGCGCTAGCGACTCGAGCACGCCGTCGGCGACGCCGCCGCCCGTGCGCTAGCACTAGCGACTCGACCGATCCGGCGACGTGATTTATGGCTATAGCTCCAGCCGTCGGCGAGCGGTCGACGCGTGAGCCGTCGGTGGCGGTCGGCGATCGGCGGCGTGATTTAATGGCTTCTTCGTGTGTCGTCAGCGCGCTAACTCAACAGGTGTGATTTATGGCTTTTTACGTATAACTCCGGGCGCATCGGCTGGCGGGGGTCGGCAGCGTGTCGCGTGATTAATGGCTTTTTACGTATAGGTCCAGCCGTCGGTAAAATAGGGGTAAAAGGAAAAGGGCGGGGTGGTGGTCTGCTTTTCACGTATAGCCCCGCTCGCGTGTCGGGGGCTACCGATCCGGCGCTCCGGCGACACGAAACATTGGGCGTAGCGTGATGCGGCTTCGTACCGGCGGCTATAGCGATGCGATGGTACCGGCGAGCGCTCCGGCGATCCGTGGCTTTATCGAACACGGTACCGTCCGACAGGTGTGATTTATGGCTTTTTACGTATAACTCCGGGCTCATCAGCTGGCGGCGGGTCGGCGTGTCGTGTGATTAATGGCTTTTTACGTATAGGTCCAGGCGTCGGTGGCGGGCGGGTGGTGGTCTGCTTCTCGCGTATAGCACCGCTCGCGTGTCGGGGCTACCGATCCGGCGCTCCGGCGGCGGGCGGGGCTGGCGTAGCGCTGCGGCGGTACCGGCGTAGCGCTCCCGGCGATCCCGGGGCTTTATCGAGCCGCGGTACCGTCGGGCGCGCTCCGGCGATCCCGGGGCTTTATCGAGCGCTCCGTCGGGGGGGTTTATCACCGCTTTATCCCGATCCCGTCGCCGACCCGGCGCCTTCCCACCGTCTTACACTCGCGCCCGGCCGCCTTCCCCCCTTCGTCTTACGCGGCGATCCCCGGCCGCCTTCCCCCCGCCGTCTTCCCCCGATCCCGGCGATCCCCGATCCCGTCGCCGCCCCCCGTCTTCGAGGCGACCCCGTCCGCCCTCCCCCGTCTTCCCCCGCCCCCCGGCCCCCGCCCCCACGTCCCCCGTCTTCCCCTCCCCGTCTTCGACCCCGTCGATACCTTCCCCCCGTCTTACAAAGGCCCCCCCGCCGCCTTCTTCCCCGTCTTACGCGAGCCGTCCCTTCCCGTCTTACGCCCCCCCCCCCGGCCGCCGCCCGTCTTCGCCCCCGTCCCGCTCCCCGCCTTCGCCCGCCGCCTTCCCGTCTTCCGCGCCCGCGATCCCCCCCTTCCCCCCGCCCCCGTCTTACGACCCGTCTTCCCGATCCCCCCCCCCCCGATCCCCCCCTTCCCCCCCGATCCCCTTCCGAGACCCCGCCTTCCCCGCCGCCTTCCCGCCTAGCCTCGTCGACCCGCCCGCCGCCGCCGCCGCCGCCGCCGCCGCCCGCCGCCGCCCGCTGAATTTCTTTGGAATGTTAATGAGTTAATCCTATAGACGGCCCCAACTTGTCTGTGGATGTCAACGTGCGGTTAAATCATCTGCGTTTCACGTAAGGTCTCCGGCACTGCCTCTTTACGATTAGGCCATGACGCAGGGTGATCGTAGAAGAGCCTTGCAAGCCAAACTTCTTCTGCGGCCACCGTACGGCCTTTGAAAAAACGTACGTTTTCCGCACTGTACACCCACGGATCGTTACGATTTCTATGCGTTTTTGTTCGTAGACTGGCTGTAGACCCACCTTGCGGTGGAATGTGCCCTCGCTTAAAGGAGCTGTGATGATATCAGTTAGACCTGGATGTCTACGCTCTGGTGGATGATAAGCGTAGAAGCGTTCCGATGTGCTAGATTTCAGCATGGGTGTCTGTCGCAAATAATAAAAGTACTTTGGGCAGGGTAAGGTGTCTAAGTATAACTTCCCCGTTGTACCGAAGCATTAGGCCTACGGGAATGTGGATCACATACAAAAATAAATACGTATTCCATACAGGTTGTGGGGATATGGAGCATAACTGACCGATTACAACATAATCATGACAAATAAAGTACATTATACCACTCTATCCAGGACACACCCTTGAATACTGTTCTCTGATTGGCTGAGAGCCAAAATCAGCCGGGGATAATTACTCGATGAACCATGGGTGCATTTTGCCCTCAGAGAGTAGAATCGTCCTCCATTTTGAAACCGTGGATTAAAAAAATATAATCAACTATATTTACGTTACCACACAGATTTTGATTCACACAGTTGGATAAATAGCCATGACAATATAATCCCCATATACTACTAGTACTAATAGTTAAATTTGAACCGGATTAGGGAAGCATATTAATGCAGCCAAGTGTGAACTGTTTAGACTAGTATCGCTGTAGTGAAACTCGTCATAGTTGAACGAATATTTTGAACGTTCAGAAATGATTTGTAAGTAAAAACGATTATTTTAAATGTGATAAACCTAGTGCTATTAGTTTCAATGATTAAAATTGCTTAGACAAATGTTAAATGCCGGATAATGCTAATAATGTGTGCAAAACCGGCAGAAGTTAATACGACTTGTCCTTTGGTGTGTGGCCAATGTAGAGCTTTTCGCATCTAATAAAATTAGTTTGTGAAGGTTAATCGTGGTATAATGAATATATGTCATGTTTTTTTGGCCAATATGCATGAATCAATGCCCTCATTTGTTTAATATTGCCCTCGCAAGCTCGGGCTATATTCAACAAATTCGGGCATTGGTTCATGCATATTGACCTCAAAACCATGACATATTTCTTCAATCTGACCCACAACAAATTGCAATAGTAACGAGTCATATATCGTTTGAAAGCTTATAGTACTTCCTCTACAACATATCAAAAGTAATACCTTAATAGGCATAGCGGAACAATATCAAATTAAAGATGACGTCCAAGCTGGCCACCTCCATTAACATACTTGGTAAAATGAGCCTCATGATGGTAACTGTTTAGATCTCTAGCTGTTTAAGGGTGATTTGCAGGTGCTGAATCCATTAAAATTACAAAACATTGCAAATATTGAATTTTTAAGACACGAAATGAGATTTCACCAAAATGTATTAGCAGACATGTTTAAGTGGCACTGCCAACCGGCCACAATGGCCCCGCCAAGCGGTAATCAGCGGATCTGATAATATGTCTGTCCCCAGGTGTGGAACTGTGACTCCTTTGAACGTGCAGGACGATCGGTCTAATGACTAAGGCGCTTGCGAACACATATATATGGTATAAGGATGTTTTGCCGGTGTGGACGTTTTGCCGGTGCTTTTCTGGACGATTTGATATATATGACTGGTATGGGCTTTCAAATACACGGCCGTCCAAAGCTTTACAAGCTTTCCCCGATTCTTTCACATAATCCATTTATTAATGAAAATAACAGTTTAGCATTTAGCACTTTAATTTTTAGAATATTAAATAGAGAAAGGCTACTAAAATACTCGAATAATCGTGTGTCTTTCGGATTCAGTTTTTTGTTGGTTTGTTATTCTAATATGTAGGGTGGGGGCGCATTGGATGGTCTTCTGGGTTTTGTACGCAGGATTGATACCGAACATGAAAATGAAATATGTTTGTAGAAAAGGGAGGAGCGCCACGCATAAATTTCCCTGTGAAAGGGATAATGAAACAAACACAAAAGCTCATCCCGCCTTACCTTCTCAGCATACACCATGGTGTGCGGGCGAGGCATCCAATGAGCTCTACGCGACGCCCGACGTCATGTGTGTGCAGTAAGCGCATGTTCAGGTCCCAGCATTTGGTCGCCGTTCTCACCCAATCATGGGTGATAAATGACTCCTCAATACATACGCCCTGACGCCATACCGTTCACCCACAGCACACTGCTTACTCCATACTTCTTCATACGCAGAGGCATCATCAGCAAGCTTGAGCAGTTGCTGGCTGATAGTTTCCTTGCAGCCCACGAGTACGTAGTTCTCTCCACCGATCCCTATGTGCCTTTGGCCTTCGCATCCCTACAGGTATGAATATGGTGATAGTTTCATGGGTGTGTGGTAGTGTCGATGTGATGTTTAAATTACAGATCTAGTGAGAATATGCTAAGTCAGTCGCAGTCACTTTTTGTGTTTTTTTTCGAGCAGGCTGCTAAAGTAATCGATAGAAATACAAATGCTTCCATGTACCTAAATCTACGATTGTCTTGGCGATGTTATGTAGATGACATGAAAGCATTAGGGATCGTTCACAATTGATGTCACCTCATGTTGGCCTTTTTTTTTACCCCACACCCCTTTGTCACCTTTCGTCATCTTTGCAGCACCCCCTCCACTCCGGGTAAATGACGTCATCTTTGCCTCATCCCCACCCTGCCCGCGTGCGCGACATGGTTTCGCGATGACATTGAACATTGATTTAACTGTGCCATTATATAAATACATTTGAATATATATGTCCATAACATAGACTTAATTTTTCAAGTGTATTTAGGATATAAATCAAACATGGCAATGTGATTTCAAGTAGAAGATGTATCACAAATTCACATAACATGTCAGAAAGTAATTTCAAATACTGTTAAAATAACTACTTTTTTTTTCAAAGGTAACATCACCCAAGTGCTAGACCCCCCCCCCCCCTCTGTCACCTTTCGTCATATTTCGCTATTCACCACCCTTGCCAGGTGACGTCATTTGTGAACCATCCCTTACTAGAGAAATATTATTGGTGACAGTAAGTAAAAGGTACTGCGTGTCGTAATTATGACATTCTCACAGAGATTCTCCAGATTAAATCGAATGAATGCTTTAACTCAATGTTTGGAAGAATTCTAAGATGGCGGCGTGTTTCAAAACATCCATATGGACTGAGTGGCCTAAATAAGGAGCCGGCCGTGTCCAGCAGGGTTACAGCTGCACATGTATGACGCGGGTAAGACAACTACAATGTAGTTATCCAGGTTTAATGATGCATATTTCTAATTCTAAATGTACTAAATTTACACTTAGACCCCCATTTCACATGGCCGATCCTAGCTCCAGATCCTCCAAAAGACAACCGATTTGTCATTTCTGGGTGGATCGTGCGTGATGCGTGATCTGGCCTTAAATGTGGAGTGATTTGGTTGGTTCGGCAGGGAATGGGCCACTTTTGGTCGGTTCTGGGCTGACTTTTCTTTTTCGGCTTGTGTGCTCCATCGCCAAGCTTTTCGGGGCTGTCTGGGGGCTTTCTCTAGCATTTGTAACGTCCTAAGGTCTCTTTGCTTAACTTTGGCTTCGTCTGCTGCTTTGAGAAGATGTATTGTGACAGATGAAACCGTAGGTGCCACCGCTACCATTACAATCTCAAGCAATGGAATCATGAAACGGAAGCATCTTTTTCAACAGCACGATGCTCCAAAACAAATGGTGTCCACCTGGGGAAATGACACATTTCTGCCGGGTTCTGGTCCGAAAAAGGTGTTGTCACTTCTCTGGAGAAGTGACTTTTGACTTTTTTCGGCCTTATTGAGACTTATTGAAGCTTCAGAAGGCGGCCTTGAAGATGTTCAAGCTGATGCTCACCAACAGAGATGACCATATACGCAGACGAGATTTTGGGTACGGCCCTAGGTCCGGCATGCTGCTGTTTTGAAGAGAAACACGTGTTGAAAGACCAAAGCTGATGGTATTTCACGGTTTAATGGCCATCAAGCCGCTATTTGTGGCAGCTGATCATCACACCTCTTCATTGTGCTTTTTTCTGTCTCTGCCCTTTCCCGTCACCTACGTCTCTGACGGCTTGTACGGCTCAGTCACTATGGCAAGCTTCGTCTTCAGACGGTTACGTAATAAATATTGACGCACATCCGCCGATCCAGCCCGAAATGACAAATCGGGCGTCTTTAGGATCTGGGGCTAGGATCGGCCATGTGAAATGGGGCCTTACCAAATGGGTGTCACAACACAATATTTTTTATAGCGCAAATTCCAATAAAGGTCCATATGCGCTTGTAACCATTGTTTAGTTTATATACAGTTTAACCTGGGTGTCTAATATCCATGAAGTTATCAATAGTACTATTGCTACACTATTCTAACCTGCAGGTAGTGCGATGCCCTGTGCTGAAGGCGTAGTCCGACCTGTGGCATGCGCAAGCTAGCCACCTCCAGCATGGCGGGCCGAGAGGACGCCGCGAGCACGCACAAACTGCGGGCCAGCGGCAGGAACAGCTCCCTCAATCCCTCACTTCTCCATAAGTCGTGCAAGAGAACAAACATGTCTTGGCCCGACTTGACCACGGTCCCCCAGCAAGTTCTGTTGATCGTATCGCGACCAGCGTGTGTAACACACACATAGAGAACAACCAGGCCAAAGCTGAACACATCGATAGAGCGTTTGTATCGGACATTCGCAGCAGCTTTTCTACCGTCTGCATCTAGAAGCTCTGGTGCCAGCCAGTTGGGGTTGCCCCACACGGTGGTCATGGTGCTTCCCGCTTGGTCGTCGATATCTTTGCACAAGCTGAAGTCTGTCAACTTTACGAGGGGACGGGAGGTTTTGTTGTCAAGGAGAATCAACATATTATCGGGCCGTATGTCTCGGTGAATGATGTTGCGTTTGTGCAAGTAGCTCACCCCGTGAGCCGCTTGCTGCAGGATGTTACAGGTCTGCCAGTCACTCAGGTCATGCTCTGACACAAACTTATCCAGGCCACAGTGACAGAGCTCGAGAGCCAGCCACAGCTCATGGCCCTTTTCTTCCCACGCGATGATCGAGATCACATTTGGGTGCTTCAAGCCCTTCAGAAACGGTATCAATTCATTTTTGTCGGTGTTGCGGTATTTATCCTTGAGCATATGGCGATTGATGGCTTTCACTGCCACTGTCTGCTCTCCGTACGTTCCTTTGTAAACGAAGCCAAAGCTGCCTCTTCCAAGGTATTCATTGTAATCTGGTTGATGCAGTCCTGTCTAGAAAAGGCGTTTCCCATCGTGCAGTCAGTGATCTTTCATTCCAGTTTACTCTTCATGTTAATGCAAAAACAAAACAAAAAAATAATTAGTAAATGGCGTTTTCTAACCTCTCATCATGAAGTTACAAAGAACGCCATTATTCATATGCTGTAAACTCAACTTTTTATCCATCAAATATCTAGTATGTACTAGTAAAAATTATCAACTCTTTTCAATGAGCTTGAACACACACACACACACACACACACACACACACGCACGCACGCACGCACGCACACGCACGCACGCACGCACGCACACACAATGCGAGAATACCTACATGATTGTAGAAACCATTAATTTTAAACACATTTAAAAATGATCATTAAATACTAGGCGGTGATTTGACGCTGCGTGTTGTGCTTTCCACTGATAATTGACAATGACGTGTTTTAGACCGGTATAATTGACAATAAATCTGTAAAATTTGAATGAAAATTTGAAGTTGAAATACATAAGTTGTAATTATGAAGAAAAGTGTGCATAATACCTTTGTTACACAAAACCCCCCCAAACATACCTCATCAATTTATGAACGACGACATGATCAGCTTTTTACATCTTTCAAATCTCATCCAATCCGAGGTTCATCCATATACTTTCGTAGACTTCCTCAACAGTAACGCAGGCTTGGACTGAACCATAATAAAACTTACTAAATTGCGCATTTTTTTTTTCATCAAGAATGTAGAAGTATTGCAAAGGTTGAGTGGCAAGTTGCCTGTAGTTGTAAAAAATTTGAAAAAAGCAAACAAAATAAAACATGAATCATATATCAACATTACATTGCAGCACCTTAAAATAATCTCCACTGTGAATTAATTAGAATCACAAAGCCCTACTTGTGAACGTGAGGGGATTTGTTGGTGATTGCGTTATGACTGTGGCATTGAATTTTATAAAGGAATTACTAACTGGAACCAAGTGTTTCAGTAGTACCTGTGCAGATGTATTGTGTAAGTACATAAAATGTTCCCACCACCCCATCACTTAGGCAATTTATCATAGGTTATTGTTTAAAAATGAGAAGTATTATAGATGCTATATAATAGCGGGAGGCATTTGTGTGTGTGTATGGGGGTGAGGGGGGGGGGGGGGGGGGTGGGGGATTTGCTTTGTGAGGAAATGATATTGTTAGCAGGCCCGTATGCACGGATGTCGTATGTTTAATTTCTTTGTACGGTCATTGTGGATTCAAATATACAAATGAATATACTGTAGGTTTTTGTCACCAACCTTTACATATATATGCGTGTGTTTTTATTTAATACGTTTGTTGTTTGTAAGCAGGGGACAAGACAAGTTGCCTATATTGAAAACCATACTACTGTTTATTACATGATTTTATTTTAGCATAATAAATAATACAGTAAATCACAGCTTCATAAATAATCGACGTCAGTATAACAATATCCTACAGCATAAATACATATTTCAAATCAAGGTAAATATTACTCATTATAAAACAATATGTTACCAGTAAAACGAGACAACGCCCTGTACATTTCAGTCACTGCTTCACAATGCAAACTAGGCCTTGCCTTCTAACGCATATGTCAACAACGATGAACTGAAGAACAGCTCGCTAATACTCACTACACTAATCTGGATTTTTTTTTCTAAAATAGGGTCAGGGCGTCGGGCCCTAAGGGGGACCATGCCGCCCAGCATCGTGACGGAGACAGGGTTATTGTACTACACAAACACTTTGTATATAGTCGATGTACACCCCCGGCCCTCCCTCACAATAATGGTTGGGACGGGTGTGAAAATTGCATTCGAGTAGCACTACTCTACACTACCCTAGCAAAAGCAATCACCTGAACATTTGGTCTGTTTTTCCATGTGTAAATCTCTCAGTATTATAGGCACAATCAGGGAAGCCATAAACGAGCAAACTGTATCACGATTACGGCCAATTACAGGTGATATTGGCCACGGAATGGTTTACGAGGCCGTATCACGGGGCTCCCGAGAGCTCTCGCCGGCTCCACAAGCGGCCGTGGCGTCCGCCAGACGACGCCCTATATCAAGGACGCAGACGACGGCCAATTAGGGATGAATGGGAGAGACCATGATGGAAAGAGGCGGTGGCATTATAGGTGCAGTGCGAATGAATACTACTTATAAATTGCATGGGGACGTCCATGTAATGTGTTAAGTTTACTACCGCAGACATAAGGGTCCACTAGATGGAAAAGGGGTGGGGGCTTGTTGTCAATTTCTTACATAAATTCTAGCTCATTTTCCATTTAACGCTGGTTTTCCTAAACCCTGAAAATGTGTACTATTGGTGTAGTTGATATTTAGTTTATTTATAAAATACCAGGACCAATATCTACGCTATAATTCTATCTTGATTTGTACCAATGTACCCTGTACCATATATTTTAGTTATCACAATGGGAGCAGAAGCGATTTTTTTAAATATCTCACATTGAAAGTGCTCAAGTCTTTGCCAGGACCTCCTTTGCCTCCAATACTCTCCACCAAGATTGATTCACAGCGCTAATACCCCAGGAATCACTACGATGGACATGCCTTACTGTTTACGGCTAAATCTCAACATTAAGTACTTCCATAACGGGAAGCTCAACTTAACACACGCAAGGTTCCTGGCAGCCTTGTCAATGGCGGATCCACGTTTTTGGTAAGGGGGGGGGGGGCACTTGAGGAATTTCATGGGTTTCGTACGCGCGATCAATGGCGGACGTGTAAAAACCCTATGGAAATGAAGTATGTATTTTGGCCCTCCTGGATCTGCCTATACGATCTTAACATACGATTAATTAAAAAGGTTCTAAAATATCCCCGCAGATCCAGGATTTTGGAAAGGCAGTGGGGGGGGGGCGTACTAAAGGGATCTCATGCGCTAAGGATAGCGGACATGCCATGACCCTGTGTAAATGAAATTATTATGGAGAAATGAGGGGTGTGTTACCCCTGCGGCCCCTGCATCTGCCTATGAATATATGAAATTTGAAAGCGCAGCTGTTTGTCTTCACTCTAAGTATTAGTCTAATACTCATGATCGATTTGTGCTATATATCATGGGGGAGGGGGGAGCTATATACATCCCTGTTTTTGTGGTCTTATTTCTCACATCGCTATATTTGTTTGGCCTTTTTACGACATCCCTAAAATGTTAGGGTATTTTCTACATATCACACTTTCTTGAAACCCCACACCCATTTTTGTTGGCATTTTCCTCATTCGAGCGCCCCCCCCCCCCCAACTCACACATCCCACTTCCTTATAAACGCGACCAATATAACGTGCATTGTGCAACGGTAAATAATGAGTTAACTCACCAACCACCACAAGACCCCACAGGGAGTCGAACGCGAAACCTTCTGGTCTAGAATCAAACTCCATGTCAACTAGGTCATGGAAGCACACCTTGATGAATGTACCATTCACCAGTTCCCTGAGAAGGTAAACAGATAAACAAGCAAACATAAGTAGTCTGACCCTGGGCTGTTCTATAAAATCATACGCTTTATTGATTTCCATTTCCCTATTAGTAGGGATTAGGAGATAACGCACAAATAATGATGCCCATAAACTCTTCCTTACTTGGTGAGCTACAGGCATGAGGGTGTCTGTTGCATGCTCAAAGAAGCAGCTCTATCTATGTCGAGGTGTCCTGCAGTAACACATTGACGTCACCAAGCCAAAAGTAACCAGAAAGCCGCCGTCGGTCATTCTGAGAATGAGATGTCAAATTGACATATGAAATGTTTAACCAGAGATTGGATTATCATAATTTATTTGTTTGTGACCTAATTCTTAATTTAACCTTTATATCGTAGACTATTCAAACCAGCAGGATAGATACATATACTTTTATTTGTGTTTTATAAGCATAGAAAAGCGCAAACTGACAGTCTGCAAATCTTATTACCAATGATTGGCTCGATCACTTGACCGCATTCACATCCTGAGATTAACAGCCTCTGATTGGTCAGAATTTTTAATGAGAATAGTTATGCGTCAGAGGTCTCTTCAGGACATCTCAAATGTATCGCAATAAAATCATTAATACAACTTTTAAGGGCCTTTGAGTCTGCCATTTGAACACAATTGCAAGCCAGCCTTCAGATTATTCGGAGATGGGCACTAACACGTGACCACACGGTGTTCAGAACGTTGCCGCCAATAGGTCATTTCTAGTAGGATTACCCCGGTGTTCTTAATCTCAGATGTTTTGTTCGAGGTACCATATACCATATATATGGACTGCAAATTACTATATACTATACTGGTTAGTATACGCAGTGCGTTCTTTCGTATTTTTGATGATAACGGATTTTAATGTGCTGATTACAACATCATGGCGAGGGGTATCAAATATCGAGCATGTTACGCATGGTTACATATGTTAATGATGTAGCTTCCAATTTGCAACACTTTTGGCCTAACCGCACTTTAAATCATTTAATGTGATTCCCATAAGGTAGAGGAAAGAGAATGTGGGCATAGCCAAAATAGAAAAGGCATTGGCAAAAATCTCGAAGGTCACACAAAACTCGTTCCAACAACAACAAATTAAGATGCTTTTGCTCGTTACTAATGACTTCCGGTCTCACTTGGTTTGTGTAATGGCAATAAATGCGTTTGCATGAAATAACAGTAATGACTGAGAAAATAACGTGTTAGCTCCTAATAGTGAATAATAGTTTCTATCCAAAACGACTTATTATGCGTCCCTGAAAGTGGTTTCATTGCTAATAATAGTGCAAACCATACATACCTTTGTGCAAAACGTCTAGAATGAATACGATAAGTGATCATAAGTCTCATATAGTCAGTTTTGATAGGTCTAGTTCATCATTGGACACTACTTAAAATGGATTGTATAGTCAATTTACATCAGGTACAGCTATCCCCTCTTGCTGCTAAACGACACGATTGGTATAACCAAACACATTCCAATAACAATTATTATAATTCACACCACAGACGATTCATAATTATGCCATTCATGATAAGGGTCAATTGCTATATTTACCTGTAACATTTGCTTTTGATTCTATTCAGTAGTGTTTCCCAACACTACCCATTTTTGTTTCATAAAACAGGATGCAGGTGTCATCCCATCGTGGGCCTACTGGATTTTCTCTTCCAATGTACATGTACTTACATTCAGCGATACAATAGCAGGTGAATTGAATAATAAGCCGGAAATTAATTAGGATGGTAATACCCAGACTATATACATGCAAGTCAAATCAGCAATAGTCCGCAGTCGCCCAGTTTTATATCGTGGGCGTTTGGGTTCGATTGTTAACTTGTAGGTCTGAAACGCCATACCAATTATAATGTGTAATCGCGCTTGGTAAAACATTACAATAATAAGAATGGAGCACCACTGACATGCAAGTTTGCTATATAGTTTCCCAAACGAGTGTATGCATACAAAATGTATTATTCACATGAACTGATGTTGATTTGTATTTTGGAGAAACGATAAGTATTTATGGTCACAAGTCCAACTCTGACCAGTCGCCATTAATTACAAAACTGATTGCAGACACACTGTTACGTTACAAAACTGCACCTACTCCAGGGACAGTCGATGTGGTTCACGACCACACAACGCACAATTCCCAACCTGGAGTAGGTAGAAGGAAATCAACTTGGATCGATCATTACAGCACGAGACTAGATGAGAAATTTTTGTGAGCAGATTACAAAATGTAAGTTGAATTTCATCAAATAGCGTTTGTTGATATTATCAACAGCCAGTAATCTGACAGATAGGTGATGCCATAGTGTGCTAATGTCTACGTGAGACTGAGTGATCGCTACAACAAGCACTCATTATATCCAGGAAAAAAATAGGCCAAATGTAATTGACGCCGCCGCCGCCGTTGCCGCCGTTTCCGCTCATTATACATTATATTGCAAGAATTGAATGGATTAGGAAAAAGCTAATCAACTCAAGAACTGTGAAGAAGATAGGGAATTGTGGAAAGAAGTCAATTAAAAGAGACTGCACTCAGAACAATGGGAGGACCCCCCCAGGGGTGGGGGTGGGGGTGGGGCGGCATGACACTTGGATCTGTTTGGGGTAGGTATGCTACACATGGAGTTCAAAATGGGGCGTCTTATCTTTTTTAAAATGGGGGTGGGGGTCTGAAATATGGTTTATGCCAGAATATTGGGTCTTAAATATCAGTGTTTAACAATACATTAAATATACATGTACATGAAACTTGAAGGCAACCACAAAATATCATCATGCTGCAGTTTACTTTTTCGCAAAAGTGTGAGTCTTTGCTTTGATAGTGATCTTTGGTGGTCGTTGGGGTATGGCTGCCAAGAAATAGGGGGTCTTAGATATTTTGTAATCTCAAAACCGGGGGTCTTTCTGCTGAGAATATATATATACAACCCGACTGTGGAAGAGCACCCCCAAGGAGGATCACCAAGTAAAATACAACGATAATGATGACAACGCCAACAACAAAGAGCGCAATAAATGGGGAGTTGGATGAGAATGTCGGCATTTTTGGTGTGTTTGGTATGTGTGTAGACTGCACGCAGTCCTCATTGAAATTTATACATATAAATTTAAAAAAAAACGTCGACCTCTCGTAGAGAGTGTGCTGATGTGTTGTACAGATTCGCATATGATCGCCTATGTGTAAGGCGGGTTTAAGACTTGAAATAGAACCGATAGGAACTGCGCAGTTTACAATGGCAGATCCAGGTTTTTGAAAAAGGGGGTGGGCGCACTTACGGAAAGGGAGGGCGGTTAAGGGATTTTAGGAAAAATCCTTTGAAAATTAAGTTGGTGGGAAAGGGGTGGGGGGGGGGGGCACGCCCCCTGCAGCCCCTTGATCTGCCTATGATTTATATGGGGGTGTAAAACGTCGTCGAGAAATCCCACATCCCCATTTCAAAATTTGTTGTGTTATTCCCGACATTCCTATATTTGTTTTCCCTTTACTCATGTCTCACAAAATTTAAGGATCATCCAAAGGCAACTCCATCAATGTCAGACAAAAGAGAAAAAACAAAACAAAACAAACCCACACACAAACAGATGGTCAGCTTTTTTCCAACCCAACAAATTTGGCGTCATCTGATTCTAAATTTTGAGCTTTTATTAAAAGAGTATCAAATTGCTGAAGTAATATCCATATACCTTTTCTTTTATGATTTTATTTATAAATCAAGACACCATGGCTTCATGGAGGATGTTTATAATTGTATGGCCATTTAGCAGCCAGCAGAAGTCACATGATCAGTTTTTTAGCAGTCATGTGATATGCTAATCATCAGTCCACTGCATTTATCTTTAAAGTCAGTTTTGCCATAGGAGAACTGCCGTGGAAGATGAAATAGGCTGTTTATTGTTAGATGGTAATATAATATTAATACCTGAAAAAGTAAAAGCATCATTTATATATGATGCTTGTTTGTTCTATTAGGTCAAGTGTGATATTTGCTAATCTAGGTTTTAAATGTTGCAGAAAAAACAATAACAAAAAAACTGTGCTGATTTCCACACACATTGTAGTACATTTCAACGGAAACACACCTTCCTATATCCTCTTTCATCACAATGTGTCGCAAAAATGTAAACATATAGCTTTGATTTTCAATCAAGATAAGGAATTATGAATTACAAAGGATACTGTCAGTGCCAGGAGTGTTGGGTAATGCATTTTGAATGAGTTTGATTTAGAGAACAATATGGAATAGAACAATATGGAATAGGGCCCCCTCTTTTGTGCCACCACCCCCTGACATCCCTTTTTTGGTCTCTCCACCCCACCCCACCCCACTCCCCTATAAAACGCCCCTTATACGAAGGAAGGTAGTCTATATGCGTATTACAAAATGAGAGTGCAGAATACAAAATGATAAGCGTCTCGTATGTGCATTGAACCCCTCTATATACGAAATACCATCCGAAAAGAATTGCAATTATCGACTATTCCATGAAAAATCACGTGTAGACGTACAAATGGCCTTGCTGAAAGCACGTGACGCGGTGCCGTCACGTGATGACGCATGCGCAGATAGCAAGCTCTCGTGTGACTCCGGCACAATCAGTCTTATTTCGCAGACGACTTTTTGCGTGAACTAACTTTGATATTTTCTCTCTTGGCCGCATAACTACTGCTACTCATATCACAGGCGCAACTAGTATTACGAAGCGCTACAATGTTTTATCATAGTCAATTATTTTGAAAGAACAACCCCAATACAGTTATGCAACCTAATGCACTGACAATATTAGATTATGCAGTTATTCTATTTCTAAGTTGTAAAAAAACCGAAAGTACAATCGACGGCACTTCTTAGAAAGCTATTATCATTATGCCTACAAACTCCACACTATAAAATGTAATCGGTTGTACAAGAAAGGCCTTGATGTAACACTTAAATATTGTGCTTTTAGTACAAGTAACCTTCCTCATTCGTCACCATGCGGAACAGGTATTATGTGCAAACACTTTAATGCTCAACCGAAGCGTTCATGAGTATAATGAACTCGTCAAATACTGATACTTAAACAAATCAATAGTTTCCTGTTGGGTGCAGGCACAATAGAGACTTGCACCTAGATCGGAACACCTAAATAGGTTTCATTAATCGGGCAGAACATCCAGCCTAGCACCCGCATCAAGCGTAGCCGTGCCGCACATATGTCATTGAGTTTGACCTTATTTCAAACCTTGCAGTGTCATGTCACAATGTATTCATATCAGTATGTTTGACCCTAGTCTTGGTCTAATGTTGACCAGCAGTCTGAAATGGATGCCTATCACTTGCGAACGTTCCTACTTGTCACACTTACACTTAGCCTACCCACACTAATAAAAACCACGCGGTTCATTTTGCCGACTAAAATTACCAGCACGGATGGAGATAAATATAAAGAATATCTATCAGTAGGGGTAGTATATATTGAAAGTTCAAAAGTTATGCAACAGTCAATTGTTGTGACCATCAATGGGACCAGGCACGGTCCATTTTCTGTGTATTGATGGTGCTGTTGTGACCATCAAACCAGGCACGGTCCATTATTGATGGTGCTGTCATGGATCAGCACTTGCCCCCCCCCCCGACCGTCCCTTACCCCCCTCTAGCCAGCCTCCAACTTCATATCCCCCAAAGATCCTGCAGTGCAACAGTCCAAAATCCTTACAAGGCAAATCCAACAAGAACAACTCCATTAGGCCCTGAGTTATTATTGGGGAGATATGATTTCAAGGACGTATAACCGGCTTCAAATCTGTATCCAGCCAAGGGTTAGGTAGTTTGTTACTTTGTTCTGTTCACTACATAACAATTTAAAGCCAATAAGCTAGACACACGGGACACCCCCAATTACAATATTTCAAGGACTGAATTGAGAAACATGAAAAGTAGCTTCCTATGATTGGCTGCAAGCAGGAGGGATTCTCTGTATTCGGCCTATGGCATTGTAGACTATGGACTGGGGTGCCAATATAGAGACGCAAGAAAAAAAGGTTAATAGTCAAAGATCTACCAGTGTTTTTTGTGGAAAGTGCAGTGACCGCATCTAAAAGGGTATGATCAAGGGAAAATATCTCCTGCAAAAGTCTATTCTGCGTCCACGCTCACTCTGGACTGCCACAGTAAAATTAGGTCTGAGGTCTATTTGGCCATCAGTTCAGTGAACAATTTACAATGAATGGATGGACAGAAACTTATACGTTTTGAATGACAGGAGTAAGATTACAGATGAAACGTACATGTACAAGTGCAATATTTCTGGTCGTACTTTGAAAGAAGTTACGTTCGATTTGGATTATCACTTGTCTTGGCTATCGTTCTTAATGGTAAGATCGTAATGCATTACTTAAACACTGAGCAAAGACAGCTCAGAATTTTAATAAACCGAATGTTATGGTGATATCAATTTGAAAACAATCAAAACATTATAGAAATGATTGTATGTATTTAAATAATGTTCCTGCGAAAACATTCACACAAACTGATAATAGTATAATTATTACATAACAGTGACGAACAACATGAAATATGCCAACGTAAATCAAATATAATGGCTGCATGTGATGACTGTTGCAATATCA
>CM032660.1:15751159-15837139 GCA_019095985.1 Streblospio benedicti
ATTAGCATTGTGCGCTGAATGTGCTGCCGATGCAAGCATATGAGAAATGATCAATTGATGATCAATAAGTGGGCCAATGACCTAGTGTAAATTGTAAAGTCGTGAGAGCAAGACTTGGATCAGGACTATAAACCACCACATTTATTTATTTACATTTACCAGGTGAATTTTAACTTACAGGAATCGCACCACTTCTGGGAACATTGCTGCCCATAGCATAGTGTTACCATATGCAATTGAATCAGCATTGTTACTGCACATTCTGGCTATGCCATGGATAATGGGAACCACATCAGTAACAATAGACCACTTGTATATATCCTGTGCATTTTATAGGTAGTTAGATGCGAAGTAGAAATGAAATATTTAATAATAGTCCATTACAATATGTCATTGTAGTTAACACAATGGTATCAAATCCACAATGGCATGTATATGCTGTATACCAGCACCTTGTAATAATTCACTGTACACAAGTTGAACATTGATAATTGATTTTTATTCATATAAAATGCTGTTACAGCAGGAACTGTTTGGACAATAAATGCTTATTGAAGCGTTTGAATTGTGTCATTATCTGTTAGTAGGCCCTCTACATTTTTCGGAGGCATCATTACATAATTGGGTATATGGATTAGGTGTGTGCCTAGCATGAGCTATATGTGGTATGATTCATTGCCTTTTGAAAGCTATGCTTAGTTGCAAGTGCAATGAGAACGTCTATCACATTGGGCTGTATTTTTCTCAGATACCAGCACACATAAGAAGGGTACTCATTGGAGCAGTTGAAATTGCCAGTTTTTATGATTTTTCTTTAGTTTGGCTTCAATTATGGCTCTATTATACTTATAAATTCCGAGACTGTTGCCCTGAGCGTCTCATACGGCTGCACATATTGAATCCATTTAATTTGTTTCAATGAGTTCAGTAATCATATTTGAAAATTATCGGCATGTGGCACATAGCTACTGACTGGTGTTTTGGGAGTTACACCAACAAACCATATAGTTACGGTCTATATGGTGACAATTTTGAGTCCTGATTTGTGAACTAATTGTAGAGTTTTACATGTGTTTGATACAAGCGACCTAATTGTACACGTCTAGTGTTGACACCAATTCGGAAGTCGCCTCATGGACCTTTCATGTGGTGCGCACGTAATTTCAGACCATAGGTTGTATAATTATAAAAAATGTCTGGTGTCGTCTGATGTACATTTCTATCCATCGGGATTGGAAAGTTTTGAATCGTAACATCCAGTAGTTTTCTTCAAAACGTCAGGCATGTATTGCAGGTTAGGGCTATCGATTGCAGGTACGGGTGATCTAAAAATAAGAAGTCCTGTACTGGTGATAGATTTAGAACTAGTCAATAAAACAGACTCGAATTCCAGTGCTGTGGATCAGTTTTCTCCATGTTTAGGTGCGTGTACTCGCGTGGCCAGAGGGTGCGTGAAGGTAGGGTTGTGTGTATGTGTATGTGTGGTGTATATTGTGGGTGGTAAGGGGTTGTATGAAGTGAGATGTGTTGGATTGAGGGGGGGGGGCTGTTGGCATGCCAGTTTTATTAGGAAACATGTGAAACTGTGTAATACCGAAACCTCGCAAAATCCAACAAATCCACAGTATACCTTTCAAAATGAACTTTAAATGGATATTTGTAAAGAACTGTAGGCTAACTTTCAAATTGATTAAAAACGTGTTATCGTGGTCTGTCAGTTGACAGCCGAGAAGAGCCTCACTTCCGCGCTACGTGCTCTTTTGAAACGCAACACACGAACTATCGAGGCTTTTGTAACGGCGAGCATTCATTGACAAAAGGGCTAGGAATTGCGTCAGTGTGCCTACACACGTGTGCGAGCCCCCTGCAATTGCAGCCTGATGAAGGTGGTAGTTTTGTGACATTAGATATGCGTATCAGTTCTTGCGTATCTATTAAAAGTCAAACTTATTTAAAGCTACATTTCTTATTTAAAGCTGTCTGTTGGTCACATATAGCTCGGGTATAATAGTAACATTAATGGATATTGTAAGTGCTTCCATTGTTTTGGCTACCTTATTACAGATTCATCGTTTCAATTGAATGTTCATCTACCCAGGTCGATGCCAGTCATTGGGGTGAAGCACCGCACACTGCGTTATCAATCAAGATTTTCACCGTATTTTTACAAGATGCATGCGATATATTTGTACAATGATTTAAGATCGTTTATTCACGCTGAACAAACCTGTAGACAGCACCTCCAAAAGGAGTATGATAAATTACACTAACCATTTGACACTTTCTTCCCAGCCTGGTGATATACCGTCCACATGGGGTATTACACTCCATATTACATTACTTGGCCACATCAAAGCTCCAAGAATTTCTCCATTGCTAAACATGGACCTTTTTACGATGCCATTCGCGCATATCCCCGCGAATGAATAATGTGTAACAATGATATTGGGAATACTATACCCGGCTCCGTTCTCATATATAAAGGTAGCTTGAATGGGGCATAATAACGCATCCTGAGGGTCTTGCAATCTAAGATGCGGTGGTTAGAATTATGAGACATCATATTTAGGATCGACCACTGTGTGAACGTAAACACATTTCCTTTACAAGGATACCGCATTCTGATAAGCGCATGTACGTATCTTTATGACGAGATTTGCATGCCTGGCATCATCCGTGTACAACCTTGTGGATTCTTGTTTCGTGGAGATGTGTCATACATGTCCTCAGATATTTAAACCTTCTCTCTTCTACTCAATCTTGAATGGGAAGTTTTAAACAAACATTTGTTCCTTAAGATTCTTCAAAGTAGTGACATGCAAAATTTCGCTTAATGCTAACATTTTAAATATAGTATTGTCATACATATTGTATTATGTTACAAAAGTTACATGTATCTTATTTCAATCAACAGTAAGTCATTGTTACTTTTTCATTAATTTACTAATTTGCGTATTCTCATATATCCGGTTTATTTCATCTTAGAGATAAGCGACATTTTGAATTCATTTGTTTAAGCTTTCATTACTTATCTTAAACTTATACATTGAAACAGTTTTTGAGAGGTCACTTGAAGCTTTCAGTCACATAAATGTATGGGGGCATCATGGGCCGCAGCATCATGGGAGGGTGTGTGTGGTATGTCTACTACTATAGTTTACAATCACTATACCATACACATCACCTGTCATAAACGATTATGTTTATATAGTTAGCTGACTAAGTGTGACTCGTGACATAATAAAAGTTTAAAGAACAAAGACGCCCACGATCTACTCAACTTGTTAAATTTCTCTAATTTCCATCTCCTCTTCGTCAAGAAGACAGCTGTTTCAGGTCTCAGGTTGCTCGTGTGTCACACTTCATCATCATTATTATTTAGGAGCATCTCTAATTATAGGACTTATTCTTAAAAGGTGTCGTTCGTGATGCAGTTATTTCAACATACTGCAAAAATTATGTGTTCCATGTCCATCTCTATTTCTCTTAGGTTAAATTTACAAATTTTTGAGAGCTCACCCGAACCTTTCGACCATATATGCTTGACCGCTTCCACTTAATCACTAGATAGTGATGTGATATGTCACGAAGCTCTTTAATGGATTGGATTATCAACATATTACAATGGACCTTAAAACCCAAACCCCTGGTGTTATTCTGGTTCAGGTGCAGAAAGTTTACGACATATCCGACAAGACAATGTTTAAAACATCAAAAACAAAAGTGAATGGTTACATGTGTTAGAACAGTGATGGGTAATGTACTAATCTCAGGCGACGGCGTGGGAAGACAGTGTGGATGCTGTAGACCTGAGCTATGCAAGATGAATAGTGGGTGCACGAGGATCGGGGTATGAGCGGTGTTTATTTCAGAATATGGCATGAAACTTGAGCCCATTATCAATTTTTCATTCCCATGGGTATAAACTACTTGCATGCAATTGCCTAACAACTCAAATCAGTAAAATATAAGCATAGTAACCACTGTTACACATATAATTAACCCTCGTCATTGCATGAAACCTTAAACAGCTTTGTACACATAAATCTAAATTATCTACACACACACACACACACACTTTCAAAAAAACAGGTCACATGCAGGTATGGGATAAAAAATTAGGTGAATGACGTACTTCCATAGTAAATGAAATAGCATGAATGAAAAAGTCTTTCATTATACTATGTTCTACAACATGTGGGCCGTTTCATTGTATGTATATCCAGTTGTATAGACTAAATACCGTGTAACATATATAATTTAACCTGGGTGTCTAATCTTCACGTTGTTATCCAAATTGAAAGAAAAGAAAAAAAAGAGATAGCAAAAACAAAAACAACCGAGTAGTTGGCAGATCCAGGTTTTTGGAAAAGGGTGTCGGGGCCCTCTTGGGCGTTTCATGGGTTTCGTACGGACATGGCAAAAACCCTATAAGATGAAATATTTTGTCGGAACTGAGGGGTGTGGGTGTGAGCCCCCATGGATCTGCCTATAACAACCGAGATCAAGTATGGCAACTGATCAGTGGTATGTGATTAGAACACGGTAAAACAACCTAATGTATAAAATAATCATTAACATAAACATATGCAGTGGTATACACACAGTAACGAAACGCGATATCAAACACGCAGAATAACCCAACGTTACAGTGGTGTTGAGCAGTACAAATGCACTTTCACAAAACGGTTCCTTTGCTCAGAGATTTTGAAACGCAGAGAAGTTAAAACGCATGCCATACAGGTCATTACTATTATATGACCGGAATGCTGAAAATAGCTACATTAATGGTATAACCAATGCAGCTGGTAAGCGTTGTCGTTGGATTTGACTTTGTAAACCAAACACTATCACCCATATTGCATCGGTATGAAATTTTAATAAAAGAAAACTCGACAACTTGGAAAGTGCACAAGGAAATTATATACGGATCTAATAGAACCTTCATAACAACTACGAATTTGCAATAATGAATGCCATTAACATCCACCTGTCTATTTACTATCACCTTTTCTAACCCAGTACATTTGTGGGGAAATAAAGAGAACACCTACAAATACAATATTCATAATGTCTGTTATACACATGAAAATTGTGTTCGAAGCCATTCAGTTTATATATCAGCACAAATTATATACAATAATAAACCGGAAGTATCAGTGGTGAGCAATAATGAAACTCTCTACTTCTAATAATAACATTAAATCATCTTCGCAAATACAGGCACGTCTCCATACAAGTCACTATACTTGTTTTTTTGTTTAATAGACACATTTTCCTATATCATTTGGATTTTGTAATTTGGATTTTTTGCGCTACAAATATAATGCACTCTTTGCTGAAATTATAATATTGTGTCAATTACGATATGTAGCCACTGCGTTCGTTGTTGTGTTTATTTTCTTTCTACTTTATTCATTTATTATCAAATCCAGACACATGAATAATACAGGATATATTTTTAATTGTATTTTGTTGTATGTGTAGGTTCATATATAATTGAGCTATGCCTTTGTGTTGTCCTTATACACACTCGTTCGCTAGTGTCCGCCCGAGTACATCAGTGCACAAATATTGTTTACCCCCAATTTCACGTAGATGATGGTAATTCCAAATTATTCAGAAGACGCCAGAAGTGTAGAGTAATTTCGAGATGGATCGTGTGTGATCTGGCCTCAATTGTGAAGTGATCTGGCTGGTCATGTAGGGAATGGCGCACCTCTGGCTGGTTCTGGATTTTTCTGCTTAACTGTGGCATCATCTGCTGATGTATGGGTTACACGGTTGCCATGTGAAACCGTAAGTGCCGCATTACAACCTGAAGCAACGGAAGCATGAAACTGAAGCAACTGTTCCAACACTTCGGTTGTTCACGATGCTCCGTGATTAATGCTGTCTTCGTGGAGGAAATTACAACACTTCTGCCTGTTTTCCTATATGGGTCTTGTAGAGCATCTGGGGCTATCATCGTCTATGTGAAATTGTGGGGTAAGCCCCACTCAAATGCATCATTCTCCAGATAAAATCCTGGTCCCGTATTCACAGGAATAATTGAAGATGTAAAATTGTTCAGACCACATGAGTCAAAAGAACCTCTGAACCCTCTCGTATGAAATATGCAGCATATACTAACGCATGTGTATCTTTTATATTTTTGACGGGCTCTACGTGGGGTAAAAGTTCCTACACGGCGACACGCCAGTTTTAGCTACGTTTTACTACCATTTGACACGTTTGAAATCCTTGTCAGGACATGAGACGCACCCATTCTTTTTCATACTGGCATCATATTAAAAATGACGTTTGCAAAGAGTTGAGTAATTCACAAGTACATGTATTGATAATTGAAACTGACTTTCTAGAACCTGGATCATTTGAGTTGATACACTTGGAATTCTGTACACTAGCATATAATGCGTACTTATAGAAGCTGATTCAATAAAGCAAAAATGAACACAGTGCCTAGGGACACCGTATTTTTGGGACGCCATGCAGGGCCCTATTCAAAGTTCAGTTTGAGTCTGTATGTCATGTGTAAGCCATTTGTGGAAAACTAGTGCTCCTTTTCAAATTCTGTCATTTCATTAGGGTTATATTTTGCTACAAAGACAGAATGTGTAGTGATAACTGACAAGATGATAGGATGAAAGGCACCTTTCTCAAGCTATTTACAGCAATGATTTGGTGCGGGCAAAGGCATTCTGCCCTTTGAATAGATTGTAGGAGTTCACGGAGCCCGCTATCGCCTTCGATGCCCATAAATAATGCGGGGGAGTAGAGAAAATAGCAGTGGTACACGTGTGTGTTTGTGGCATAGTGGATATGGTGTTGAATGTCTGGTGATGGAAGGTGACCAAACTGATCCCTAAATAGTTACACACAGCTCCGTGACACCTACAATGAATTAGGTTATAGGTCATTGGGTTGAAAGAGTGAGCGAGTGACTGTGTGAGTGATTACCATGCTGCACTCAATTTGCTGCAGATGCAAGTATGTGAGAAATGATCAATGGATTGCCACGTGTGCCAATGACTTGGTGTAAAATGTAAAGTCGTGAGAGCTAGACTTGGATGACGACTAAAACGCACCAGATTTACATTTATTTTCATGTAATTTTAAGAAGAGGCAAGATTTGCAAATAGTTTAAAGAGTAGTGCAGTTGGCTGGGGATTCAGACTTAAATTTCCAATGGTGTATATGAGAAAATCTCTCGTTTATCAAAATGGAGATCCGTTAGTCATAATGTATTTTCAATCATCTTTTACGATATTGAACGATGATGTTCCATAAAAATCAAGGCAACAGTGGCACATTACTCAACATTGTACGCTGTCCTTGAACATAAATAAACGCACTGGATTTAACATTGCCACACCAGTCGTATTGTTCTATGATTAAGACACCTAATACGACACTCAATGATATGTCCTATGAAGCCACGTGACGCGATGTCACAGCAGGGTATGTCAAATGTGTGCGTAGGCACAAACACGATTACACTCGAGTTTCTCTTACTCTTGATAGCGCACCTCGGCTAAGTTCATTGGAAAGTGCCGGCCTATGTAGATTAGCAACGGTAATGCCGGGTACATAATAAGCGACCCGGTCACTCAATCTATGCTCTAACTGAATTCAGAACAACAATCTGTGCGTGTGTTTATTAACTCACATTCTATATTCACTGACGTTCGACATACAAAATCATCCGCCTGGCGAATGTTTACCTATATGCACACATGGCTGAGTACGTACGTCACTATACGATTGAATCACAGTTTCAAACAGGATCGGAACATGAGGTTGGTTGGTGTGCACTCAGCATTTTAATCCAAGTGAAGAATGTAAAGTGCACAGTAACTCCCAGAGGAAAGATCGAATATCACATTACTTCTAATTGCACCATGTAAGCCGTCCCCTAACATCACTGTTCCCATCAACCGAGATTTATTTGAAGCAGGTCCCTATTTATAGCATTACACCCGGCATTGGCCTGTAATCTGATTATATTTTTACCCGTTCTTTTGTCCATTTTACGCGTTCTTTTGTCTATAAATATCCCAGTACATGACCATTTCCACCATAAACGACAGCGTATGCTGTGCTTTATATAAACGTATACCATACAGAATACTAAAGTCACCTTATTCCTAACACGCACAAACATTTATTTCAGTACGCTGCATACCAGCATCTCATAAAAGAAACCTTCCAATTTCTTTAAAGAAATAGGCTTCCACCTCCCTCTAGAAAAGAAAGAATGACAACTGTAGATGCAATTAAATGTGCCATTAGGATGGCTAACTGCTGCAAAGCACGACTGCCTCTCTAGTTAGCGCACCCCGGCTCCCATTCCCGACCATAACTATGGCGTGTACGGTAGTAAATTGTGCACAAGTATCTGCATAAACTTTCTCACTGACTTTTATGCGGCGAAGTTTGATTGGCGGAAAAATCACTGGGCCCCGGAAGCGTCATTTGTGTCAGATGCAGATTTAATGAGCATCATCAAGCGATGATGCACAGATGGGTGGATGGTTCCGTGGATGGTTCTGTGGATGGTCATGTGGATGGTTCTGTAGATGGTTGTGTGTATGGTTCCGTGGATGGGTCCGTGAATGGGTCCGTGGATGGGTCTGTGGATGGGTCTGTGGATGGTTCTGTGAATGGTTGGTTGGGTGGTCCTATAGATGATTCGGTGAATGTGTCTGTGAATGGTTCTGTGGGGCCACACTGAAAATGACTACCCATACGTAACAGCACGAGTCAGCTATATACATTGTATGTTAGCGCTAATAATTACTCTACATGTACATCAGATGGTAATCTAGAAAACACTTCAGCTGGTGCAGTCGAATACGTTTCTCTCTTGTACATCGTCCCTTTCATGAACATGCGAGTGATAACCATGTTTTTCTACAACCTACTCTCAACTTATTGCCCTGGGAACTCACTTATTTCTGTAGCTAATAGGATGCACAACCGCTCAGTATGAGAGAATCATATAGATATCAAGTGTTAATATGTTACACATGAACTCATTTCTGTTACGCGGATCGATGCTGAGAAAAAAAGCCATAACACGTGAACAACCATCCCTGATCTACGCGAATCTATTTTCTACTGAACACGCGCATGGTTTCAATAGCTACTTAAAAATATGCATTGAATAATAAGCGGGAAATACGTATACAAAGGAGATTGGTACTATTATAGAAAACGGGCTGTTGTCTATCGCCTGTAAATGCTGGTCACAGAATTGATCTTCTGACGTTACATGCTGATTAAAAATTAACCATGATGATTGAACACAGATCTGTATAACCAATAACAAATGGCCATTATTCAATTGCTAGAATGGAAAATAAAGATCATAACTAGCAGGGATTCACAGTATACATAACCTCGAATTACGTGGCGAAATCCAATGTTGTACTGCTTAATTATTCACCCTGTCGTTACAAGTCCATGTTCATAATATCAACCCGTGGTTTAGACCTACTACCTATAGGTATCCAAAAATTCAAAATCACATTTTATTAATACCGCTGAACATTTCTGCAGTGACCCTGCTAATTGGTTGGATCTTGGAAATTAGTTCCGCGGATATTGGGACCTACGTATATAGCCGTGAGATATGACGATAGGCAAAGGCAAGAAATAGGCTAAATATGTCATAATCAAGGGATCATGGGTATCCTTTCCATTTTCACGCTCCATTCTGTTAAGCTCCACAGAGGAGGATTGATTAAGGCTGAGTAGCTCCAGTAATGTTGGTGCGGATTAAGCTCAAGAGATCTTACGACAAAGCCGATTAAGATGTAATAGTTTGCAGGCAGCTTTTAAAATGGGTCCTTGTACGCATTACAAGTCCTTGGCAGTTGGCCAGTATCGATTTGTCCTAGACGCCTAGAGACAGGTTTGATGCTAGTTGTACGTGTGCGCGCGACATGGTTGGTACCCAGGACTCATTATATTTTCATGTAGATCCGTTCGTTCCGTGAGCATTTGTAATGAGGTAGGCGCAGGAATTAGACGCATATGATCAATGATATACATAGTAAATAATGATAGAAACCATGATATCTGAATCATCTATAGGGATCGTTATGGGCCTCAAGGGTGGAAGTTAATTTCCGTTAAAAATAATTCTAAAAAATTATAGAGTTAGATTAGAGGATCTTATCATACAGGAAAAAGGGAAGAAGATGATTCACTATTTATATAGAAGTCTTCCTATAACTCACGGGATGAGATGGTCAAACTTCGAAATTTCTCAGACATGGATTTGCCCAGCGGTAATTTACCCTGTTTAGTGTATAGTTGCCGCATTGGAATGATATTGGTAACCACATATAGGAAATACAATAGAATGAAAGGCTCTATCATGGATGTCTACCCTAGCCTTCAGCCACGTCTATGTCTCTGTATAAATGAGAAAGAAAGTTATTTGCAAAAGGATTGCCATGGGGGTTCACCAGCTGTCTCACCCATGGACATGGACTGGCTATGAAATTGATAAGAAATGGGGTGGAATACTATGTGAGTCTCTACGAGAAATTGGAATCTTATGTTTACCATTATTGAAAAGAAAAGAAATATTCTGATGATATGGGGGATGCAATACAGACATTTATTGTATGCATATAGAAATTTACAACACAAATGTTGTGAACACGCTACCAGAAGATACCGTGTTTAGTGCGGTCACCCACACCACACTGTGATATGTCAGTGCGTAACACAGTCTAATCAACTGAACATTGTAGTCTGGTAAAATGTACTGATCGTGTACACGGAGGTATGTAGGTAACTCACCGCCCACTGACACGGAAAATTATGAATACTGCGTTATAGCATTACAGTAGAACCTCTCTATAGAGGCACCCATGGGGCTGATATCAAGTGGTCTCAATAGAGAGGTGGTCTTATATGGAAGTTCATTTTGGTAGCTTTATGAACGTTTGGGACCGAGGAAAAGTGGTCTTATTAGATGTGGCCTCATTATAGAGGTAGTCTTATTTGGAGGTTCTACTGTATTATAGACTAGCTTAATTTATAGTTAAATTGTAATTATCCACATACTCAATCAAAACACTATTTGCAATCAATAGGAAATGTGCATCGGCAAAATGAAAAATCGTGTAGAATGTTCTTCATTGATAAACCAGGGCAATTGAATTATGCCAGGCTATTTAGACTACTTAAGCCCCAGTCCGACACTCACGTATTTTGATCACTGACTTGGAGCACTGTAGAAATACACGGTTGGGGTGGGGATGTTTCTGCACCTGCGCGTTACGCCTGCAAAGGAACAATGGTGCAAATAATACCGACTAAAATACAATTTTCGGTCCAAAATTCCGTCTTTATCATCGCCATCGTCGGACGCCAGCATTTGTCATTTGGACCTGTTCGCTGGAGTCCATTAACCAATCACAATACAGGAAATCACAAGACAGTGGTACGAATAGTATAATGGCCGAGCATTTCAAGCCACTTTTAGGGGCAAGTAGAAGTAATACACGCTGATAAATCCTCATTTGTTGTATTCAATATACAATTATCCACTATTACATCCACGTATATTCTAGCCGGCGTATATTAGACAGTGGTATGAAGATTACAATGGCCACGTGGGTGTAATTCAAACGACATTTTTGGTACACAGTAGAACCTCTCTATTAGCATCACCTATGACGCTGACCTCAACTGGTCTCTACAGGAAGGTGGTCTTTATATGAAGGTTCATTTTGGTAGCTTTACGAAGGTTTAGGATTGAGAAATATGGTGGTCTCATTATAAAGGTGGTCTTAATTGGAGGTTCTGCTGTATGCCTTTTTTTATTCATTTTGGTTGTGGTGGGTGGGTGTGAGCGTGGAAGTAGAAGAAACACACACCAACAACAACACCCCTCATTCGTTCTATTCTTCGCCATGTACAATCGTCTGCTTCACCACGTGTTGTAGCCGGCCGCCGTGCCGCTGTCCTAGCCGCCCCCGTGGCCTGTGCCGCCGGCGGCGGCGGCGATGCGCGCGTGGTGGCGGCGGTGGTGGCGCCTGCTCGCCTCCGTGCTGTGTCTGCTGCTCGGCGCCGGCCTCCTGCTCGCCTTCATGCAGCACTACACCGTGCCGCACGTGGTCACCTCCATGTTCCAGGTACATGTACAGTGCACGTGGTGGTGGAAGCCCCACACTGTGCTTTAACTGATTGGCCTCAGCAACATGGGAGGGGGTAGGAAGGAGTATATACTACTATTGTTTACAAACACCATAACATACAGTATACAGTATATATGACTAGTCATATATGATGTATACTGATTGGTATAGTGTTTGTAAACCATGGTAGTAGACCATCATATACCGCCTAATCCCTCCCATGATGCTGAGGCCCATGCTTTAAATGTCTCACGGCGTTGGACGAATCTCTTTATTATGGGCAGGAATGTTGGGAGGATATAGCACAATGTTACAAGCGTTTCAGTGGGAAGTGCACAAATAAACGATAATTTTCGCTGTATTATTATATTGGGCAGGCTTATGCCACGTGAACTGTTCCATGGAGTGCATAGCTTTTGTTGATACTACAATAATAGCAGCATGCCTAGCAGGTAATAACATAGATTACTTTGGTCCACCAAATTTGCATATTCTATTTCGTTTGTCAACAGAATATTGCTGCTTGAAAGCATTGGGTTACAAAGAAACCATTGTCTTCTACATCCTGTCATATTTATACCATTTTTATTTCTGGTCTACAAAGTCAGCAATCCACATCACTCGGGAACTCCCAAACACCGTGAAACAGTTGAAGAGGCTCTGAAGCACCGTGAATTATGACCACAGATCAACTAATTTGCTTTGAGTCAAACAAATATTAACTTTGTGTGAGAGCCAGAATAAATAGTTTCTTATCTCTTAGATGTCTTCATCAGGGCCAACAATGTCCACTGCCACTAGGACATGACATCGCATGGCCTCAGCAAGTTGCTGAGTGTGTGAATGGGTGGGGGGTATGGGTGGGGTGTCAGAACAGTGTCACGTGTCACTGTGAAACAGCAGAAACGTGCCTTATTGCGGTTCATGGTGTTTACGGAATGTCATTACCTTCTCTGATGAAGGGTAATTACAAGAGTTCAATGATTCCTTTCTTTGTTCAATCGTATATTATGGAGACCATTTAATGTATCAATGGCATTGCTCAAGCAATCGTAGCTCTATAGCTAATACCATTGTCCAAATCTCTATGACACCAATTAACGACCACAACTTATGTATGTTCCTCGATTGAAATATGGCCAGTCCCACTGTCCGATAACGTGTGAGTTGAACCCATTACACACACGAACTGCATTCATTTTATTGTATCCATTATCCGTGGTACTAGGCGTGTTACATTTATATTTGACCATACTATAGAATGAAGTGTTACACGATACACTAGTGACTTATTTACCCCTCGTGTGTATAATTACTACAGGTTTATGGTATCGTTCACTATAAAGGTAATATCAAGGGAGCACACGGAGGGCTATAATCTATAAAATTTCCTCGACAATCTACCACGTTTTGGACATTTGTGATGGCTCTAGTAGTGTATGCTCTTATGGGAAATCACGCTACAAGCATGGTAATGGCGAAGCAAAGTGATTTAGATTGAATTTACATCCTAATAAATACCCACAAAGTGAAATGCGAACGTGAGTAACGTTATGAGGAATGAACCTTGGGTAGTCACTTCCAACATGGGAGGATACGGGTTTGGTATTCTACTCCCTTAAGCCCCCCCCCCCACTTATATAGATACAGTTTAAGATTCTCTTTTTCCTGGACGGATTTTAAGAACCCCCTCGTTTAGCTATCTGAACATGTAAAACCCTGTGTTTCAAACGTAGGCCTTATGAAGATTAAAATGTATTGTCTTATTCCATCATCTCTTTAGTCCTAAAATTAATCTATCATACAATATTATACAGTGAAGTGTTTTCTTGAACCAACATTACCATTATCAACTGTACCTGTATATATTTTCAGGCCACCACATGTCACGTGCGGGCGCTGTGCCCGCCTCCGGGTCACGTGATCACCACGTGGTCTCCCCATGTCAACACAAGCCTTTTGTCGTCTGGAGGGAGCCCCTCGCCATACGCCTGCGAACGAGGCCTCAACAGTCAACACACAAACAGCTCATCATCCTCATCGTCACCATCCTCTTCACATCCTCCGAATCATCACCCACAAACACATTCCTCGTCCTCAGACAAAAATCAGCGTTCAAATAGCCAGAACATCAGTTACAGTGTGAACAGACCGCACAGTGATAAGCACCCCATGGTGGAAACTAAATATCACATGGATAGGGACCAGCAAACAAGCGACGTTGTGGAAACGTCATCTATAGTGTTGCCCTTGACTGACAATTTGCTCTGTCCACTGGTTCTGGTCAGCTCGGCATTGTTCCCTGATGACGTGGTGGTTTTGGTACAGGACTCGTGGATGTTTTATACACGCGACCCTTCACATTCAAAGGTATTGCATTTTTACCTAGAAATGCTGAGTATGCTTTGTCAATATTCTTCTGTAAGCTGTTCCTCCTATATATATACTCGTAGATGGCGTTGTATATGAATAAACAATTATATGTACCCCAATTTGAAATGGCTGCTATATTTTTTTAAGGAAAATTATAATTTTTATTCTCTGTACCATGCGGTTTCTGTGGAACTTATACTACATTACCGTTTTAATATGAATACCTTCCTCCTGACCTTCCAAATTAAGCATAGATCTTTTCTAATATGATTACTTTCTTTTGATTGTCTACCATAGTACACCTAAATTATTCTACACCAAATGAATGTCAGCGTACCCCTATATTTGGATGCAGTTAATAAGTACGAGCTCATCAGCCAATATAAACTCAAAGGATGGCTGGTGCTGTCTCATTTCTTTAAGTAAGCAAGTGCATACCATTAAAGCTGCACTCATATAAGGTACCGTTTGATGCATTTGAGACTAGGTGTACAGTAAGCCTGGGCTAAGTGTAGAATTCATATAAGGATAGGATCCAGCTGTTTAATCAAGTTGGTGAAAGATGAAGGGTGGATAAACCACTATCAGAGTTAAATTGTTAACAAACCCTATTGATATGAGGGTTATCCATAACTTATAACCATATTATAGTGTAGACTCATTTATCCTGGTATATACGAGCATACAGCATCAAATATCCCGTTAAACCAATGGATATTTATTTACATTAAGCTTGTAAGCTTTCACCAAAGTCTAACCATATTGATTCTAGACAAACACATATAGTTATTCATTTTAATCACGATAATACTCCAATTATTTACATTGAGCTTTCGACAGGAACTCCTGTCTTGACCACAATGACGTCACGAGTTTCTATCTTGAATACATACAAATATCTTATCTACATTCTATTCTAAACACTCATCTCACTTTCACGCAGTGTGGCTGTCCGGACTGCTTCACCACCTCCACCCCCGCCTCCTCCCCCCACCACATCCTCTACACCCTGCGCCTGCCGCCGGGCTCGGGAGACGTGAACGGCACGTTCCCGTGCCTCGTCAACCCGCAGAACGGCAACGAGCTCATCTGGACGCGCTCCTCCAACCTTGTGATAATGAACGTGATGTTCTGGCCCACGCTGCTGGTCATCGTGGGCTTCGTCAGCCTCTTTTTCAGCTGGCTCTTTCTGCAGTACGACAACTACAAAGGGGACTGCTGCTGTGTGTGAAGTACTGTAGAGTACTGTATTGTGGATTGTACCATGGACCCTAGTATAATGGGAGGGTGTGTGTGGTATGCATTCTATTATGAGTTACAAAAACTATACCGTACACATTACCATATATAGTAGAACCTATGTTAGGATCACCCTTGGGACCAGTGTTAGGTGGTCTCAAAAGAGAGGCGGTCTCTCTACAAAGGTTCATTTTGGTAGATTTATGAAGGTTTGGGACCAAGAAAATTGGTCTTATTATAGAGGTGGTCTCATTAGAGAGGTTGTATTAATTGGAGGCTCTACAGTAATATAGAAATTCTAATGGGTATGTCATAATGTTTGTAAATCATAGTTAGTATACATAACCCCTCCCAGTCCCATGATACCGGGGCACATGATTTGTACAACCTACAATGAGATGGAGAGTGGTACGGACTGCTATAATTAATAACATTAGGTTACCTTGTTAGTCTTGAAGTATCACCTTGTTAGTTCAAAATGTAATTTCTCGTTAAATTTTGATGATTAATGGTGGCTTCAAATGGGACTGTGAGTGAGAGTGTGATGTTGTTGCCGAATGCGTGCTATATGACAAAACTTTGTTTCCTGTTTTGAGCTATTTTGTTTAAGTCAAAGGTTTCAGACCAAATACAAGTAGGTATTATTAAATTTAGGATATTCATGATATTTTTCTATCAAAATCAAATTTGATATCGTTGGTTTCTATTTAGTATAATGAGTTTTTTCACAGGTCATAAATTGTTTGATGTAAATGTCTTTACATCCAGAGCGTGATTTAAGATAGACAGTTTCAAAAGTCGTCTGCATTATATTTCAGGGACCAACACACTTGTTAGACCGCAAAATATAACCAGCCGCAAAATATAACCAGTTATGTTTTGCCTTAACGCCAAACGTAACCACACACCCCAAAATGGACCCGGTGACGCAAAATATAACCAGGGCAGAAAAAAAGCTACGCCTTGGTTATATTTTGAGTCAGAGGTTATATTTCATTTTGCGTCACCAGCTTCATTTTTAGGGCTGTGGTTATATTTTGCGTTAACGCAAATCATAACTGGTTATATTCTGCGTTGGTTATTTTTTGCGGCCTAACACACACTTAGTTGACTATGTTTAATGACAATAAGGACATTCTTTTAAGTGAAAAAGAAATAAATAATTACACGTACGCATTCAATGTCAAAAATCATTGTCGAAAATCAATATTTGTCAACATAATGAATCTGGTATGAAATTTATTTTCGCAGTTTGTAAAATTCATTTGATATTTTTTCATGATGTATCTAATACATTAAATGCTTTGCTCAAAAGTTTGAAAAGATAATAGATAACACATTAATAAAAAAGTTCATTAGCTATGTATTTGATAATATATAATGAATGAGTTCTTTTAATCTATAGCTGAATATTGGATATTAAAAAATAGTCTAATATTTCGATGACTGACAGTCCATCTTTTTCAAAGAAAATGAGCCAAAAATTAAAAGGCAAGATCCAAAGGAAGCTTAGAGATCTAAAAAGGGCAAGACGTCTAGATGAACATACATATAATAAAATATATCCAACATCAGATACTACCCCGCGTTTCTATGCCACACCTAAGATCCATAAAGACCCAATAAAGATGAGACCTATCGTATCCGGCATTCTATCACATACAATTTGGCAAGATATTTGGCTTATATATTAAAACCATTGGTAGGAAAAAGTGAAAAACATTTAAACAACTCAAAAGATTGAGTGGATAAGATCCGAAAAGTGGAATTGGAAAATGATGACGTGCTTACCCTAGTTGATGTGTTTGCGTTATTTACAAGTGTGCCTGGTGATGAAGTAGTGGAGATGGCGGTGAAGCGTGCTAAGAAAGACCATACTTGGAGTGAGAGAACACAGATAACACCTGAGGAATTTGGAGAGCTGTTGAGTCTTACCATCAAGACAACATACTTCACATATCAGGGAAAGATATATGAACAGGTATATGGTATGGCAATGGGCTCACCATTGTCACCCATCCTCTCAGACCTTTTCATGGAAGAATTTGAAGAAAAGGCCCTCACAACTACTCCACACCCACCCAAGTTTTGGACCAGATATGTGGATGACACTGGAGTCATCATTTAGAAAGAACATAAATACGAACTGTTTAGGCATATCAACCAACAACACCCTAGAATAAAATTTACAATAGAACAGGAATCAGAAGAACACACAATCCCCATGTTAGACCTCAAACTAATAAGAAACAATAATGAAATAACAACAGACATCTACAGAAAGGATAGTGGGTTTGCCGTCTTGCCATATGTAAAGGGAGTAAGTGAGCGCCTTCAGAGATGCTTCAAGAAGCACAACATCAGCCTCTACCACAAAGCAGCACAAACCCTTAGACAATCTCTAGTCCACCCGAAAGATAAAATGAAGCCAGAGGAACAGTGTGGAATAGTGTATGAGACAGAGTGCCAGGTGTGTGGAGACATTTACATTGGTGAAACAGGATCGTTAGGAGAGAGAGTAGAAGAACATGAGAAGTCAGTAGTAAAGAAAGATAAAATATCAGACCTCAGCCAACATCAGGAAAAACATGACATGTTCCATTCATCCCACCGCTTATGCAAAACATCAGAATACTTGAGGAAGAACCAAACGAGAGACATAGAAAAGTCCTGAAGGCCATTAACATCAGAACCAAAGGAGCACAGTTGAATAGAAATGACGGAGTAGAGATCCCAGATGCCTACCTAGGGACCATTCAGTATTTATGACAGGGTGGGGTAGGAGGATTTTAGGACGGGCCATGAACTTTTGTCAAAATGTTTGGAGAGGGGGCTATCAATTTTTCACACACACTTTTGAGGGGGGGCTATCAATTTTTTCACATAATATTTACCCCTATTTTTTAGAGATTCTGTACTAAAATTTACTGTTTTTTATATTATGGATATCCATCAAATAGGAGTTTAGTTACCCGGCAATGAATGCATTAAATGTTGGGGGTCGGGTGGGTGGGGGTGGGGGTCATCAATTTTTGTCACATGAAATTGAGGGGGGGTTACCAATTTTTTCACAGAGGTTTGAGGGGGGCTATTAAATTTTTCACAGCAATTTTGGAAAATCCTCCTACCCCACCCTGTCACAAATACTGGATGGTCCCCTACCCTTATTGAGGGAGACGGGGGCAGCCCAGCCAGGGGGGACCCAGCACTGAACAAACCTTCGAGGTTGTTTTCTTCCTAGAAAATGACATCATTTCTTTGAAAAAGATGGACTTCTCAGTCATCGAAATAATAAACTATTTTTAATATCCAATATTCAGCTATAGATTAAAAGAACTAATTTATTATATAATAGATAAAACACGTTTTATTTTATGTATCTATGATACTATCTATGGAGGCCTCTTTGTGTAGTTCACTTCAAACATGCTGGATAGTAGGAAATATCGTATTCACCTACTGAATAACCGTATGATTTATATCGTCTATATTTTTGAATAATGTTTATCATACATGTATAAAGGCAATGGTATAGATAAGTGTCAGCATACAGTTTGAGATACACAACAGTTTTTACGACTCTGCCTTTCCCCCAACAACAAAGACTCGCTATGTGGTCTTGGTCAGAGTTTGAAATTGTTTGTTAGATTTCAACCAGCTATTATAAAACGCGAATGATAGTATATATAAACAATTATTCATAACATCTATCCTTTGCGAAAAAAGTGTGTTACTCAATATGCGTGTCTTCAAAGAAGTGTTTACTGTATTCGAATCCCCACATCTGGGGACATCAATGTGTACACCTTGAAACAGTTTGCACGCGAATGATCATTTGACTATTGTAAAAACTGTCTCGTAATAAAATCACAAACTAATGATAGTGTGATGTGCATGTATATATATACACAAAACAACGATGAGTAGGATTGACAAAGAGCACATTTATTTCATTTTTAGTAACATTTCTCAATAAACATAATATTTTTGTTGAATATTGTCATATTCCCATCTAAAATACGCACAGACACACGCACCCTTGCATGCATGTACAATATATACATTTCCGGAGAATATACACTTATATGATGGAAACATCTAAAAGAACGTTGAAATATCAGTGCACTTCACCACAGTGATTTTAAATCATGTGTAAATGGCATTGCCACTGAAATACCTTAAACAAAACACAAACCTTCAAATTATTCAGTTTGATCACGATGTCAAAAGGAAACATAAGTCCAGTTTCTTCTTCAAAACGTGCACACATAGAACAGTGATGTAAATTTTATGGAGCCAACATACGTATTCGTGTTTATGGCAGGAAAAGAGCATTTTATGAGGACAGATGCAAAGGGTTTATTGGCTAAAACAAAGACTGGCTCAAGTGGTGCCCTCACATCTGGTGTATGTAAAAGTCAAACAAAATGTCCGCTAAATTAAAACGCAAGTGGTTACGTATTTGCCTTTCTCCTGTTTGAAGAATAATAGCAATCCTCCCTTTATTATTTCAGTAAATGTGTCTAATACTGCCACATGAAGGTTAAAAGTAACTTCTCTGCTGATGTACATTTGGCTTCCTAAAATATATGCAATGTGATATTTAATCAAAGTGTACACATGACTGAACACTTTCGAGGTACATGAATATGAAAACTGGCGAATAATATGTGCTTCAAATTGTATTTATTAAAATTGTCTTCCAATGGATGATGATATAATATATAAACAAATGACTTACTTCCCACACTCTAGCTGAGTAAAAATTGATGTAGAATACTTTTCATATATCATTTCAAGGATACAGCGCATAGCTAACTACCATTTAATGAGCACGCTTTAACCCTACACATAAATGAAATGAGTATGTTTTGTGAATTTGAGTATAATATAGATTCACTGACAAAAATAAATAAAAGGATAACTTGAAGTGCGGTTACCTCTTAAAATGCATATAAAACCCACATGTAGCCATAGCTCGTTTTTGCAAACACAACCAATATTGGACTGTCAATAAATTGGCATGCATGTCAAGTTTAACTATGCAAACGTATATGTATACGAATTTTGTCATTGGTTGGTGAAGATGGTTGGATGGAAGTGTTAAGTTGGAGTTTTACAGTTTACGATTGAAACTGTTTTAAATTGGTTGCCATTGGTGTCAATGGTTAATACACATATTACATGTTTCCATCGACAAAAATATGTATGCAGCTGTACCAGGTAATATGTACATGTACTTCTTTACTTTCGAGTGGTCGCTTTTGATTTGTACATACCACCCATTCTTGTTTGTTTTATAATAACATAAAATTATCGTATACCAGAGCTGCAGGCAAGAAAAGGTAGTTATACGTGGAAAATAAAACCATAAACACTAACATAAAACATAAAATAGTGTTTGATAAGCCATATCTACGGCACATCTACGTTATTGTGCAATTGAATAACACATTCCAGATGACCTACATTTTAACAGCTGTTACACATTTTAGTCGAGGCAAAATATTTTTGAACAATATCACATAAATCTATACTGTCCGCATTGTAACCATCGGTGCACATATGTTATGCAGTGTAAGTTGGTTTATATATATACAATCCAATCATTAACGTATGCTATTATCAATTTTAAATCATTCACGGCAGTTGCAGGTCATTCACATCTACATCAACACAGCTGATGGAGAATTTATGGATTTGATCTTTGGTGATGATACTTCCATTAATCATATGAACTAATAATCTGATTATTGGCATGTAACTATTGCAGTCATGTTGGTTCCATTTCCCCATTAATCAAGAATATCTGGCACTGTAGCACTTATTGTGGAGAAGATTAATGGCAATTTTGTGAAATCCATTCAATTTTCATATACAACTTATTTGCGGTGAGTAAGCATCAGTTACGTAAACTGTGGCTGATATTGCACATGCCAGTTATGATTTGACTGACGCAGAAAATGTAACTTAATAGTATAAATGAATATGAGAAAGAAATAAACAATTGTTCTTATGTACATCTGCTTAAAATTAAAGTGAAAGTTTTGAAACACTCTGTTCTAAATTTGGAGCCATCAATTGGGTTTATGATCCAACCTATCATGTGGTGAATATTCATTTGTCCACAAGTGTCATATCCTTGATGATTTATGTTTCGTTTGCCATTGTATGCGATCTTACAATTTAAAACAGTTTCAAACGTAAACTGTAAAACTCCAACTTAACACTCCCATCCAACCACCTTCACCCAAGCAGGTAGTCCTAATAGATCATTCTACCCGTCGATATTCGTACCTCTTAGAATGCTCACGATCCGGACAGGTTCTCGTTAGATCACGGGTTTTCACTGTGCATTAATTCGATCTAGGGTAGCAGGGAAAATTGTAACTATCGTAGATTTACCAAACCACATAAAACAGGGGTTCAACAGGTATTTAGTGATAGGCATAGTTCAAAAGATAACCACGACCCCGCCCCCAAGCATACATAATTATAGAAAGAGATATCTCTTACATGTACCTAAGTAAATTACTATTAGGACTTGGTGCAGTATGCTCTATGGATTGCAAGAACAATCAAGGCAAATCCTTCGCAGTGAAAGATTGTCTAAAGTAAGGGTGCTTCACGAGTGATTGCTGCTCTGTGGGAGGGTGCGTATGGCGAGAGGCCTTTTAGGACTGCGTAGTTGAAGAGACGTCTAAATGGGGGCCATGCCATTTGAGCAAACTCCATGTATCATATTACTTTTCTTCTTCACACGGAGAGATACGGCTAAAAGGGAATATAAGTAGAGCTTACGGGTTAACATTTCATATGCTTTCTGCTTAAGATTGCGGGGATGCGAATCTCACAGGCATACTTATACTAAGGATGTGCTAGATGGACTGGGGTTACAATGGCACTGCGCAACTCACTCTGGAAGGATGGATGCTTTAATGTTAATTGCATAACACGGCAATTGTTTTTTTCTAAATACCATGCTTAGTGTTATAGTAGCTGGATTTAGATTACATATGTTTATAGATAGTGCAACTCGTTGCAAGTTCTTATTTCTGATATTTGATATCAACTGCTCCATGTATATCTGGACTCAATTGCAGTTGTCTGCTGATTACGGAATTCGTCTAGCTCTTAACTGATACAGTTATCAGCCAAATACTGTTCAATCATTTAGAACCTACATGTATATAAAAGTGTCGAGGCACAACCAGGTCATTGACTGGGATTCGACGAAAGTGGTGGATCGCAAAGAGTACAGAGTGAGATGATAGATCAAGTAGCCACCTGGATCAGGAAAAAGAAACAACTTCGAATGGGATGAGGGAGCTTAAACCTGCTTTACACATTAGCGAATAGGGCAACACGTTCACATAAATTGGTGCTTGGGCATATTGGGGCACATTTAACACAGAAAAAAATGTGTGCTACATTGAGTTGCCGTGTAAACCAATTGTCACTTATACATGCGAATGGTCGTACAACTAGACGCAAGACATAACTCTATATTACTAAATGAGTTTAACCAAAATTTGTATTATTATTCGCCAATGCACACAGGCGGAATTCGCTCATGTGTAAAGCAGGCTTTATAACCTCCGTCACATTTGGACGAAAGTTCTGGCCAGGACACCAGGTCTATTGGTGGTCAGCAGTAGAATTTTCCATTCTGCTCTGAAGAACAAAAACTGAGTGGTTGTGAAACGTAGCCAGTATGTGTTTCTACTAGCTGTGTAAAAATCAAACTACATGATATTTTGATATTACACTCTCAAGTGAATGACTCTCTTTGCTTATTTACTAGTTATGGCACAGGGTTAATTGTTCTTAGTATTTAATGAATTAGTTTCTCTTGTTTAATTATATAATAAGGCTCTATTATCTAAGAGTATTGTATCTATATATAATTCTGAGTATAGAGCCTTTAGCTGAAGAGTCATAATCAAAAATGACAAGGTTAGTGACATCTAATTGGCTCCGTTGATTGGTTATTGCAATGTTCGTGGAAGTCATTGTCTAAATTATACTTCCTACAAGGTGTGTTGACAATGTACGCAATTTCTTTAATTGTGTTGCATCCCATCTTATTAAGAGCTGTGGTGGCACTGTACGAATGGATGTATACTATTGTATACATGTTCTTAAACTGCCGCCCTATTCCTACTTATGGAATAATTGAATCGGTAATATGTTGAGAAATATAGTATCAATGTTTGTATGTTTTCCTGTACATGTAACATTGACCTCAGTTTAAATCATGTTATCAGTAAATTATGTTTTGATAACGCCACACAGTATAGAGTATGTTCAAGTATTGCGGATTATTACAATCCAGCTGCAAATAGAATTCAAATGGACATGCATGATTCAGAAGACTATATTTTTGAAAAGCAGGGATCGGTTGCTACAATTAAGTTAAACCACATAAGCTATGGCGATTATGACAGATGTGGTAATCATTGATATTGCTCACATTAGCACTATAGAAATTAGATACCTATCAAATAGTACATTAGAAGCGGTAAAACTCACTAAAAGTCTTCTGCATCGTGATACTAGCCTATGAGATTATCAATTTGACGCAGAATTATGATTTTAGGTTTTGATGGCAAGCGCAGAGTGGGTACAATGCTTGTAAAACTAATCCCATAGAGAAGATATGTGTTATTGTGGCATCAAAACAAGCTACATATGCTCCCATGGCCCCCGAGTGATTTTTCACAAAGTGGATATGTACTTTTTAAGTATTTGAATGCAGTAATCAAATGATGAAATCATAGATGTGCGCTTTTCTCATTTTCAGGCGCACTGAATCTCTTCAGCATCCACAAATTCCTGGATGGGCTGGATACAGCAGTGAATAGACATACGAAATGGCTGGATGGCAAAAGGCAGAGCTTTGTCAAAGCAAAAAACTACACATCATTTGCCATTGCATGCGATATTACGGTTTCAAAAAGTTTCTATGGAAAAACGGCAAAGTTTCAATTAAACACGCCTACCAACTTCACCATGCAGCTGATCCAAATAGATAAATCTACCAGTCGATATTCGTACCTCTTAGAATGTCCTCGATCCAGGGAGGTTCTAATTCAGGGCTTTTTCACTGATGCGTTGATTGGGCCGAGAAAAGAAGGGGAACGTCCGAAGACCGTAGCCGTGCCGAGCCACATCAAAGAGAGGTTCCTTGGGTATTTACTTAGAGAGCGAATACCAAGGATTAGTCTCCCCTCCAGACCACCTAATGGTGCGTTCCTCTATACGACCAAGGCGCAATATAGTGATACGGACGGGAACCAGCACATCAACATGAGTAATTATGTTCAGTACTGTTTAGATTGTGCAGCTAGTGCATGTTCCAGTGGTTATTATGAGCACCTGAGAGGAGACTTTGCAGCTTACAAGATTGCACGTCATCAGATATGTTACTTGGCAGAGGCTCATGCTGAAGATGTACTGCATATTTATACTTGGGAGGAACGGCATGTGGCTGAAGATGCTGACACTATGGCTAGTAGGATTTGTTTTGAAGTAATGAAAGACAATGCAGCTCTTGTTCGATGTAGATACAGCATATACAAGCCCCATGCAGCAGTTAAATCTGTTTTGTGAGAATAACAGATAAAGCTTATAGTTTGAAAATCAGTGGAGCAGTTAATGTACTATAACCTACAACTGAGACTCCTCATTAATAAGATTTATTTGTACCCTCGGTCGTAAGCCCTCTTCAAGAGGTCCCTTGCCGTTGGTAATAAACCGACCAAGTGTTTGCTTTCTAAACTTTATTTTGGGATCTGCCATGATAGTTAGTCTCATTTCAAACTCTTGTAGATGGCGCCACGCTACTAAGGGCTAGGTGGAGCCACAACACCAAGTGGTACTCGTGGTGGCTTTAAATTAGACTATACCCCACATATATGTCTATACTAACCTAAGGCAACCCTATTAGTTACACTGCTATTCGACATACATCAACACATAATACTATCACTATAGTATAACAATACTATTAGTATGAGCACGAGACTCTTTTGACCCTGCGAAGAGAGCTCCGGGTACCGGGTGGTCTTAATGGAGAGGTTCCACTGTATAATGCAGAAAGCCGGCGCCAAGGCCCCAATTTCACATGGCCGATCCTAGCTACAGATCTTCCAAAATCATCTTTTCCGTTTTCTGGCTCAACTGGAGGAATAACTTGTTAATCGTTAGGTCTCTCTGCTAACATTCGGCTTACTGGAAATTTCCATAAAGATATTCCCGTGTTATGGAGTGCTAGTTCCAAATAGTCTAATCATCCTGTCCATCTGAAAAGTACAGATCGTAATTGCAGACGATCCCGTAATTTTAGCTACAAAAATATGCATTGAGACAATATAGAAAGGCTGAAAATGTGTGTGTGTGTGTGGGGGGGGGGGTATGAGGGACTTGGAGACTGTCAATCAAGCTTCAGCGCCAGATGTTTGTAGCATACCTCAACTCTGAAGGTGGTTCGGTACCATGGCAGGATCAAATGATACACCTGTATAAGATATTGCTATGTAATTGTGATTAAAGGAAATAGTGCATTTGTTCACATATTTATCCACCATGGTTAATAAATATGTGAACAAATGCACTATTTCCATAATTTCATTTAGTACATATACAGCCAACACACCACACAATTGTACATCATCAAAACATGCCATGTACTTCACAATTTGCTCTAACAAACGCATAAATGGTCTTTTTTACAGTCCACAACTACGTAGCAATATCTTATATCATTTGATCCTGCCATGGTACCGAAGGAGTGTGTCTATGTAAGAAAAGTAAATATTGAAAAATGAAAACGTTATTTTCGGCAATCATCGTAAATCATCGCCAGTTTCGTTTGTCTCGGCCATATCCCATCGCCTTCAACGTCTCTAAAACGTCTCTGACTGCTTGTACGGCTCGGTGACTTTGGCATGCTTCGTCTTCAGACTGTTACGTAATAAGTATTGATCCATTTCAGCCGGTCCACCCCGAAATGACAAATCGGGCGTCTTTTGGAGGATCTGGAGCTAGGATCGGCTATGTGAAATGGGGGGTTTATTCAAGATTGTATGATACCACATGCACATATAATTTTGTATTCATTGTCTGCGCCAATATCGGTTATAGATTCATACTATTGAAGTCCATGCATTTTTATTGAGTGATCTCAGCGATAGAACCATGAATAACCTCTTAAAACCAGTCACATGGCAGTCGATAAAGTACCGATCCTGCTACCACCCGGTTCCCGCTACAATCATGACAATAGCTCGCTCGTTAACAGATGCCTAGTAGACATATATTTATAAATGAACTTCCACCATACTATTAAATACCCAGTAGTGATATTCTTAGTGATACATGAACCACATTTGAAACTGGTTGATCAGTCGGTGCTCCTGTATCAGTACACGATACTTACAAATGACTATAGTCATTTCAATATGATTTAGATGTTCGTTGCATTTTTGACATTATATGCATCTCGTACAAAGTGTCTATGTTTCACCCCCATCAAATTATAAAGCATCTCTTCTGATGGTGAATGTTCGTACGTCAATACCACTAATGCCAGTCTGCCAACGCGTGCTTTTTCTCATGGTTCAGCCAGATAACAGCGGCCGCAGACGATCTTTGAAGCTGCTAAATCAGATAGGTGTGTACACCTTTGAAATTCATGCTACCCTCTGAAGTTTGGTAAAACTGGGCACAAAACCTCTGTGAAAGTTATAGGGTATCACAGGAGATACACATACACCTCTAGTCAAAGACACGGCATTTGATGATAGTTTGTTGAGAAATGAGACACTGATATTTATGTGGAGTTCATTGTATGAAGGTTAGTTTCACGCACAGGAAATATCAGCATGAAGTCGCATCAAGATCTGCTACTTGATTTCAGAAACCACAGACACGGTGAAAAAAGTGTGCTGCGGAAGTATGAGAACCAAGATATTTAATACAACTAAAATTATTCCTTCTAATTGATTGCTTATAACAATCACCAAACCATGTTTGTGGGCCTGTGTCTCTAGACAATGTACATGCACATACCCGTGCAGATGGATGGTTAATTCAAATGTAACCCATAGTACAAATAAATACAACGATTAATAATTATTTATCATACATCTTCTAAAAGAAAAGGAAAAAAACTCCCAACAGATCTAACATCTATCACAATATGCCACATAATTCACAGATGTTCCATTGAAAGTGATAAACAACCTCGGGCTTCAAAATCCAGATCAACAGCTCATTACAGCGCTTCATAATTCTGGATCTCCTTTTTACAACAGATCCATCATATCTCCGTAGCACACACGACGTGAACATGGAAACTAAATACCGGGAAACGTCGTGATATAGCGAGATCAAACGAGAATGATTAAACACAGTAAGCCTGTAAATAACCTCACTCTGTGATGTTTATTTTCCAAGGTTTGACGTGTACTATCTGATGCTTAAGTCTAATATCTTCAGTGTCGCCTTTTTATGTACCGAATTCGTTTGGTGTGTGCGTCACGGGAGCAGACGGTATTTTTTTACGCCCAAAAGTAACATTTTGATCATGATGATGGAAATGTAATTTATCACACATTGAGGTGTCATTTCATTGGTTGTCATATGCACCACAACTATATGATAATCCAGTGTACCATACAATTTAAGTTGTCTACTAACCATACAATAAATGCGTCATGCAATGTATGTGTTAGGATCATGAGACAATTAAAGTTAATGAAAAAACAGGGTTGTGATTTATGTGGGTTTCTTAGCTTTAAGCCTTATTTTTTTAAAGATTGATTTTGAGATGTGATTATCATTGAAAGTTTATGCATAGTGAAATTATGGCTTTTAATTAGGCTACTGATAATACTGATTTGAATATAATTGATCGTTGCAATCTAAACTTTATCTTATAAAAAGTATTTTATTATAAAATAAAAATACATTACAATATTCTTAAAATCCAAAACTAGTAATGTAGGTCATCTTCAAGCATGAATATTTCAATTTGAGCATCACGTGTACAGTCTGATATTATGTTGACGTCTGTGTACTAAATCTAGATCTATTAGATATTTTTACACAACAATCATTCAAAGTGACGTCTATTTTACCATTAGTTCTGCAATATTTGTCTCCATCAGTGTCAACTCGGGATCTAGAGCTATTATCTCCCAGACGTTGTAATTGGATTTATATTAAACCTATACACACTCACATGCATACTATTTTAAAGGGGTAATGTGAGGTCTCAAACTGTCTGCTACTCCGCTCCAACCCGACACCGTAAAGATGATGGACGTGAAGAAAAAAAAATCTCTACTCAGTCTATTGAAATCCATAACCTCCAACACATATGCATAACAGCACGCATTAAACTTACAGTAGAACTTCTCTATTAGGACCACATTTGGGACCAGTGTTATGTGGTCGCAATAGAGAGGTAGTGTCTATACAGAGGTTCATTTTGGTAGCTCTATGAATGTTTGCGACCGTGAAACGTTGTCTTACTAGAGAGTTGGTCTCAATAGAGAGGTGGTCTTAATTGGAGGTTCTACTGTACTGTACTTCTTAATATAACATGACATATGCATTGTCCACACGAACCGCAACAAGCTCACCACCATAAACTATTTCCAACCCAAGAGCTACTCAATCACACAGACATATTTGCGACCTGCTAACATTCCACCAATCAGCGGTAACAAAGTCGTGCGAGCTTCGGCCCAGTGTTTCTTACAAGCTTGCCATTAAGACAAAAGATAAGCCTGCTGTTATTGTATGATAGTGCTGACGGGGCACCATTAGTTATAGTCACATTCTCACTGGATTCTTTGTGAACACGTGAATTTATCATACAAAAATTGGATTTAATACATTCATCATAGGAATGAATGGGAACAGGCATGTCAAAAACATCTTGGTGCACTATGTTTTACGAGACTAGTGTGTCATCGTACCTAGACCCATAGTCTAAGGGCATAGTAATAGAACTTATTTAAAAGCCAAATTTGACTGTGAATAGAATATATAGCATGGAGTATCAAGTGGATTGCATATAGAAACAAATGATTTTTTTTTCGAAACCCTGTTTTTTTACATGGAAAATACCTCTGATACTTAATCAACGAGAAAAGATTTCCAATTTTTAAAACATGTACGAGCTTCATGTAAATTAGAAAACAAAACACGCACGTCCACTGATTCTCCGTTTTCAGATACAATACAATACGTGAACACAAGTAGATAAGACATGTATTCCCACCCTTAACTTTAACCCAGCTGTGATATTGCCTGTCGAACAGCCAGAAAACATAACAGAGAAGTGGATTTGTGTGTTTAGGCGATCCTAATATTGCTAAGAAAGTAATAACATATTTTCATCCCAGGTAATGTACAAAGGTGACAAATCACAGATTGAATGTCATATATAATGATACACGGAGGAGACAAGGTCATCTCGTGGCATTAACCCGCCATTATTATACAGAGGCACCCTGTAGATGCATATGCGAAGAAATAAAGAGCAATAGGCGTGTGGACTAATGTATGTTGGTGCCGTCTTGGAACACCCTACATTATAACCTATGGCCGGTTTCAGTCGAATTTGAAGGAATCCGAAAAATAATAATTTTGGATGATCAGAAATTTCTACACATCAAATTGTTAGTTTGTTTTGTAAATTTAAGAGTTATGAATGAGGTGGCTGCGTACCATACATCAACTGCACGTTGAAACACATACTAACTATACCCTCCCGTGTATATTTAGCACATCGTCAAGCCACATGGTAATACCGACAACGGGACAGTGAGTGAGATATAATATCAATATATATATATATATATATTTAATATATATAATTTCAATATGCCCTGTATTGTGAAGGGGTACTAGTAATGCGTTATCTCTGCAGCCACTCTGCTATGTAAAATACGATCACACATACATATATAAACAATTTCCCCCCAAAAGTGCATATTTGTATTTCAAGGCATTCAATAATTGTAATAACACCATGTACAAATACTTGTACAATTTGCACGCATACACATGCATACATGGTTTGTATTTTCCTGCTATAAAATCAGATACACACCTAACAACTAACTCCTCTACTTTCTTTTATCATATCCCATGAAACACCAGCTCTGATTGGAGAGTAAATGTACAGGCAATATCTTCAATACAAATAATCAGCTTTTTTGTCGCTGCTATAGCTTTCCCGATGAGATAGTGGGGTTATTGCCGACGGCAGCTGCCATGTCTGCAAGGCACTTGCTGACCCAATCCCTTTTCAGCAAAAGTATTGCAAAATACTAGGTATTAATGTAATTATTCATTGTTTTCGTCTGCTTTATTCTCTTTCAACGAGTAGTAGTAACATGTTCAATTTCTTTGACTTCTCGTCTGTATTCCCGTCTGTCATGCGTTAAGGGGAAAGCTCACTTAAGTTTGACGATTTCCACTTATTCCAAGTATGTGTAATTTAAGATACTAATATACACAACTTATACACTAGTGGTGGGTATTCTCTAAACTACTCTACAGTATACTTTTAACGAGAAACATTTTAGTGTGATTATTTTACAAAAATGTGCACAAAACCTTTGCTACATATCGAAAGTTAGTGACAATGTATCTGTTTCAAATAAAAGTAGGCTTCATCGACTAAAATTTATCGAAGTCGCCCCACTTTTTAACTTTTGATGTTTGATGTCAATAAAGTTATTTAGATAACCTCAGCGAATGATGAATGTAGGTCAATGCTAATATCTCGTTTTATCATACGTATCAAAATGAAAAGTACAACTTTACAACTTTTTATAGATGTCAAATTTTGATATTGTAAGGTTGGGGCGACCTAGACATTTTTCATTAGATGAAGACACTTTTTCTTTGAAATAAGCATCTTTTTTTTTAAACTTTTGATAAATGTGCCTAAACTGTGTGCTTTTCGGTTCACAAAAATTTACATCTAAAATATATTTTAAGAATACAATAATTTCAAGACTAGTCCACAAGTTATTCTTCGCTTGAGTACATAACCTATACAAAAACATAGCATATGCCTACCAAAACCGTTGAAATAAAAAAGGGTAAAATTTAGTGAGCTTCCCCCTTAACAAAATGTGGCCGGTGACGTAGTTCGTCATTCGTCGTGGAGCAATAAGAATAAACAACGGGATGCGGCTGCTGAAATATGTATGGAATGGCCGTGTTTTGACACAGTCGCTAATACCACAGAGGCACTTGACATTAAGTAGATATATTAATGGTGATGTTGCCCTATTGCTGTGTCTGACAACAACTCGGGTATCAACGCCAATGTTGCTAACTTATGGCATTACATTCAGCTTGGTGACCGTAAATACCAAAGATGGTAGATGATGGTATACGATATTGAAAACGAATTGGATCCTATACAAGATCCTTGATAATATGTACAAAAAATTGAAACATTGAGCCGGACTATTAGAAACACATAGAAAATTTATCTAAAGCTATCTAAGTTATCCACCTGTTGTTGTTGTAACAGGGACTAGCCACTGTTACGAGAATTTTAGACATCATGGACCCTATTTTTTCTGGCGTGCGCGTGAAACGGATGGTGTTCTTATGCAGTGGTGGTTTTCTTTATTGACCCAACACACTTGCTAGACGCTAACGACGGTCCTTTATATTGAAGCCGATTTGATCCTGCTATTGTTTCAGTCGTTGTCTATTGCTACAGTGTCTTGTCACTTAGACGTGTTTATTGAAATGCAGAATCAGCTTTTACCCAGAGTAGACCTACTTTTCACCTCACCCGGGCAGTGAAATAATTCGGCCATGGAAACTTTTGTGGCTGTCTGACTGTGGCTTTAAATGTCACATGGCTCTTTGACCTTGAATCAAACCCGAAGGACAGACATTTCAGAATAGTTCTTGCAAAGTCAGATTAAATGGGCTCTGCTAGACATGCGGTTATTTCCGTCTGCTTACATAAGGGAAGTCCAGAAAGACCAGCGTTTGACCCACATTCTAATGACCTGTGTCACCCACAAACACACATACATGTATTCGAATAAGCTGACATGATTTCTGATTCCTGTTTTTGCAGTTTTTTTTGCACTAGATAATGTTACAGGCAATCTTTTATATGGATAATCTGATCAGTTACCATTCCCTCTAGCTTGATCCAATCAGCGAGATAATGCATTATTTATGCACCAATCATTGAGGTCATAATGGGAAAGGGGAACATGATATTGTGTCGTTGCGTGGTGGTTGATGTGCTCGTTTATACCCTATAACGCGGGCATAGTGTAGAGTTATACAGGGGATTTATCAACGTAAGGGGCTGAATTCAATGGACGTATTTGTGTAGAAGCTGATCTTGAAAGCTTTCCACAACTATCCAATAAATGAATGACAACTACTGGTACATGCGTGAACCCAAATCGTCCAGACACATAACGAAAGAAATGTTTCAAATCACGCCATCCGCGTCTTTTATTGGGATGTATATGCAATGCTCAATCTAAATTGACCATGAGTCTGTAAGACGGCGACCAGACGCCCTGGTTCACTACTCATACGACACACTTGCTCCTCTCAGATTAACCTGAGCAGAAGTAATGTGAAGTCTGTAAATCAGCTTATAAGGAGGGCGCCATTATATTTTATAAACAAGTAAGCGTTTCATAGTTTTATCGCTACCGTATACCAATGATTATACCAATTGATCTATGGTGCCTACACGTTAGTCAGGTACAGGTCGTAGGCTTGAAAGAGTGAGTGATGACCAATTAGTGTGCCAATGGCCCGGTGTAAAACCACCACATTCACACTTACATTTACTTAGAATCAAGTTTTCAGTCTACTTTGTCATAATAAACCTAGTTGTCACTCCGGCGTAGTTTGGCGCTCCATTGCGTAACGGTGTTTTGCAGGACTGAATAGACTAAGTGGACATGTGATGCAACCTGTCTCTGGAGACGCTGAGACCGCAAACGGGTGGGCAGCTGTTTACTGACATCTTGGGAGCCCCAATACATTGACTTACAATAACTTTAAATTGCCACCCACTTATATCAAGGCGGTGTACATTACGTAGTTTTACTGTGAGACACCACTTGCAACTACAAACTCAAATGCGCACCGGATTTAGCAGAAGCACACACCGCTCATTACAATCAATCTTCATAATGACCTCATAGCCGTGATCGCGATTCTAATACAAGGGATCATACATTATGTAGCCTCAATAACAATCGTAATTGATCCCATAACCCTCTGTGACGTCATCATGGCCGATAGATGCATGGTCATTGACCTTGAACCACCGAGCTCTACTCGCTTGTGGTCACATAAATACGTGGACTGGTCACATAAATACCGCGAAATGGTACGGTCGTCTTAATTTACGCAATAATAAGCCACATGGCAAAGAGTACACTCAGATTATCGCAAGTCCGGTGGAGATTTCACGCTGTAACTGGATTTGCGTTGACAAATTACACACACTCGCGTGTCAGCTGAAGTTTAATCCACACATCTAGCCTTTTTTTCCCAGTTATCTTCGCCGCCTGGAAAGCTGGATGACCTTTGCCAATGCAGATTGTCGGTCGCAAACGGGGCTAGTACAAACGTGCTATGCTGCTGTACAAATAAGCACGCGTAAAACAGAGTGCCGCTTCTGATAGCTGGATGACTTGATTAACGCTGTTTGGAGTGCGCCGTCTTGACGGACTCTGGGAATGAGAGGGTAAAGACCGCGTGGCACGTAGTCACCCAGGTTAAGTGCCGCACGTGTGATAAGTTGCGCATGGTCTCGATGGTCTCTGTAGGGTCCTGCATGAGTTAAAAGTGACACGGCGACAACGTCATTTTTGGCCACGTTACCTGTAAAATTGACAGGCTGAAAATCGTTATAAATAGACACGTGCACATTTCTTCTAAACGGACATCATGTTAAAAAGTGAAACAGAAACCTTTTGAATGTCTTAAAATGGACACAGGGACATGGCACTTATTTTCGGACCACGTGTAGGGCCTTCTCTGTGTATGTTTGGGACTGATAGTTCAGTACGTCGGGTATGTTCGATCGTGAAATAGCATAAATGGCATCTTATTTCGACGTACATTGTAATGTGAGATAATCGTACCAATTAGGTAAGCTTTTGTGTTGGTATGACGTCAATATAGTAATTACTACTTTTGCAATGTAATAGCAGACAGTGCACGCCATTTTGCGAGTCAGTAAAAAAACAAATAAAACTTAATTGTGTCTTATTCAATCTTGCAATTAATTAATCTACATAAGGAGTACAGAGCTACAATAGTTGTAGGACACAAATCAAGGAAAAGGCACACCATACTTGACTTAATACTTTGAGCTTTATTAATTATGAAAACTGAAGGTGGCGGTACAAGATATTTAACATATGTGGACATTATGTTATGATATAGTATAGCTATATGTTCATGTATTTTAATCAATCAAAAATATTTCCTTTATAAAGGATGAAAAATTTCTCTTGTACAAACAAAATACTGTAAACCAAGCATAATTAGCCCGAGATGATATTACCCTATGTTCCAAAATAGGCGAGGATTGTTAAACTACTACTGGCTTGACGTTAGCTAGCGCACTGGTGTCCACATAAAATAATAACACATAAAATCTAAGTCAGGGCACATCAAATCTTAGGCTCCTGGTCCCTGGTGGGCATTCCATAAAAATACAAGGCATTATATTTTAGCCACGCCTGACGGTCATATACACAATGTTTGTATTCTTTATTGTGAAACTTACATTGTATAAATGAAGTTTTCATGTTGATATGATGTGGTGGTTTATGTGAATGTGAATGTGGTGGTTTATAGTCCTGATCCCAGTATGGCTCTCATGACTTTACAATTTACACAATGATAGTGACATTAATGTTTTGTTTTGATTTCAGCGGAGGCGGTTTAGCTATTTTTTTTAGGGACATGAAAATTAGATGAGTTTACATGGATTTGGCACACGGCGTGAACTGGCGGGCAAAAGGAAAATAGTTAGTGTCAAGCCCTGCGCTGCTACCAAGTTTTATTAACATATTTTTTATACTTTCTCTATATGTGATGGTAAGGGATAATGATAAAAATATTCGAAAACATGTAAATTAGATTCTTTAATTATGCTAGTTATTTTGGAAACTAATGTGGTTTTCCCAGTTTGCTTGTGGATACGATTTTTTATTCTCTCTCTCTCTTCTCTCTCTCTTCTATCTCTCTCTCTTCTCCTACCACTATTCTGACATAGCTGAAGACAGGTTTTGCAACCCTAAGTTCCATATGAATGACAAGTGGCCCTGACGGGACTCGAACTCACGACCCCAAGGTTGTGAGACCAGAATGAACTACCATCGTGAGTTCGAGTCCCGTCAGGGCCACTTTGATGGAAGCTTAGGGTTGCAAAATTATGTCAGAGAGGTAGAGAGAGAGAGAGAGAGAGAGAGAGAGAGAGAGAGAGAGAGAGAGAGAGAGAGAGAGAGAGAGAGAGAGAGAAGAATAAAATTTTGGAAACTAAATATCAAAATAAAACTAGACGGATATCAGAGCCATTTTTTTATACAGGAAATGAATTGCCGAAATAGTTTATACTAGGGCTAAACATGACTACGCTTAGACGTTTATTTCTTTTGCCAAGTACTTGCGATGAGAACGTACAAATATAAAGCTTGAAATACTGCCAGTGTATCCAGATCCCGTGCTTGTACAATATGTACATGTACTCTCACACCAGTGTAACTGATGCTGAATCAACCCTTTTTTGTATAAACATCTTATCACATTGAGTCTTGGTCATATCATCGTTCAATGACGATGTAAATATAAATGTGATGGTTTATAGTCGCGATCCAAGTTTTGGTCTCACGACTTTACAATTTACACTAGGTCATTGTTCCACTTATCACTCTTCAATTGATCATCTCTCATATACTTGCATCGGCAGCAGCTTGCATTCAGCCCACAAAGCTAATCACCCACACAATCACTCTCTCTCACTCTCTCTTTCACCCTAATGACCTGTATCTAATTAAAGTGTAGGTGCCATGGAGCAGTGTGCAACTGCTTTAGGGATGAGTTCGCTCAACACCCACCACCGGAACCGATTGAGAATCGTACCCACGACATTCTGGTCACGAGTACAACCCCCTATCCACTTGGTCATGGAAGCACATTACGATGTGTATGTAATATGCTCACGGAATGAATATAATATAGAGTAGGACACTTCAATTAACCGTTCTTTATGATATAACAATGTGTGAAACTGTAACAGTAAAAACTTGAAGTGATAGCTAAAAAACAAAAAACAAAAAAAACAAAAAAACAACATGCGTGTTGTTATGTTGCACAATGAGTTGTCTTCGTATTAATTGGATCACGAGACGAACAAAAGAAGATCTGTTGGATTGAATACACGCAATCGTTAACGTGTATTACGCATGTTTTTCTACTAACCTAAAAACAACAATTAGCTATTGTTAATCCCAATTGTTACCTCCTGTAAAAATGAGTGACAGCGACCTCCTTCCACAAGGTGTTTGTGCGCCAGCCTCGTTACTCTCACCTCTCACTCTTATACCCGCGCTAGAGATAAGTGTGTTCTCGCCCCCGTTTATGAGATCGTTCAGCAAATATGTGACTAAGGTCCACTTTACGGGGCGCTGTGATAGAATTCAAAAAATAATATTTACCTATGAGACTTAGCAAAGATATCTGTTTAATTCTTGATAAATGCGTTTCATATATTAGTTTGTATAGAATGGTGGCATAACAATAAGTACGAGCAGAAAATTCGGAGGAGTTTGCTATGCTCTACAAAACAAAATATTTACTCAATACAAATGAGTTGGTGGTATTTACATATCCCCAATCCCCTTATCCATATTTTAATTGGATGTGTCAGCGATGACAGCATTTTGCTTTTCTTTGTGCTGTTGCTGCAGCTTTCACTGACGCAGTCGCTGTTTATTGAGAAAGCTCGAGATTCCTCGAAATCATGATAGAATCGTAAAAGCGCCTCTATGCTAAGGGTCAGTTTTATTTAGTGCTTTATTATAGAGATGTAAAAAGCTTATATTACAGTCCCGTGTATGTTTGACCATGTGTACAATGCACTTATTGGAAGATCAATTCAATCAACAAGTTGATGTTTTTAATTTTATTTTGTAACACACAACAATGTTCAATGTCCGAAACCAGCCAGTACTTCTAAACAAAATAGCGGCCTGCACATGTAAACAGAACGGCCATACTGCTCACTAATTCAAATGAAATGTCTGTGTGAATGTTTGTGCTCGTTATTGTCAATCAAGTTATACTATATGCTACTGTTGTGCTATAAGGCTGTGATGATGTATCTTACGTGTTACATTCAAAACTAATTGCTTGTTCTAAGATTCATGAAAACCAAGCATTTTTTTTAAATTGACCATTATATTTAAACGCGAATGTTACAAAGAAAGGTTACACATAATGGCCTACCTTTTTCCATATTGTGCATGCGACTGTGTAGCCTGGCTGATGTAAGCTATTCAACGAGTGGTCACACATACAGACCACTATTTTTGTCATACGTACAGGCCGGTTTCGGACAGTGAGGGTTGCCATATTTTGTTGATACACGGTGGATACAGCAGTCACCACTCATAATGCAAACAGGTAATGCACCCTGGCTCAATGGCTGACACTCAACCAATAACACCACGAAAATGTGTATAACTGGTGACTTGTAAATTCATGTAATTACAATGGCGAAGAATCATATACTCTAACAATCCGACCGATATGACAAAGTATGGAACATCATGTACAGGTAGAAAACTCTGGAGAACATATAATGTCAACACGATGATGCCCAATTCGGAAAAATACACGTATTCATTCGGAGTGACTACAATAGCGTAATAATGACTGTTCAAACGCTACGTTCAGTATCACATGTACAAACAAGGACTATACGGTGGCTGTTATTCCAAGGTCAGTTTTGATTGTACACGAATAACAGATAGTATCACCGTGACAATGGAATTAGATGGCTCATTAAAATCTGAGTTAGGTAAAGCTGCTAAGGACGAGGAAATAAAATGGAAATGGATATGATGATTATCGCAGCATATGAAATAAAGAATATTCTGTCCAAAATAATAGCTATGTTTGTCCAGTCCCTGCGAATATTCACACACGTTAGTGTTTCACTGTAGGAAAGAATCACATCTCGCTCAAGTTCATGAACATCCCTCGAAACTCCAGCCAGTGAAGAGATCAGGTCAGCCATCTTTGACTTAATGTCATTGCTTTGTTTGAGAGACTCCGGGTTTGTGTTGGTGTAGTTGTTTAAATGTTTCTCTTTTCTAGCGGAATTAATCTGAAAATAATCATATTCATTTTATGCATGTCATTCTTTAATGAACATTGTGTTTTCAATGATGTACACATTCGACACTAGACCAACATGTGTAATGTAGCGACCCACGGTTCCTTATGTGAATACATAATTAAATCCCTATTAAGATAATTTCTAGTTGGTTAGTATCATTAATCTGCTAAAGAGTGCAGTGATAAAATATTTACCGGAGGTCTTTGTGTAAATATCTTCCGGAAGTTAGTGCTACATCCGGGTAGCACACCATTGGTGTTATTTTCTGATCGTTTCAGTAATGGACGGTACATTTCTTCATTTCTCTTTCGAATGCTGTCCAAAAATATAAAACAAAGTATATTTTTCACCACGTTAGAATAATAATTACACAAACTATAAGTAGAAAATTAGAGTACGGATAAATACAAAGAATTACCTCTTTTTAGTTTCTGGTGTTGCTGGCAATATACCATTACAAATACAAAGGCATTGAAGGGGACCTTCCAGGAATAACTGCATTATGATATATAAAAAATAGTAATTAGTAAATACAAAACGATGAAAGCAGTAAATGTTATTAATATAATTCAGTTTAAGGCATTACTGGTCATTATCAAAATTAAAAGAGAGTTTAGCAAAGGCTCTGTGTACATCCCTCATTGCTCAAATCTCTCCCTTCGTTCTTCAGCAATCCTCCCTTCCCCCAACTCAAATTCACCAGACCCTTCAATATTTGCCATATAATCTCCATCTTTACAGTATCCTCTTCCTATTGCAAGTCCCATGCCCTCTTTATTGGACCCTCCTTGCTTAAATTTCTCTGAACCCTCTTCACTTCCAGAAACCCCTCGAACTCCCTCCACCCCTCACCTTCCGGAGCCACCTGGGCACGGGCTGCATGTTCTCTCCAAGCCGGCAGATGTTGACGACGAGCGAGGACAGGAAGATGGCGAGCATGATAATCACCATGTTGAAGCAGTAGTACACACCTACAGCAAGTAAACAGTCACAAACACCGCTAACTATGCTGTTGATATTTGGAATGGATTTATGTTGAATGATGTGCTTGTGTCACACAAGGATTTACGGTAGTCCATGAATGCACGTAACTTGTACAGATGCATCGTCGTAATCGTTGTATTAGTTAAGATGTGTAGAGACGTTTTAAAATAAAATCAGTATCAAAATTATGGCGTTAAAAAGGTCTAAGTGAATTTTCATTTTTGAGACAGTCGTGTTCCCGTACCGAGCAGCGGCACTGACGTGGACGTGGACGGCGCGTACTCCACCAGGATCAGCAGCAGGATGAGGAACGACCCGAAGATGCTCATCGCTGAAGGTCAACAGATGGACATTGGTCATTATTAAAGTCTAGATGATATTACTTTAATTGGAATATGCTATGGGACTTCGGTATAAAATGGAAATTTAATGGAGTTAGACGCTTATCTAAGAACTATCTAAGATCTGATGCGAGATGCAGTGTTAGTTTGAATTATGTGAACTATTGTTTGCGTTATGCTATTGGACGTCCCACAATGTGATAATAGTAGCATTGCATGTGAGTTTGTTGACCATGTCTTAAATGAGTATGTAGTATAGGCGGATCCGGGTTGTTCAGAGAAGGAAGGACACTGTAAAATTGCCACGAGTTCCATCCAATCAAACATTACTGGTCAAACGGATAATGTTGTTATTTTGGTTGATTTTTGGTGGGACAATCTTCCTCTCTGGATCTGCCTACCACACAAACACACACAGTCACACAGACAAACATACACACACATACACACACATGCTCGCAATATTCCCTGACACACACAGACGACGTACCGAGGGCGGTCCTGTCAGGCCGGTCGGGCGGCAGCCAGAAGACGACCAGGGTTAGGCAGGCGAGAAAGACGCAGGGCAGTGTGAGGATGTAGGACGCGAACACCACGTTACGTCTGGCCAAACACATATAGTATTGACATCAGAAAACTCGTGCAATTGTTATGTAGATTCATCTATCCAGGTTGTATAACACCAACAAAAGTTTAAACCATTATTTCACTGGATATTATTCGGAAAACTTGCTTAAGCTTTCAACCACTATTGTTGGCTTGTTCACTATAACACCAATATGAAAGTTCAATATGAACATACACTATGGCCTAGTTTACTATGACACCAACAGATGGCGTCTCTCATCAGGATCTCCTGTCTGATCTTCAGCTGGTGTGACCCCCCCCCATGGTCCACTTCAGCAGGTTATCCCAGACGGTAGGAAGGTTGTGGGAGGATGTGCAGATCAATCGGTCTTTATCCAGAGAGGGACGAATAGTTCGAATGTGTATGGACTCCCTCACTCCACGCTCGAACCACTTTGACTCAACCCCGAGTATTTTCACCAAGTTCATGTTGATGGTATGACCTAGTTCATTGACATGAATATGTCGAGAGACCTGTGATGATGTACTACTAGGTCGCCTGTTTTCCAGGAACCTGGCCTTCAACGAGCGTTCGGTTCCACCTACATAGGATGCATCGCAGCCCTATTGAGACCTCCTAACACAGGTCACAAAGGTGGTCCTGATAGAGAGATTCTACTGTAGTTACCACGCATGTATTGGCCCATTGAGTAATGTGTGACGTCATACGTGTCTCACCTGAGCTGCAGTGTGTACGTGAGCACGGCGTAGTTGGGCTCTTCCTCCGTAGAGGGCAGCACGCGTCGCTCGGCTATTTGGTTGACGATTTCAAAAGAATTTGAATCCTGTAGCAAAATAAACAAATAAATAAACACACATAAATATCTGTTTGATTTTTTAGTATCCGTATATAACTTCTATGGATATATTGCGTGTTTATATATGATAAATTTTCAACATGAAATACATTATTTGCTTCGACGTTATTTTGATAAACAAATTGCTAATGTTCAGATGCCTGACCGGTGGGGTTTATTCTCACTTACGGGTTACTGCTATATACATTTTAATCATTGGATTTCATGGTTCCCATGCACGGGGAAGCTCGCGGACATGACAACGTGTCCCATGGAAAAAAATGAAATTTTATAGATGAAAAGGTGGACCTCTGATCCCAGTTCCCCTGGATCTCCCTATGTGAGTGATTGCTGGATAACAAAATGGTTAGCCGAAAGTCATTTGTATGATATCAGAAGGTGTCTGTATTACCCGGAAGTCATCTGTGCTTTACCCACAATTAGTCTGTATTTACCCGTAAGTCGTCTGTTTTCCCGAAAGTACTCTGTGTTTTACCAGGAAGCCATCTGTGTTTCACCCAGAATTCATCTGTGTTTACCTGGAAGTCGTCTGTGTAGCCGCTCATGTCGAGTCCCTCCTTGATGGCCATGGTGAGGTTGATGTCGCGAGTCGTGTACGTCCATGACCCGAACCACATATGACACTTCTGCAGGGAGAGCAGTGACTTTAGTCAAATTTACATAGGACTCACCCATTAAGACCCACCCCATTCCCCATGTATATAATCCCTAACATCGTGGTATACTATTGGCTACATGTTTCTTATTAATACAAACGCATTGATTCGCGCGTTTTGCCTCAACAGTCGTTGAATAGCAGGGACTCTACTAGCGTCTGTTTGATTGGGGAAAAAAAGAAAAAAATGTGCATTGCTTATAAAATAATTCATAAACCGTATCATTCACACTATCAAAACCCCAAACAGAAAACAACAGAAATCATAATAAGGCAAGTCATAACATAATGTTGGAGAACAACCAAAAGTGCGCATCACGCACAGAGTGACGTCAGTAACACGTGACTGACCTGGTGGTCGAACGGGAAGTTGGTGACGTCGATCGAGCACGACGACTTGAGCTTCTGGTGCGGCGTCCACAGCACGGTGCCGTTATGGAAGACGAGCGCCTGGGTGTCGCGGATCGGGGTCTCTGTCTCCGCCCTGGGCAGACGAGAGCGGAGAATTACTCGGGTGGTTATGTGTTAGTTTTTTTTCAGACTGCGCATAGTCACTGTTTGAGCTTTCCACACATAGAGTGGAACGTTCAATGAAGACCACCTCTCTATTGAGACCACATATAAAATATTGTGGTTTATATTTTCCTTCTTTGTAGATGCGTTTATTAAAAAACAGCAACTTTTATTTATTTTATTTTATTCAAATTTCGGAGCTTTAACACCCTGTTTACAAATAAACAAATATATACTCTAAGGTGGTCTTAATAGAGAGGTTCTACTGCACTACCCCTATTGATAGACATTCTCTCCATGTTGTCGCCATTCACACTTGAAATCTCAAGCAGGCAGGGAAACTGTGCTGTTTTATGACTGAGCGTAGACTAAGCTCAATGCTAGTAACGGTGGTAGGAATACGGGTCTATGTTTATACTGAGGTTTTTTAAACACTACCAAGTCTACCATCGGTACGTATTTTGTAACATGTTTACTCCCGGGTGCACTGTTCACACCAGTTTATTCTATTCATTATAAACGACCCTCACAAACTACATTAGAAACAGTTGGGTGATAAATGATGATTTAAGTGGCATCAAATATAAAGTTGATATAATTTCCAGTTTTAGAAAATATTACAAACGTATTACATTGCCTATGAAATCTCACATTCATATTGAACATGCACTAGGCGCACACTTACGTATTGTATAACATGATATCGGGTATCCATAGTAACTGAGCATCCAACTTGGTGACTGTGAGACCCCCGTAGTCTTCAGGCGTCCATTGGAGATACTCATCAACCCACTCCTACATACGAGACAATGCACTTGTAGCTTTAGGAAAAAATGCTTGAGGCAGTAGTAATATTACTGAGTGCTTGCTATCTATAGTGTCATATACAGGTTATTTCTTTTGTGATTGCTATTATATAATTACTAATCTTCTGTGTTAATAAACACTATATGTTGATTTACATCAACATTAATAAATCATAAGATATTGCATGTTAATAGCATGCACTCAATGTTATTAGACATAAAGATCCATAATTACCGCATGTGGGGATGTCATTTATCAAGTACGATTATAGCAATAAGGACCCAGCATTCGTAGTAGTATATATCTAATCTAATCTAATCTAACTTAGTCTAATAAACACAATAATAACGAAGCCGGAAGCCAACTATTTTTGAACGAGATGCTGAAAGACTAGCTATTTATAATACATGAAAATACTGTGTGCAATGATAATAAATCATGAATTATGTGGAAAAAGCACAAGTGAAAATACTATATGCAGAGTCCAGAAGCAAAGAATACTAAAACCACCTTTCAGGACCAACCATAACTGCTTCAGGTGGTTTCAAAAGACACCTTGTCTCTTTATGATAGAAGTTCAGGATCACACAACAATAGTCTCATCAATCAAACATGCATGCCTCTACATAAAAAATAGCTCCTAATTTCAGGTTGCACCGTACCATTTTGGACCAGAGGCTGAGCGACAGCGCCTTCTCCTTCTCGTCCAGCTCCATCTGGATGAGGCCGATGCCGAACTTGACGCGCACGGTCTGCGTGACGTCACGCACGGGCCGGCCGTGCAGCGTCACAGTGTCGTAGTTGGATAGTAGGTGGCGCAGCAGGCGCTTCTCGGCAGACATAACGCGCCCGGTGACGCGCGGCGGGCTGCGGCAAGGAGACGTGGTGAACGGTGAGCTTATATTTGACAGGTAGATGCAGGTTTTTTAAAGGGGGGGTTGGTGGTGAGGGGTCGTAAGTTTGTGCGACTAATCAGCCTCGAACCATTGGCTGTATGGTTATGCGACGGCGATGTGTAGATAAATCGGTCGAACTATACCCATTATTGGAAGAATAGGAGCATTGTTCAAAACTAAACCATGTGATCATTACCATTTGTTGGTCTGTTTGTCTCTGTTATATTGCATGTATTTTTCATTTCATACAATTACAAAAAAGTTGTTCATACAAGTATTCTTGATTTGCGCGAATTCGGTCAATGACATGTGCCAATTAGATGGAGGATCGCATGATGATCATCACTGTTATAAATTGGTATTAATGTATTGGCATTTCCAATTTTGTGTCTTGTGTTCTACCTATGGATGATGATGTACGGCACTAATTTGAAACCACTTATGGGTTATGAAGAATCACATCAAGGTGAGTCGAGCACATGAGGATTGAAAAGGTGACATACGCCATACAATCGACTTATCATCATTCATATAATTATAAGCATATGACGTGTGCTGAGGATTTGATTTAGCTGACTGGGATTGTATTGCTTCATGAAACGTGTATTATTCTGGCTGTTATTCTAGTGGATATCCTTATTAATCCACATAGCAGAATTTACACTGTTACTTATTTGTAAACCGACTAAAACATAGCTAAATATAATGGCATAGTTGATGATTTGCACTAGAGCAACAAAGAAACAGTTCTGTTTAGAAAATATGCGTGACCATACATGATTGACAATAACAACATTCATTGGCCATGCGTATGTTATGTAGGAATGGGCCAACATCTGATGTGGATTATTTCATGTTAAAAATCATGCAAACCCACATGCCCATCCTAGTAACCATCGCACGTTGCCTGTTTCCGGTATTACCTCGCTACAATATGGCGATGGTGGGTGATATTTGAGCACCGGGCAGCCGGAGCCACAGCCAGCACCCATCCTATTGCCACATACAGCCAGGCGACTCCCATCCTGTCAGAGAATATTTCCATGGTGACACATCCGCTAATTGTTACTATATTTTGGCATTCATCACAAAATCCTAATCAGTAAGCACTGCTTTTTTGTGGTTTGCTACTAATACTACGGTAGTAGTACACCTCCACTTTTCTGACTAATATAAGGAAGTGTTAAAGGTCAGTACTATGTGCAGCAACACTGGTTGTGCGCAGATGGAATCTTATTAGCTGAGCTTGTTTTATATCCTACTTGGACATGGCTGTCTGATGAAATGTCGCAGAAGTGGTTGACTGTATGAAAATCAAGTTATTCCAACAAAACAAATCACCACAAATCCGTTCACATCAAGTCACACAGCCGTAGCACGCATCTGAGAAATGATGGCAGTTGCTCATTCTATCAATATTAGGTTCATATCGGTCTTACGAGCAAATATAGACTGGGGTAGAGTTAGCCGCCATCCAGTGGTAAAGTGGTGTGTATGTAAGTTTCAGCATACTCTTAGTGGTGGAGATTAAGAATGATAGTGATTATTATTAGTAAATGATATGCACTGGCAGATCCAGGCTTTTTAAGCACTTTAATGGGTTTCATACGCGCAATCGATGGCGGACAAGCCAAAACCCTTTTGAAAATGGTGGGAAAAATTGGGGTTAGGGGTTGCCTGGATCTGCCTATGCTATGGATATTATCATCATTTACGAATCTATGGTACTGTAGAATTCTACAATAAAGATGTATTTGTCCTAAGGCAGATATTTGTTCCAAGTAACACCATTGTGTATGATTATTACAGTGGAATCTGTCCATGTTGACGCCGCACATTGAAAAACAACTGTCGTGCGTGGACACCTTTCACTTCTACCTTTCCCTGCATGCCGCCTATAAATTGAAGCTCTCCTTTAAGGACACCTGTCCTAGATGCATGTTTTTACCTCTCACGAAAGTGTGACATGTTTCACTGTACATGTGTGTCTATCTTAAGGTACACTAAACTGTACATATACACCAGCGCAATAGCATATCCTTGCGAACTGTTTCTTTTCCTTTACCAAATCCTTTGGGTTATAGAGCAATAACCAAGATCGCACATATAACTTAGATGAAGAGGTATAAACATGTATACCAATTTCAGAAGATATTTGCTCATTTTATTCCACCCGATTGCCTTATATTGGTTTACTTAATAGTTAGTTTAACTTCCAGGTAAATCATTTCGCACAAGATTAGTATCGCACTAGTTTCATTTTGACTCAAATTTCTTGATTTTTCTTTAATCATTATAAAAAGCATACAGGGTAAATAATGAAAAAAGCTAATAGAGATCCGCTGAATATGGGGGGCCTGCTGTGTTTCTATTTTTCATTGATGTAAAAGGAAGCGGATATTTCATAATTTTGTATAATTGACTGCATTTCTAAAACAAATTGTAATGACTAGGTGTCTTGTTTAACTTCCTTTCAGAGAAATGTAGCGGTTGTCATTGGTTCCTTACTTTGATACCATTCAGAGTGCTGATTGATGATGTTGAAAATGCAATTTTCTCCACCAGCATGACATGGTGGACCGAATGGTGAGTAATGCCTAAAAATTATACCATAACGGTCACAATGAACATGTCACGAGTTTGCGGTTAGTGAATCCCTTTCCGCGGCACTCTAATAGTATGGCGCTATAATTGTGCCTACATGCGGAGATTCGAACTAGTGAGTAGTAACAATATCATTTCGGTACCTATGATAGTGACCTTGAGTTAAAAACGACAACCTATAATTATATTGCTTGAAATCGCGAAAACATATTCAAAGATTTTGTGGGGGTTCTATATTGACAGTGTTTAATAAGAAGAAAAAGAAGAATGGGATACTACGTGTACATCTATGTGTAAATTGAGACCAAATGATACTTTGAATATACAATTGTCATTGACTTGCGATGCTACCAGTATGCAATCCTCCATTTGTGAGTAGACTGGGTCCATCCATAATTGTGATTGTGTGAAATGGGTGCAAATTGGTGTAAACCTCTGCCATACAGGATTGGCAACAACCAAGTGCCAGAACAATTATCTAGTCTGAATGTATCATTTTGTTCTAATCATACGCACACACAGTAAGGATTATATATTAAGAGTAATTTATGCAAGTGTATCATTATAATAGATTTAGGATACGTAAAACTTTATCTTAAAAAGGACATTGAACTATTTATGTGGCACCAGCTCAATTTGTAATTGGTCAATTTTGCCACGGGGATCATGACATTTTATTTTTTATGGAACGAAAATGATATATGCCTTTGGAAGTTTGCTCAGATATTATGATAAAATCGGTGTTCATAAGCTGATGTGCGTAAATGATCATCAGAACATGAGAATAGAGGTGACAAACAGGATTTCCAGACTCAGTAGAATTCTATATACATCTAGGATATAATTCTGAAATAAAAGAGATGACGAAACATGCTAGACTCTTGTTTAAAGACATCATCAGACTAGAATCCAAACACAGGAGTGTGAGTTGTCGAAATTTGAAATAGAAGCTCTAAGGCCCGGAAATTCGCTATTGTGATCTTAGCTAGCAGGCATGTCTAAGGTTCTAGCGCAGTTATTTAGTGTGTCTGGCATTGGAGCGAGACATGACGATGATTTTACCGATAGAATGGTACGTATCATGAGCGCTTCTTCATTTTATTCTCATTTTAATCAATATTTCAACAACAAGGAATAAAAGTGGTTTGTATATATATATAACACTTCTGGTGTGCTCCAATGACGGAATGGAATGCTGAGACACCCAATCGCGACACAATGTTTTTGCGTTCGATTTCTGGCAGGAAAAGGGGGGGGGGGGGGGGGTTGACTAGTGGTAGTACTTTTGAGGGGTAGAAGAAGAATCTTTGCTTCAATTTGTACTATTACAACTTGCTGACTAGATAGTCATCTTATCCCATGAATAAGTTATGCATTAAGAGGGAAGCCTAGTACATTTTCATCAATTAGGGAAAAAATTCTCATAATCATGATTTTTACTTCATTCATTTACAAAAAATAGCCCCACTACATAAACTTTTTTTTAAAAATATTTTTTAAACACAAAATATTCAGAAATATAGACATATCTCTAGGTACATAAATAAAAACAATCAGCCACATGTCACTTCTGTAAATCCTGTGGTTCTATCTTATATTATTTATCAACATCGCTCCAGCCTTCTTTTTTCATTTTGTGGCCTTGTATTCAAGCAATTGATGAAAATACTAACATCATATTTGAGAATGTGTTTTCATATTTGAGAATGTGTTTTCTTCTGTCATGAACAATATTACAACAGGTACAAGATTTTACCAAGTTTATGCTATAATCCAATGTTGTCAATCCATTTTTAAATCCATTTTTTTGACTCAACAAAGATGCTTATTCCATTGATTGGATTATAACTGTATCTACCACTTCTTTTTATAGAATGTTAATTCAACAGAAAACTATTTATGCAATTTCTTGAAATCTACAAATATCATGAAATTAATACGCAGTAATACTGTTGAAATGAGGTCTGATGTACAGTGAAACCTGTCTATGTAGGCCCCTCTATATTTAGGAGACCCATATTGTATGGACACATTTCTCTTCTCCAATTACTTCAGTGTCATATTGAGAACCTCTCTGTTCAGGACATCTGCCTTACATGGACGATTTTCATTTTTTGCAAAGGTCTCCACAAAGGATAGGTTCTACTGTATTTCCTTATACTACTTAATGGCTTTCATAATCCCTTTCAATAGGGTATGACTGTATTCCAAGAGTGCAGTGAGGCATAAATAAAGTCTAATGTGAGGCTACCAACATTTCACAGTATCACATACTGGTTTGTCTGATGATCTGTTTGGGTTTGATAATTATCATCCTCCAATTTTTTATTGCTCTTTACATACTAAACAAAGTTAAAGATATGTGCTTGTTCCTTGAATCAACTTTTCATGATGGATATAATTTTGTTATATTCTTTGATCAATGTGATGTGATGTTTTCTGGAGCCAAAAGTAGTCCGTAATCTCCTTCATGAATATTCACACACATAATGAACTACTAATGAGCTGTGGAAAGGCCATTTTGTAATATCTGTCATAAAAGCTGGAATCATATTTGAAATTACTATTTTTGCATTAAAAGGATATATTTAAAAATTCTAAGGCTGGGGCGATTTAAAGAAATATGTCCTCTATACAAGAGATGTGTTTCTATCTAATGACACACCATCAGTGGTTCAGTATATGTACCTAAAGATGTGGTCATTATTTCAATAAAAATGCCTTTTAAAAACATTTTTTAAAAAATTTCACTTCTGAAAAAAATTGAGAAAAAATCTTAAATCATGTTACACCAATGTTTATAAAAATCATCTATATCAACTAAAAATTAGAAAAGTAAAAAAAAATGTTCTAGGCTTCCCCCTTAAACATCCGGTATTACGTAAATTATTGTCTTAAAACATGCTGCTCTTCATTAGTAATCAACTAAAAGGTGAAAATTGGTTGAGTATTTTTTTATTTTTTATTTTTTCCTCGTTTATTCTGGACTTATTATTCAAATCACAAGTTAAGATTACTCAAGAATTCGGGGGATATTCAGCAGTGTAAGACAGAAGGCCTGATCACAATGCAAACAGCCGACATTTTCAGTTGTTCCATGGGCTGCTCTCAATGTAAAACCTGCCTTACACATAGGCGACAATATGCGAATCTGTGCAACGCATGAAATACGATTTTGGCTAGGTTGTGTACATGGGCGTATTTAGGCGACATTGAACGTAGTAAAAATGCTTGTTACATTCGCTAATGTGTAAAGCAGGTTTAAGAATTGAACAAACAAAAATGAAGAATACAGAAATTGCTGTTTTCTTTTTATTCATTTTGATGTGATAAAACGTAATAGAGAAGATGTCTTTTTTCAAATATCATGTGTTTTGATATGACAAAATCTGATGATGATTATCTAGAATGTCCCTCCCCTGATACATTGATACTTGATATACGTACGACATATTATGAAGTAATTTACGTTTTGTCAATGTTTAAATAGACAATTAATAGACAACAGTAAATGTATATCAGATATAATTATCACAACGTTGGGTGAATCAGTATAACACCATCTTTTTATTTGAAATAATGAGATTATTTCTACCTGTTAATAAATACGTACAAGAGTTTTGTGGACCTGTTAGTTATATTGTGATTTTTATAGAATTATAGATCAGTTAAAAAAGATATCTGGTGGGCCAACTCGAGATTGTGCACTCGTTTTGTTATTCACTGTTTTGTACTAGGCTACTTCTTAAAGTGTTACATGCATAACTTAAAATAGTAATGAATTACAGATCACTGGCAAATCCAGTTTTTTTTCAAGTGTGGGGGGGGGTGTTGAACTTCCCCAAAACTCTTTACCAAAAATGGCACTTTTTCCGTGGTGGGAGGCGGGAGGAGCGTAACCTAACGTATTCGCCTTTGAGTGTTTTCATCCTTGATTTGGTCGACGAGGTCGACCAAACCCAGCCACATATATTTGGTTAGGAGGAGCGTACCTCTGGCAAATCATGAATTTGATGATTTTTTATGATAAGACTATTACGTAAACAATTTTGATGGTATCAATATACTTCGCACTATTCGATAGGTGAGTAGATACTCTACGACGATATTCATCACCCTCTGTTTGGTCGTGACGACAACCCAGTATGTCGGTTCTCCCATCGAATGCTGGATGCCGCAAGAAAGTAGCGGTAAGTGTGTTTACACAGTCACAACCTTTGCAGTACATTGTGATCTATTGTTATTAATTGATGAATATTAATTGATGAATATTGATAAGCTGAACCATAAAACAGACAATAAAATTTGAGTCATCAATACCACTAATCATACCCTTTTATGAATCACTGTTCAAATCACCGATGACAATAGATTGAGCTTAAGAAATTGAATTAAGATGGCTTTCAAAGTCAAAAGAAACTTATCAAGCTTTCAAGGACAATTTAAAATATTTCTTTTTACCACTGCATTCGGGAGTTAATGTGTAATCGTTATTATTTTTAGTGTTTATTTTTTTCTTCCTGAACATCGCACTTAAATTCCTATTTTAGAAGTAGTAGCTCTATATAAATGTTGTGTTGTATTGTATTGTATTTGTGTATGGACAAGTTGCACTTTAACAAACTAGAAAAAGCTACTTAAAGTCATAACACTATGACATAGTTACAACAAATGCTGTCTTATAATGGAACACAGAAAGTTATGCAATAGTGTTTTCCAATTTCATGTTGTCACGTACATGGTTGTTACAAATATTGAGAAACAACGCAACCTAATGCCCTGACACATTTCCCCCTGCATATTGGACAGGTGATAGAGCCAAGTACATCAATGCCATGTGTCTAATCTCGCCGACATACATGGTCCGTTTCACGGAAGAGATTCCCAGGAATCCTCAACACCACATCAACTTTTATGTTTGGGTGCCGTTCATCCTGCTATGTTGTGCTCTACTTTGCTTTCTACCAAGCATAATATGGAAAGGTCTATATAAGGTATTTTACCGGTTTAACCATGAATTAATTTCATTCTAACTAATTTGCAATTCAAAGTGACTAGGATAGCCATGGCATAGCATTTGCAACCCAACACCATCCAAATATGTATGTAAATCCATTTCAGACAAGCACGATTCAATTAAATTAAATAGCACATTTAATGCCATGCATTTTCTTTGTTATTAGATGCACTTTACACAATTATAATCCTCGATTGTACAAAAATGCAAAAATGCACAAATTAATATCACAATTCACTGCTGACTCTATGGTGTCACGACTGCCTGCGAGGTATTTTCTCTGGCCCCTTTCAAAGACAGTCAGTAAAAATACATGCAATTATAGCTAAAACTCCCACCAACCACCAGCCACCCATCGACAATTGAGTCATATTGCATGCGCACTGCTATCATCAGGGCGTGGGCTTCAACGTGCCCAGCATCCTGGAGCGTTTGCAGAACAGCCAGAGCCTGAGCCGCGACAAGCGTGCGGACGCCATCACGTACGTGGCCGACCACATCGACAGATACACGCAGGTACTGGCGCCGCTTGGGAAGTCGTCTGTGACGGTTATGCGAAGAGTATTCTTGGTTTTCTATATTTGAAAATTTGACTAGATTACAAAAATAAAATCTTGACTCAATAGGTACATATATGTGTGTGTGTCAAGGAATGACCGGTACTGCGGCGTTTATGCAATGTTTTTGTGTGTGTTTTTATGTGTTTTTTTTGTCTGGACAAGGAAGCTTATTTGTTATTTTTGACACCTTAATTTGCCAAACAGAACACGTGTTCATGGACTGCACATTTTCATATACAATTGTGTCTACATGGACAGATGCTGCACTTTTCAGAAAAAAATAAATAAAAATAACACACATTCTGTTTCTGTTGCAGTGCTATGCAATGAAATGTTGCAGAGGCAAGAATTCCAATTGGTTTTGTTTGGGAAAACGATCAGGAAATTACCTAACAAGTAATTATACTATTTATCATTTATTCGCGTACAAAAAAATATTTCAGAAGATACGGTATGTAAGAGATGTAAACTATTTCGTTATTTTCACTTAATGTTAACCAACAACAATCTAATAAAGAAGAAAGTAATTCCCAAGATAAAGTGGAAAGTGTTGTGAAAATTTGCGCACATAGGGCATGGTCGGCAATTTTGAAAAGTAGCCGCCCTGACACAACCTTCCGGCCATTATGTTCCCGTTGAGAAGGCTAAATAAATAGATTGCCCACTGCGCAGCGAACATTTGAAACCAACAGACCCTTCCTAAAAATCATATGGCACTGGGCCGTCGGGTAGCCTCTTGTTCGTACCCTGATTACATACATGTACATGATTTTTACAATATTTTCTGCAGCCTGCTATTTGTGTATCAAGTTCCTGTACGCGGCTATCAGCGTGGGCCTCATATTCATCCTAAGCTGGTTTCTAGACACCGATTTCCATTGGTATGGGATGGAAGTATTTCTTGGGTAGGTGAAAAACTATTTGCATTTATATAACGTCAACCACTGCAGTAAATGCAGTATAATGCAGTATAATCGAATCGTATGGCTAAATGCGTGTCAGTAATGTATAAAGCCAAAGTTTTTTTACACCAATTTTCACATCTGAACCTGCTGTAAAATACATCGAGATTTATACGAAGCACCAAAATTGAAAGATCATAGCACAAGCATAGCAATAGTGGACCAGTGCAACTCAACATAGAGAATGGGCGATAAATACATTAAATACATTCATATTAGTTTTCAACATTACCGCACTATTGAGCATTCAGGTCAGATTCGGTCGTGCAAGGCGATGCACCTAGAATTACTGCATACAATGTAGTGTAATGAAACCCACCCACACCATATTTCTCTTTGATACAGTTTGATATCAAAGTTAATAAGTAATTGGTAAAGTATGGGGGGGTCGCCCTGTGCAAACTCCTTCATCTGCCAATGATACTGCTTATGTTTAATATAATACATTATTATCATCACCATAACCCGCCCCTCTCAGCTTGCTGTCTGGAGACCAGGTGCACCAGCTGGAGAGGTTCCCGCTCGTGACGATGTGTGATATTCAGGTAAATACACAGCAGACTCCATCTCTCTAGGATGAAAATGTAGCGTTATAAGTATAGTGTTTGGAGCAAATCAATGAAATCATTCTGTGCCGATTTAAAATATGTGGTATTTATTTTTTCAACGTTTAATTCGGTTTACATACAACTTAGCTTCAGACTCTTTTGTTTCCGCCTTTGGCCCTTTAATAAGTAAAGTTTAAACACAACTTAAGTTTAAAGTTTAAACGCTGTAATTGAGACCTACACGTTTTTAAGGGCTCTTTTGGCCAGTACATTATACTTTAATTGTCATCTACGTGCTCCTTGTAGGTGTTCCACATGAACCAAGTGCACAAGTACGTGGTCCAGTGCGCTCTTCCCATCAATCTGTTCAATGAAAAGATTTTCCTGTTCGTGTGGTTCTGGCTGATAATTCTGGCATGTTGTAAGCAATACAGTTTTTTTTACTTCTGGTTAAAACATCAATAGCGTACTATAAGATGTCCATTGCGTGCACACAACAACTATTGTATTATTGTCATGAATCTTAATGAACGTCTGCTACATATGTTCATAAATCGGTGCACACAATAAGTAACTGCATGTAGACGGGAAGATACTTGTCATCCCGATAACCTCTTTCACCATGCTATGATAGCAGTTTAGTTCATCGTCCACCATATATTTTCATCCACACAAATTACACGTATCAACGGTTTTCATACACTCGCCCGATTTCCAGGCACTATCTTCAGCCTCCTCAAGTGGACCTACAAGTCGCTTATCTGGTATCCACAGATAGCATACATACGACAGTGCCTCAGAACTATGCGCGTGGAGAAGACGAAGAACATGCGGGAACAGACGGAAGAGTTCACGTGCAAGCTGGTGCGGCGGGACTCGCTCTTCCTGCTGCGCCTGATGGCTCACAATGTGGGCGTGCTGACTACTTCCGAGGTAGTGACCACGCTGTGGCGACGCTATTACGGGTCGGACCTCGGACCTCCGGCCATCGCCCCCACCCTGTCGTCGTCGTGCCCCACTGCAGCCAGTCAGGATGAGGGTGGTTTTAGGGAGGTAGTCACGCACGCTTTGAACCACAGGTCTTGACCACCAGATGGGCTGGTGACAATGTCGCTGTGCTGTATGTGCCATGGAAGGGCAATGATTTGATTGGGTAGTGGGTGAGATGGCAGTATATATATAAATGGACGAGTAGGCCAGTCTGGTTGAGGGTCACCTATTTAAAACTAGGGGCAGAATTGGCTTTGCGGACATCTGAAAGAACGATTTTCGCCCTAAAAGTACTTTTGCTGCGCACTGCACCCGGACTCTGAGTTTTTGGCAGCAGGGAGGCAGTAAGGAAGCAGTACTGCCGGTGTGCCCTAGGTTTAATAATTGATGCAATTTGAAGTACAATGGGGCGGGAATGCTGTAGGTGTATACAGATTACGAACTGAAAACCAAAATACAATGTCCATCTATAGAATACAGCACAGTGGATAACTATGCAGCAGGACTCACGGTGCCTTGTTTTATAATTTTACTGCTCACTGTTACTTTTGTGTCTACAATAACCGGTAACAATTATTATCATTTTTTTATCAAACAACACGTCTATCCAACATGTGATCACGAGGGAAATTTTCATAGTGTTGCTACTTTTGTAGATTTTTAAAATAAGTAATATACTTTATTTAGTATGTACATGTGCAACTGTATGTTAAAAAGGAGAGATCACGAATAAATTTTTATATTGACATAACATTTTGACTTGAACATGAACTATTGAAGTAGAAGTTGTGCATAATTCAGTTGGTGAAGCATTAAATTGGTTGCATCCTATAATGTGACCAGCCGACAATGTTACATTTACGTCCTCGTACCCGGTCAAATTATGCGTTGGTTACATTACATGCATGTACGTCGAACCTGTCTATACTATGAGTATCTGCAATGTTCACAGAAGAGATGTATATACATCTACATAAAAGTACGATCTGTAAAGCTGAAAAATGCTGAAAATTGTGAGCATGCGGGTTGATTTGCGAGTTTTGTTAATTTTTAAGCCCCCAAGGAAACTGTGATGCAAAATATTTTTTGAGGATTAAAAACCAGCATCCACACTTGTAGTAAAAATGAAAATTCATGTGACATAATGTGATATTCTATGGGGTCTGTTGTATACAGTTTGTAGACAACATAGGATTTATCTGATTCCGTTTTTTTAACTTCCACATATAGTGAATTGAATCACAGTGTTTGCTGGTTTAATTGAGCCGCAGCAGGCCTAGGTCCTCTCATATTTAATAACAGTCATAAGAGACATAGATTCTATCCTTTAAATGCTATGATGCGTGTTTCTAAATTCAAAATTGTACCAAAATATATGTTTAATGTTTCGACAATGTTAAACATATATTTTGGAATAATTGTGTAATTTAGGAATACTCATTAAAGCGTGTAAAACGAGGTGTGTCTGCAATGACGTTCATTAAGTAAAGATGTCATAATTAAGTATTACATACATGGTACTTTTCTCAAATAATAATGATTGTGTAAAGTGCAAATAATGCAGTGTATATCACATTTTGGGTCATATTGAAAGAAAAATAAATAAATTAATATGATATTTTAAAGTATGACGTCTTATTGCCATTCTAGCTAGTGTTACTCTATTCAGAGTACATCTGACTCTCAAATGTGCATTACATCACCAAACTACCCGTGGGTGGTTAACCATTCTTCAACCGTTTGCTATGTGTTTGTAGATCAGCATCTTCCTCGCACCACAAAAGCACACACGTGTGCACTACCCCCGAAAACTCAAGCTTAGGGCATACCCGGCAGTGCGGACATTTTGAAATCACTTTTTCCATTGTCTGCGTGTCTACGGCTAATAACATAACTGAATAGCCCTACGTACTGGCTCGATCCGTGCTGCCAACCTATCGATAAGCCACTCCTGAGTTGGCGACATGTCAAACTTCCTCTCCTGTCTGCGTTCCAGCATTTAGACTGATCGATATGCGGTTCATGGTTTTCTGCATCTCAGGGAGTCTGATATCAATTTACTAAGTTCATGTAACTATGCATTATTCAAATACCCAGGCCTGGGTATAAGCGCATATACTGGCTGATTTCAACAATCTCATGTCACGTGATACAATTCATATACCAGGTCATTTTTTCAAATCTAGGGGAAACACAAACACACTAGCTGCTACTCTTAAATCACTGGGCTGACATGTCATGTCTGCTGAAGAATTCCACCACCAATTAAGTGCCCATTAAGAGTCATGATCAATCACTTTAGAATTGAAATAAACGTACACCATATATTTGCTTTTCGTACTTCACATATATGTGTGTGCTATCTAAAAACCCACCAGAGGCCAATAAATTATGTTCACGTACATACATACGCAACTCACGTGTCACAAAAAAGATAACCAGGATTCTTGGTTTAAAATATCTATTTTTCCTAGTGTCACCTACTTTACATCTGCCTAAGTTGATAAACAAAAAGACAGGCTTCATTTATGATACACTATGTCAGTACAACCATATACCTTTGATACTTGGGGACGGGATTAAAAGGAAATGGGAGGTGGGAAAAAGGGCCGAAGAAAATGCATAGGGATGTGGCAAGAAAAGATAAAAAGTGATGTGGGGAAAACGCCTTGAAAATTAGGGAGGTGTGCAATAAAGTTTATACAAAATTTAGTGGTGTGGGATTTTTGAACCCTTGTGATCCCCCTCCCCATAAATTGGCGAGGAGCAATTTACCGGTTTGTCAAGATACAAAATAATTTACAAATGTTTTAGACTGTCAAATTTCATGTTTTACGAGTCTTTTACGGGGAGAAAATACAACTTACATTTTTTTTATTTTTTATTCAAGAGATCGACAACTTTCTACATACTTCAAATAGAACTTGCAACTTCCTAGGCCCCACATAAAACTTACAAGTCGGTTACTGTGTAAAAAAAAACAGCTTACAACGCCGTGTAACACCTAGCTAGTCTTATAAACATGTAGATCTGTAGCCTTAATTGAACTCGAGTACTGGTACTTGAGATTTGTACCAGCCGATGTACCGCAAGAAAGCGTTATCCAGAATTTTAAACCATCCACACTCGCTGTTTCCTTTACCCTTAAAAATGTATTTCATTTTAAAACTGTAATCAAGCACATGCATCTGCCACCTGTTCATGTTACATTGCCTTCAGTGAAACAGATCTGTTCAAGCGTAGGAGACAACATAACATCGAAAAGTGATGCATTCGTTGTCAACCACCTTTTTTATTTCTTACCACAGTGGTTCGCATAAAAGCATTGCCGATATGAGCATACGTGCCAGTACATTTCAACAATGAGAATAAAATATAACTTGGCCACATTCATCAAACTGTCTTTGAATATTCCCAACCTATCCCCAAGTATTGATCTCACTATTCTGATGCGAGCATAATACACGAGCTAACTTCTACTAGAAATACTACAGACCGCATCTGCCAGGCATTGCCTACTGTAGCTGGCAAACTGTTTGAAAGTCACCTTGCTACAAACTCTTCGACAGTACATTGGACGCTCAAGAGATAGGACAGGACAATAGTTGCGACAAGTTCAATATGAAAGTTTTACTGAGTACCGTTTTGGCCATTGTGCTGTTCATTGCAGAATGTAAGTACTCATTTTTTTAACACTTAACTTTGTTAGAGGATGAGGGTGGTACTCTGAGTAGTGCTGTAATAAATATTGAAATGTCTTACCGCTATGAGTTACCGGTATGTCGGTACTAGCTAGTTGAGTACCAGTATGTATCATTTGAAAGAAGTGAGGAAATATGGCTGTTGGAATGGATTTTGGAAAAGTGCGATGTAACCCGTGGGTGTAGCATGGTAAAATAAGTTGCTTTAATTTCATACATGTGAAAGTAATAATCATATATAGATTTGAAAATAACTATTTAGTACGTATGCATGTTGGCAGAAACTGATATGGGTTTCTGATGTTGGTTAGTGGCCATTACACAGTAGATACTAACCCGAAAATCCTGGCCTACAATACGATAAATCTTCATTACAAAGGCTAGCTAGCTGTCTTAATGCCGAATGTATTTGGTTAAATAGAGACTAGAGTGGTGGGAACATATTTGCAGTGAATTCATATCTGCAACAATGTGGAAAATATTAAATTTGCAATTATCATTCAGACGTATTGCAATATATTAACATCTATTTCACCCATTTTATTTTTTCTAGTAATTTAAGAAGGCTGTAAGATAATAGTGTAGAGAACTTTTTTAAAGATATCATATGGCTAGTGCTAATGAAAGATGATAGGGATAAGTTTATTTTTGAGGTTGTGCTATCACCTGTAAGCTTGTTCACCAAACCTAACAACTTGTAGCTTCATTTAGCATAATGCCCCCCAAAAGTTGTAAAGAACCCTACATTGGTAAGTAAACACCCGGGAGTAAACATGACACATGCAGCTGTTCCTTGCACAAGACACTAATACGTCTCTTCTACAAAGAAACCATTATATAAAATGTCAGTTGTTGCAAGTCTTTGATCAACAGGGACAAATTCATGGACACTAATTGTTGCACCTCATGTAGGGGGCCTTTACACATGCCTGTATCCTTCAGTGCACCATATAAATTGCAAAGTAGATAATTGGACGTTTGCCCAAGAGCATGCAGGTACATTTTCAAGGTCATATTGGGGAAAATAAAGTTGCAGTCAAGGAAGAATATGGAAATAAAAACAATCCATTGCATTGTGACTAATGGGCTTGACCCATATAAGTCCCATTGTGGTAAATATGAAATAGTCACCGAGTGCAGGGTGACCATTTACAAGTTACAATATCAATGGGAGTATCTTAATTCAAAACCATGCGACCTATAGAGGGGTAAAAGGCAGAAAAGTACTAAATAATGGTCCCAAATGGACTGGAATTCAGAGTTTGGGTCCATATAAAAGAGGCACCAAGTGATTATCATTTTCAACTGACAAACTAAGTTTGAGCACCTAGCACAAACAATTCAACCTATTTAGGGGCAACAGTCTTTTAGATGGACCAAATAATGAAGAATGAACCAAAATACATGATGCAAGTGTTCAGACTTTTGAAAAACGGGGTAGTGTTTCTGCTCATGGGCAATCGTTCAATGAATACGTTTATTAGGTTCTGAACATTTCATATATAATTTCATCAGAAGAAAATGTAGCACTCAAGAGGGGTTCAGAACCCCCACCCCCTACCCCCACGTCCCCAAACAACACCTGACACCCCCTTAACACTGGCCTGATATATAGACCATTTAAATTGGGTTTATGAAAAATAGTTCCAAGTGATTACCATTTTCAAATTGACAAACCAAATTTGAGCAACCTAGCTCAAACAATGCGATCTGTAGCGAAGGTAAAAATCTGAATGGACTGAATAGTGACCCAGAATGAATCCTGGATCGTTTGGGTCCATGTGAATTGTGAAATAACACCGTTTTTATCGTACAAAATTACTTATGCATCAATCGCTGCTCTACTGATCTGTTTGTCATCAATTATTTTAGCGTCTGCTCTGAAATGTTGGTCCTGCGAAGGGAAAGGCCTGGACCATGATTGTCATAAGCCTGCGAATGAATTGGGACCAGACCTTGCAAAAAACGCTGCATTTAGCGTGATCACTTGCCCAGAGCCTGAAAATGGGACTGAGAGTCAGAGGGCAGCCTGTATGTGGAGCATGACGGTATATTCAAGCTATAATGGAGGTGAGACTTTGCAACTGTCATTCTGTCATTGAAATGTAAATGTGCTGATTTAGAATTTTAATCACCATCGCTGTAAGTATAACATTCCAGATCGAACAGATTTACATATACACCAAATCATAGGCAAATTATCTTTGCTATAGATATGTTTAGCAAGAAATAGGTATATTTATAGGCAAATCAGGGGATGTGAGTCACCCAGGCGACTTTCCTATAAGTATTTATTTCTTTTTAAAATATATTTCTGTATATTTTGTATCAGAATAAACAACTCATCATTTCTGACCTTGCTACATATACAACTGAGTCTATTAAGATAATATTTTGTGAGCAGATCACCATGTGTGCTCTTGTTTATTTTTGTGGAAACCCGTAAACAAGTATTTCCCAATCATTTGTGCACTGAACATGAGTTTTATCTATTCATAAACCGTCATCTGCACAGTTTTTTTGTAAAAAGCTAAATCATATCGATTAACATGGTCATTTAAATCAAAGACATGGTCAATTCTAAATGCAATGGTGTTTGTCCCTACCCAATAATCGTTTTTTCTGCTAAAGGCTTTAGCCAATTCTTCATGAGATCAATCTTTATTTACAGTATGTCAGAGTGGCAAATATATGAACAACTGAATATATCTTTGGGGGACCGAAAGTTCAAAATATGCATCCTTATGTTTGATGATATAATATGGTGTGTAGCTTGTTCCTAGACTGACCGACTATGAAATCAATCGGACATATGCTGATCAGCTTGTCCGACTGGACCACAGATTACTAAGCGCAACCATTGGTCCCACTGCTTCCTCCGTGTCATCACTCTCGCCACTGTCAACACCATACATTTTCTGAATCACTCATATTGGCAGCAAAAAAAAAATGATAAAAAATATGCTTTCTCATGTTTGAAAGACAAGGACAAGTGCAACAGCTGTTTATAACTGTAGATCACGATTTTGTCCCATTATTTGTAAACATGAGTTTTTAACATGTCATCTGCACAGTGCTAAAGCTCATTAGTCACCATCCTCACCATCCCATTTTTTGGCCTTTTTCAGACACTTGCTGGACCACAGATGGCGGCAAACTTATTGTGAACAGAAGGACAAGTTCAGCGTCTCATTAGCATCCAGGCCTTTTTTTCAAAGGTTTATTGTGATATTTTCTGCATTCAGTAGTAAAGACATATTGAGTTGAATTATCATTTTGAGTTGGAAATGATGTCTTCTTGGCATTAGTAATTTGAAAATTGTTGGTATTTAAGATTGATATTTAAGTATTTAAGACTGATCGAAGACTGATCGATTTTTAAGATTTATTTTGTAAAGTAAGGTTTTATTAAATTTAGCGATATATGCACAATTTGGTTTGGAGGAAACATCTCTTTTGTGTTGGAACTAATGAGTGTTATTTGCTGATAGCAGATGTAACTGAGTAAGAATGTGTGATTAGTGTTTAAGTTTGAATGATATATATTTCCTTAGTCTTCCAAGTGCCTGCGAGACATTAGATTTATAGGGCCTACTATGTGAGAACATTTAAGCTGCTTTAAAACCATAACTGAGCAAATATTGTGTATATAAGAAATGTTTTTGTACAATGTAAACAAGATATCTAACATTCTTCATGCTTTCATAAATCATGGTACATTAGTTTTGATGAGCTTAAATCATATGCAAGTCTCATACATGTAACTATGCAAAAGTCTTGATTGAAGAGATTTTTATGATGTTTAAATGCACCGTCCATGTATATATGACTGAAGGTGACATGAAATACCAACGCTTATACTCATGATATCATAAGGGTAATAAAGGTGCATACCCATTTTTCAGTATTGTAGCAAAAATGATAATCACAAGGGTTTTAATTTTAAAATGACCTTTTATAGCAGGATGTAAAAAAACGAACAAATAAAATTGAAACTGATCTTATTGTTATTGTCATGCATTTGTAGGTTTATCTTCATAATTTAGTAGCTGATTGCAAATTAAATAACAATGAAACTTGAATGTTTATTAAATCTTGTACACAATCAAACACAAATTATGCTGTGCAAATAATTTTTCATAAGAAATATTTTCTACTTTTAATTTAAAAGCTTTCTAATACATAGTACTAAACATTCTAGTGAATTGTTTTGACAACCATAATGAGTTCTTTTCTCAATCAGACAAATCGTGCCACGCTTTGTCACGATTTGCACGAATCCGATTTCATTTTAAAATAAAATATGGTTAAACTAACCAAACACTTCTATGAGTATACCAAAATGTTTATGCATACAATCTTTATTTCATAATCTATCTATACCCAGCCTCATACATACAATCATTTAAACCATTATGATAATAGGATAGCATGTGAATATATATATGAATAACTGAATATATATATTTTTCCCAAGTTTGCTTGTGGATTAAATTCTACTCTCACTGCTCCTACCACTGTATTGTATGTTAATACATTGATTGATTGATATTGTTCAGGAACTAATGTTCCTAGGATAGCACATGAAAGGATATATATATGTAATGCTTATTTCCAATGAGGTCCTTGTTTGTTCGGCAGGTTAGGTAACCAACTGACCCAAATGTGTACTGGAGGGATCACACTAGCTATAGTTTTCAAACTATGTGAGTTCTTTTACGTGCAGAGAGATGACTGTCCTCTACACGGGACACGCCTTTTAACGAGGCTTCCGAACCTCGGGCTTGGTGTCGTCACCGTCTTGTATGATATACTCAACAGCAGCAACACGCTGTGTGGAAATCGGCAGTACAGTGGCAGACACACGATGTAACTCTTTGGCACCACGAAGTCTGCTGTGGCCGGGGTGCGAACTTACAACGCAGGAAACTCCTGTTTGTTGGTCGTACGCGCTAACCACTGTACTAACGAGGACCATACACTGTTAGGAGCTTGCTTGGCAGAACAGTGAGAGTAGAATTGCATGAGAAGATATCACTAATTAAAAGCTAAATGTGTCATTGACAAAAGATTGTGTCATAAATACTTCATATTAAATTTAGTCAGAAAAAATGCAAAAAACAGAAGCCATATGACTACAATTCACAATTACTCTGCTGGGTACAGTCTTCATCCATACATGTAGATAGATGAAAGAAGAAAAATATCAAACTTCCGACAAAATATTTTTCTAGATTTTAAAAAGATGAAATAAATAATACATGTATTGCAAAATATATAAAAAGATTATCTAAAATTGACTTGTAGAATTTGATGTGGCTAACGCTACATTATGTAGTGTTGAGTTCGCCCAGCTGGGAAATTCCCCAAGGTTAAAGAAGGCGTAGCCATATGTGTTGATAGACAGCTGGAGCACCATTATACACACCAGGTTCATCATGATTCCAGGTTTCACCTAATGATATAAACACAATTAATGTCAACAATTCTCATCACAATATACCCAACATTTCCAATATTTCTTCTTTATCGATTGCCCTTTTAGATCATATGAATATTGGGAAATTTAAACTGATTGTACATGTACACTGATTCCACTTGACAGTGAAATAATGAAATCAAATTTCTACTGAATTGTTTCAAGAGCTATACTAAGGCCAACACTCAATATAAACACACTTTGTTGAAAAGCATGTCACTAAAATTTCTGTTCTACAACCCAACCTAAAAAGACAAGGTTTTTGCATGAAAAGTTTATCAAGGGACAGTCTCAGGTTCATAATAGCAAATGGAGTGGACTCTGGTAGATCCAGGGTTTTGGAAAAAGGGTGAGGGGCGCACTTAAGGGATCTCATGGGTTGTGCACACATGATCTACAGCAAACATGCCAAAATTCTCTTGAAAATAAGATATTTTGGTGGAAAAAGGGGGGAGGGGTTGCATGCCCCCAGGCCTGCGCCCACCTGAATCTGTCTATGGAGGGATACCTATTATATCATCAAACAGGATGAATCTCGACATACTTAACAAAGTTCGAAAAAGAGAAGCTAGCTCTGGAAAAGGATGTCTGGACTATAAATGCAATATATTCTCACCATGTCCATGATGTGCACTCCGCCATATGAGAAGACGATGGCATTTGGCGGTGTGGCGACTGGCAGCATGAACGCAAAGCTGCAGGATATGGCAACTGGGATCATGATGTATAGTGGGTTCACACCTATAGTCTCAGCCTATAAATAACACAGCAGCGAGCAAAAGTACTATGATGAAGATGTGAAGCAAATATTTTGTCAGTCTGGTTATTACAAAATATATGGGAATCATTGATTAATTCTGATCAATAGCTTTATTTAAGGTTTAAATACCTCTACTATTTCGAAGACTGTCAGCTCCGAGACTGTCAGTCCTTCTTGATCACGGAAGTGATGTCATTTACACGGAAGTAAACGACCTCAAAGAGGTGTTGTGTCAGTTCCATGATCGAGAACAACTGACAATCTTCAAAATATTGGAGGTGATTAAATAAAACTATTGATAAGAAGGATTAGTAATTCTGTCATGAATACAATCATAGCTAATGAATTTGTTCAATAATCGACAAGTTTGCATTGTGCACATAACTGTTAAACTTGACTTGTTTGCTTTATGTATTACATACTTAAAAAAATAACTGATCTACATAGAACCATATAAATAGACATTATATAATTTGTAATAGAACTCTGTCATATATGTCAACTGTATACTGGTAGAACTCTCTATATATACTTTCTAGTACTCTGGGCCTTCGATCTAGTTGAATGAAATTACACGTTCATTGTACTAAATATCTTGGTGTATTCTTAAAATAAGATGAAAGTAAAATGATCCCTAATGATGAAGATGACCTAGTCCAACATACATCAATAGATATTTGTATTCCAAGGGCAATTCTTTAAATGCAAAGTTTAAGAATTCTTCTGATGATACTACCATCTCAGAGACTTCCATTTATTACAACCCAGGGTGGTTATAGAAATATGAAACGAGTTTCACATCCCTCACTGCAAATCGACAAATGCAATGATCACGTACAAGCCCAAGGGCTTTTAGATTGAACATCAGTCAATGCGTCTTTTTTTACTCACATATCCCGGTACCTCTTTTCTCAACCGTCTTTCCCACATGGCAAGACCTTATTTACCTTATTACCCATATCCATATTTTTGGCCTTTTTCCTACAACTCATTTTTAGGAAGCATTTTGTCCTACATCTCACTTCTATATAACCACTCCTAGCCAACACTTTGTGCTACATCACTTCACATTGCGTAAAAGATATATCTAATCTTTTCAGATGCAAATATGACACTCAATACTGCCTTGTGTGCTTATAAAAAAGCAAAGAAAATGTATCACTTTGTGAAAAGAGAAGCTTACATATTGTGCCAAAGACCCCACCTCGAGTAAGTGATAATCCGGTTTGATAAGTTTGTGCAACTCACCAGCTCAGCGAGTATGGGCAGGAAGATGGTGGCGGTGGCCGTATTGCTGGTGATTTCTGTGAAGAGTGCGGTGACCAGGCTTAAGCACATGACCAGAGCCCACACCGGGATCTCTGTGAAGTTGCTAAACACAGCACCAATCGCAGTCGACAGTCCTGATTTCTGGAATGAACAGTTGAATTTTAATTTATTGCATTTTGAGCTTCCCTTTTTGAAAGCAAGATATCTATAAAAATGCAGCATTTCATAATAATAAAGAATATACAATTATTATGTAGATTGTATATAAATACTGTCATTTAAAAGAATAATTATTAAAATTCATTGCACTTTAATATCGAGTCTTGGGATAATCGGTCGGTTTGACTACCATATGCATTTTTCTGTAAAGCTTCACAGCTTCATACATTTGAAATTATGCGTGCATGTGATTAATGTTTAACATGTCACATATTTGGTTTACATATTAGTTAAAAGCTACCAGTCTACCAACCTCACATGCATCAGCGAGGGCAAAACTGCCACCTAGGACAATGATAACAGACCATGACATCTTCTTATGCACTATGTCCCAGTCGAGTAATGCGGGGACAGGCTCTGAAGGAGCCGAGTCTGTAAAAGATCAAGATCTTTTACATACAGATAATCGATATTGATAAAAGTAAAAGATAAAGAGATACCTAAAAATCACGACAAAAGTCAATGTTCAATAATTTTATCCTTAATGTCAGTCCAGATTTCATGCATTGTACATGTACATTGTAGCTTTGGTTTGTTAAATATTTTATATGTCAACTTAAGCGTTCGTATATATGTCATAATGCTAAATCAAATATTAAACCAATATCAATTATGGTTAAAGTTTTACTAACAATATGCACCCTGTATTCTAATATAATTCAAACATGTCTTTTTTTCTACCTCAATCGCACTTGTACAAACTGCTCATTTCATGAAATTCTGTTAATTTGTGAGGGCATAATGGACATTGATAACTTTATTATAAACTGACCATCATCATCATTTCTGCTATACATCAAAATCTATTAACGAATCATTTTTGTGAAATTGTATAAGCTTACATTGTGCTTATGAATATATGATAGTTGAGATTTGTCATTTTAGTCTACTACATACATGTACACTGTATATACCATAGTCCAACAGATTGGAAACTTGAAAAATTTATTCTTGAGTCACCTTTGCAAAATTTGGTAAAGAACAGATCTAACCTATACTATTGAAATAGTTACCCTAGGATATGATTGCTCTTCTTAAACCCATTTTAAATTAAGAACTATGAATCCTGAGACATACACACCATGCAAAATGGTGTTTCATATTATACCTGTCTTCTTCCTGAAGCACCAAAAGGTAGGTCTCCTTGATGGTACAATGAACAGCAGTAACGATATTGTCACACCTGTAGCAGCATCCGTCACATACCTCTCAAAACAGGATTTTATATTGTACGATATTTGCAAACTACTAATTCATTGATGTTTTCCAAAGCCAGAGCAAAGTTGATATTTTGCTGTTTTCAAGGTATATGAACCATATGAACGTGCAATATTTATATCCACAAATGCAACGCCAATTTTTTACATGTTTTTTCTTAAATGCTAAAAGCACTAAGCACACTATAATGATCTATAATATGGATATCAACACTGCAATCAACTTACCCCTTTGTTAAAAATGGTAATGAACCCCAACCAGGGAATGTTTCTGGTTCTCTACTAAACCACATCAGAGCCAGGACAATGAAATGGATCAACACTGCAATCTCTGCAAACCTGATGAAATAGATGGTACAATATTGTGTAGCTACTATAACACTGTATACGACATTCAATCTTTGCTGTAAATGGGAATGAAATATGCTCTAATTGAGCACTTGAAAAGACTCATCTTATTCATGTGTAATAGAAGTGATGTTGAAAATGGCAGGAATGCTTTTGTACTATGATAATATGTATGAGGACTTGCAAAATAGGGTTCTTATGGGAATCTAATACAACACCAAAAGTGCATTCATGGTAAATATCAGCACAATACATCACTCTATTATGCGATATCTGGACCGTTGTCTCACGACATTGTACATTGTACACGTATATATTTAGAATGTCAATGACTAGGCGTACTAATAACAAAATGTAGCAAGTTGGTAATTAAGATATGAAGAGTAAAAGTCTAGTGTATATGTCAAAAATAAAAATTCTCACATCATATGCAGTAGCTATTATACATAAACACTATTCTCTACACATTCTAAATAAGTATTTTACATTTTTTTTGATAATGAAATATTAATCATCAGAATGTGTGTTTCCCAAGCATACTTGTGTATTCAATTCTATTTCACTTTCTGTTCTCTTGCTACAGAGAACAGAAAGAGAGAGAGGAATAGAAGTCATTATTGGTTGATAACTTATAAGTAATCGTAAGCTGCACACATTATAAAGAACTTCCTTGATTTTACTTTATCTGGACCAAAACCCATTGATAATGGCGTTGCACTGTGATGTACTCACGTAGTTGGGCCGAGTTTCTCATATTCTTTCCTTACCACCTTCTCCGCACTTGTGTCCTTCTCACCTCTCTGTTTAATGCAGCATGTGAAAATCTCCCTGGAGCAAATGACAAATTTATAAACCGTAAAAAATTGGATGTACCTCATCTAAAGCAATTGCCCCTTGTAGAAATGAGTGATTTTGTAATTATTTTTGCATTTCCTCATCATTCTACAACACATACAGGGCTAATACATCTGGTTGGTGCTCAAATTCAACTACACATTCAAGTGTACCGCACTGAGATTTCATATTGTGAAAAAATGTAAAATTATGTTATTGAACATTGATAAAAGTAAGCCAACAGAAACCTTAGAATTGTTCCAATTTTTTTAATTAATCAAATCATTGGCTTTGGTGCCAATAGGTATAAGTACTAAAAAAGAACTACAATAAAACTGTGAGTAATGGCAGTCTTTATTACATCAAGAGCACAAAGCGTGCGTAACTTTAAAATGTCATTGTCGTCAATTAAGTGAAACAATGAAACAAGGCTTTACAAATTGACATTTTGACAAGATTCAGGATACTAAACAAGATTTGTATTTCCATAAAAAGTACATAAACCAACGGCAACTGCATCATGAACTTTGTAGAGACTTAGAATGTGTGAGAGAGAACGATGCATTTGCCTTTACATGTAATTGTCAAACATATCTTATTGTGTTAAGTAACATGGGCCCCAGCATCATGGGAGCGTGTGTGTGGTATGTATACTGCATTGATTTACCAACATTATATAATAGTACAATCAGTACTGTAGTATACATACTGCACATGCCGTTCCATGATGCTGGGGCCCATGTTAAGTAACATTGAAAAGATTGACCATGTGAGTGCAGAAAATTAATAGTTATGATGCATTATTTTTGTATCAGACAAGTCGCCAGGACAAGGGGGATGTGATAATTGCTTGAGCTATGGGACAGTTTGACTTTTTACTATGCATATCGCATTTTATTTGTCACACATTGTGTTCAGACACCTGGTAGTTTATAAATAGCCAGTTATTTTATCACTAAATGCACAATGCTACATGTACATGTACATGATTTATAATTACTTAGTTTTGCTTTTCCAGTGGTGCTCCAAATCAATATAACTTCAATCAAACACTATGCGTTGTATACAAGACATTCAGAGCATTGTCCCTAGCCTTAAAATCTCAGATAGAATCATACAGCCTGAATCTTGTATGTCCCAGAACATGCATGGTACAGATTTCAGGTTATCAAGCAGTCCTGAATCATGATAACCACTCACATGTCAATGTGATATAAAATCAAGTCATCTCTGGAATGTGTAAATTGTATTATGTCAAAAATGCTAGTGCATTTTATTTGGTACCTCTTGAAGTCTAAAAAGGGACACGCCACTTATCACTTTTTGTCACACACGAAGAAGCCTTGTCTACATCTGCACTTACCGGGGACCTAGGTGGGTGACTGCAAGCCACAGCCAGGCAAGAAGCAATGACAGGAGCATGTTGGGGAAGGCAAATATAAACCACGAACTGAAGTTCACACCATTACTGGGCCCATATATCCTGTAAACAAAAATCTATTTGCCAAGCTATTTCTGTCAGTATTGAAAAGTGATGAATACATTGAAGCAACAAATGTGAATATTCATAAACTTGATCCAGTTCTCAAAAAGGATGTCAAATGAATTCATTATGATAATAAGTTACCAATATTGGTTTGTTGATACATTGTATGTCTGATTTGCAAGTTATTCAGATATGAAACCACAAAATCAAGTATAAACAATAAGGGAATCACAAGCGGGTCTTGGTACTTTTCAGGTGAGTCAACACACTAACATCCAAGGATGTATGTAGTACAGCCTGTCTAATGTTACCTGATTCAAGTTATACCCTTAATGTAAATGTAAATGTAAATGTGGTCTTTTAAAGTCATGATTCTAGCGTTCTCAAGATTTTACATTCACACCAAGTCATTGGCATCCTTGTCACACTATACCTTTCTCAATATCCCTGCTGACGTAGCCACTCACAGTATCCTTCGCTTGCCTGACTGAACCTATTTCGTTACCCCTCTACAGGTTGCATTGTTTGAGCTAAGATGCTCAAATTTGGCATGTCAGTTGGAAATGGTGACCACAAGAGCCCTATTTCACATGGGCCCAAACGGTCCATATTTGGGCCCATTTGGGCCCATTATTAGGTCCATTTTACTAGTATTCAATACGCTTTAGCCAGTATGGAAAAATCAATATCATAAGGCAGCAACATTAGTCTAGCCTGGTGCTGTTAGCTGCTGAAATATGAATATTGATTTTTTGCCAATATATAGACAGTGGCATTCCAGTGTTTTTCCAGGTATAAAACACTGGTTTGCCCTCACTGGTGGCGCTTTTCATATAGTATTGACTTCAATATTGTTGAACTCAACAACAAATCATGTAAGCACATATATATTATAAACCACTACCCACGTGTCTAGCTGTCCCTTGATCACAAGGTTGGGACCAGTCCCTGTTAATGTTGCCATGCCTCCAATATTAGCAGAATACGCTATAGAAAGTTTCAAGGCAATGGAGAACATCTTATGAGCTTTATCACCAACAGAGTCATCATCATCATTGACATTGCCATCATGGACATTGCAACTAATTCGTGGTGTAGTTAAGTTGGTTTGACTGAAATTAAGTACATGTACAATGTAGGTGTGTTTTTTACATTGTACTTCTAAAGATGTTTCATGAAATTACATTTCCTACTATTTTCTTCATAATTGTTTACCATTGAAAGTTAATAGAATAGGAAATAGAAGGTTTAGATGTTGGCCTCTACATGGTCAAAAGTGACAGTGTCCTTGAAAATTTTGAGCCACCTTTTTATTCAGTGTCACACTCGAAATTGCTTATCAGAAAACACAAGACACACTCAAAATGTCTTCTTTATTCAATAGTTATCATATTATTAAGTGAATTGGGAACTTTTTATAGTCTTAATAAGGGACAGTGTGAATTATTTACAGACCACATGTAGGAGCCCCAATGACATTTTCATATATAGAATCATTATGTTTGTATAAACATACAGATTTCTAAAACTATAAGATACCTGTTAGATGTCAAATGAGGATCATGTATGTCTACTACTGCCTCCATAGGCTTTTCTGACTCAGCTGGCTGTTGTCCCCCATTAGAAGACAGTTCGATTCCTACATTATGAAAATTTAAATACAATATTTTGAAGATATGTTAATATCATGTTGATGAATAATGATCAGCACAGGTCAAGTAAGTCATTGTAGTTCCCAACAGTTAAGACTTGGTAACGAATACCAGTAGGTCCTGACTAAATCAGGATGTGGTCAAAACAATACCAAAAAAAGCTTATGGTAGCCTATTCTTCATGTGGTTATGATAGTGTAACGGGGACGAGGGGAGTGTGGGTGAGACGGAAGCGATATAAAAAACAACAGTATTTACTTTCATATGTCCGTGTCATTATAGAGATTGGACATTTATCGTGTGTTAAAATTGACCTTTGTCTCAAAATAGTCATGTGATTGGTCAATATTCATTAAACTATCAAACATGGGCATTTGATTAGCAACTTCTTATTAAGATACCCAAAGATGTGGAGTGATAAAATTTAATGACTCAATCGATCAGTAACATACAATGTTCCCATCAACTGGATAATAAACATTTAATGCATAAAATCTGCCCAAATAGTTTATTGAAAATCAAAAAAAAATATTGCTAATAAGAAACCAAATGACAACAAGGACACCACAATGATAATTTAACATCTTATCTTTCAGTCGGAAATAGAAAGCAAAATGAAACAAATGTTAAACAGGAAAAAAGATGTAGAATATTTCCGATACGTAATTTGATCCGACATGAAAAAACGGTTTGAAGCTTTACAAACCTTTTATCTTTGGTCCCATTATAGAGGTGGTCTCAACACATAGTTGGTCTTAATTGGAGGTTCTACTGTATACGATTAGTCTCACCTGTGTTCTCGTAGGCATTTGACTCTGTTACAGTAGCGGCGGCAGCACTGGCCTTCAGCTCAGTGAGGATGGCCTGAGCGATGGGGATCATCATGGCCGCGGTGGCAGTGTTGCTCAGCCACATGGACAAGAACGCTGTCACCACCATGAAGCCCATCATGAGGCTGGAAGGAGCAGCAAGGTAAAGGGTCCATGGCGCTTCCTACTACACGTTCATGTTACAACACTCATGCAAGTTTACTCCAGGACCACTCCACAACCACAGCAGGGCTGGCAACTCTGAAATACATATTGCCCTGTACTGACAAAGAAGTAGTCAGCTCTACTATTAAATATCTCAACAAGACAGCTGTTTGTTCTGTGAAATTTAAAGGTCAGCCAGATTTGGCTAAAATCCGCCATTGTCTTATCTTTATATCTTTACTAAATTAGTAAGAATTATCATATTAGAACTACTATCATATACATGTAGTTTGCAAATAATACAAATTAGAAAGTCACATATGTATTTAAACTTTGCTTCTGCTTCTTACATAAGCATTTTGTAATGTGATATTGAATTATCAATTTGTTACAAATCACTGAAAACTAAATATTAATTCAGAAAAATATGTAAAATTTTTGTCCATACAATATAGGCCTAGATCCTACAAGAAGCAACACTCGGAGGGCTATTCTCCTGTGAAGATTCCATCTCTCTACTGCAACAGCCAGAAGGAGACCACCCAAAAATAAGAAATTTGTGTCCTAAAATAAAGAATAAACAAGACACTCACAATTAAATACATTTATAACAAGGAACTCTTACAAAAGATATACATGTATAATAATATTAATACGCAGGTGAAAGTCTCTGATTCGTTATATTAGTACAACCCGCATTAGAAAAAAAGTCAAAGTAACTGCGTAGTAGAAGGAAAGTGTCACTAATTAGACTTAAATGGTTGATATTTGTTGCAAAATATGATAACTAACATAAACATTTGCTGTAACAACATTGATAAATTCACCAAGCTCTTTTAATGGCATGTGCAGTTTGACGTTTTAAAGGTCAACATACTATACAATTTAAGTGGGTCTAGTTTCAGAAAGAATCTTGGAGTATATCATAAATCATGTACATGTACTTTTAGGGGTGACCTGAATTATGTGTAACTGACCAATACAATTATGTAATACATGAATATTCATCAAACCTTTAGGTAATTTCGGCATATATCCTTTGAACCCAGTACACCCAGCCATGGAAAAAGAACTACAGGCAGGAGAGCTGTAGCTGCTATTGGCAAGGCCTCCGTCATCCAGTAGACGGCCATGATCACAATAGCGTAAGCACATCTTCCTGCCTGCAATAATTCCTTTAAACTAGCATAAAACAAGTAGACAAAGGGTAGTAAGGTATGTCAGCTCTACACTACAGTAGAGCCTCTCTACTATGACCGCATTTGTGACCAGTTTTAGGTGCTCTCAATAGAGAGGTAGTCATACTGTTGTCGCTGAATAAGAATCTAGATCACAGTTTGACTGATAAACAGGTAGATTAAGTTATGTTAATACCCTCTGCTTAATTCATTCCCAAGATACTTTCTAGTACTTTGCAATGGAAATTTTCCTAAAAACACCCAGTGAACAGTCAGACACATCTCCATGAAATAAATTAGAAATGAATTTCAAATTTTGTCCATCAGATTTTTATGCAGAAATGAACATCAAGGGGAATCATATTATTTTTCTGAATTGAATACTGTTTCATTTATATGAATGGAAATGCATGAGTATATACATGTATAAAAGAAATATATCTTCATCATAATAGAAGATCCCGCAACATGTTCATGTTGTATCATTCATCAACACTATCCATACTAAGTCCATTGGACCCTTCCAAGGATATTGGACTGATCATATGGTTAATCAAAAAAAGAAGTGCAATTCATCAGATGACTTACCTTGTCAGGCCATGCGAAGGGCAGTGGCAACAGCACTAGTGGAGTCAGCACTATCACCCAAGACCGACTGTGGCGCCAAGTACACTTTGCTGCAGTTTTGAAGACATCCATAATGTCACTTGAACTCTTGGGCCTGAATGAAAGGAATGAATAGAATATAAATTAATGATTTATTGCCAGAAGAAATGTGGATTAACATTCATCTTTGTCTAATCTTCCTACATAAAATATGTTATTCTATATCTATTGTGTTGCAGTCACATTTTAACAACAGTATAAGTGTCACAATTCACAAGACACTACATATATATGTAAACATTCAAAGTAGATTAGGATTTAAAGTCTTGTTCTCCAGAGATCCAGAGTGGATTGTTGATTATTTTTTGATGCATTGACCCACACCTGGCAGCCACGGATGTGTTCTTATGTGGGTTTAAAGTTGGTTCATTGCTTTGATCTGTTGTCAGCATCAAAATGATCAAGTACAAAATTATAAAGTGATCAAAATGATCACCTCATTGATTTTAACGTAGTGGCCTTCAGTCTCTATGCAACTTAGTTCCCATCCATCAAACACAAAGTATGCTTAACTTACGCTTTATGTCTATGTTATCCATAGTGATGTATTCACTCTAAATTTGCATTATCAAGCATTTTAGTTTATATTTACAAAGGATATTTGCAATGCTTAATTAGTAATCCCATTTCACAGCTATAGCATGCTTCAGTAGCACACTGTACTTGCAGTGGTATACTAACTAAACATGGCCTTAAACAGCTAGACCGAATCATGATTTTTTTAAACACTGGTATTCCTCTGACTACTGTGTGATCTGTCTAGGGGCTACGAGTGATAATTGTCATATTCACGTATTGCTGTCTTCTGACGTTATCATTTTATGGCAATTTTCAAATTATTGAGGATACGATATTGTAATACTAAATATAATAGCAGTGAATACACATATACAGTGTAAAAGAGATTCACGTAGACCGACGATGTGTGTTGTAGACTCACATACGTTTCGTGTCCGCCCTCTTGACATACATAAGTGAAACTTTTCATGTCCTACCCCCAATTTTACCGACCTACCCCTTCCCTGTACATTATGATCACTCCCTAAACTGTTATGTAGATCACTCAGCATGGGCCTCAGCATCGTTAGACATTGGTGAAGGTATATACTATATTTACTATACAAACACCATTCTAACTCACATGATATAAGTCATATAATAGTAGCAATGTGTACCATTTGTAAATCATAGTAGTAAACATTCCAACTCCCACCTTCCATAATGTTGGGCCCCGCGACTCGCAATGCATAACCGCACTGATATTCAATATAATGTATAGTGTGACACATGTCAGACCTTGTGAAGAATTGTAAGGAATTTGAGAACGTATACATACATGTGTCCCCGCCATACCTCACACCCATCACACGATGCTGGGGCTACATGCATTGTACTTATGTTTGCACAATCCGTCTCTCTTGGCAATTTATCTTCTTTTAGAAAAATTGTATCATTTATAGGCGTAATTACTTTTTTGGGTATTCAGTTACTCTATCATTCCCTGATGCCAAACAATCTGACCACATGTTAGGCCAGTTGCCCGACTATCGCAGTCAGCGCTCGTACTTTAAAATACGAGTTGATTGTAGGATTTGACAACTTCGTTAAGGGTAAATCAGACGTCAGCATGCTCAATTTGCCGATTGTCACGACAATTGCTTGGTCAAATACCATTCTATCATGACTAAAATCCACACTCAGCAATCTGACCCTTATGATATGATTTATTTTAAAATAAAAACGAATCAGACACTCATTTATTGTGGATTTTAGTCATGATAGAATGAGACTGGTATTCGGTTAAAACCTTTGAAATTAGCGTAGTTTCGAAATTATCCACTGTAAAAACATTTGTGAATGATAAAAGACCATTATGCGATTGATTTTTGACACCAAGAAATAATAAATACAACAACTATAGGTTAGTGATTAGACTTTGATGTGGTGGTGTCTTAGGGTGCAGTCAATCTCTGGAGCGTGCAGTCAATCGTATAATTGAGCACGCTGATTGACCAATCAGCGTGGGTTATTGGCGGCGGTGATTTTTTGCACGGAATGATAAAATGTAGGATTTGACAATGAGATTGTTGTGTCAATCGTAAAATTGAGCATGCTGACGTCTGATTTACCCGAACGAAGAATTTCACGATTGACACGACAATCTCATTGTCAAATCCTACATTTGACTTGCCAAATACGGCCAATCAGTGCAGGCCTCAGAGTGCGGAAATGTGGTGCATGCACGCCCCAAACAAGCCTGGCGCAAATGTTGAATTGTGGCTGTTCTATCTAGGGGGGAAGGGGGGTGGGTTCTGTGTTACAAAGTGGGTACGGTCATGACACGGACAGATTGAAAATGGCACCCATAATATACCTATTCTCAAGAAAACGTAACCCGCATTATACCAATATATGAGAGAAATGTGATATAATATATCAATATCCGAGAAAAAAAACTAAATGTACCAAAAATGTAAAAAAAAGCACCCCAGAAATAAACTAAAAATATGAAAAAAACATCCACAAATATACAAAAAATGTGAAAAAAGACACCCAGTTTTGGGGCATGTCCGTATATAGGCCCACTCACGGCGATGATGGGAGGGACACCCACCCCCCCCAACGACATGCACACACATGGTAACCGAGGGTGCTCTACGGCTCAGTGTTGATCATTTATGGATGATTTGCTCTCACATTTGATATACAATGTAGGCCTACTGACGTTCCTTGGTTATTGGGGACGATAATTTCCCATAAAAGAGGAGTGAGTGTGCAATGTCAGACTTCAAGGCCAGCACACCACGGCGTCTGGTGCGGCAGTGACCGAGGTGGTCCACACCTTGTAAACCCCGTGTTTGCCACTTGAGTGGACTCGACGCGTGGTGCGCGTACACTGAAGTTCTTGGTTTTGCCTCATCACTATATCTCCATTTTTTGCTATTTTCCCATTTCTATAGATCGTACTTATGATATGGTGACTAAAATACTTGGGATAACATGCATATTAGCCAAAGCATGGTTCGAGGGTAAAGGTATGTGACCCTCCAGCGTCTACCATGTTTTTGATATATGATATAATTTATGAAAATATAGTAGATGCGATTAATATGAGGCTACTTCTATGTTGAAGATTGATACATTTTATTTACAATGATTTATCGTGTTATTTAGTTATTCCATTATGTTATGTTACAATGTAACTCTATGTATTTGGTATATAGCACATGGTTTTAATTGTAAAGTTGGTTGTAGTGTTCTTTTATGCTACTTATCAAGGCAAAGTTTACAACTTGCATACTCCATTTATTAAACGGGTTTCAAGAGTGAAGTCTCCTTTCCAAACACAGCATTTCCTAATAATATATAACTGACAAATGGAAATGCTATAGTCTTCATGAAATACAATTTCTCTCTCTTCCATCTCTTCCCCTTTCGCTACATTATTCCATCATTTACTTTAACTTTATACACTCACTGTAGACATCTGTTGCCGCAGTGTATTCACAGAATTTAATTCACTTACGCGTATGAAACAATATTTCATGGTTGAGAAGATAGATGTGAATGACCTTGATATCTTCCTCCTCACAAATAATGCAATTGTAAAATGGCATTATCATATTGCTGATACTTTAACATGGTGCGACATCACTTGGGTTTCAAAAGCAATGTAAAAAACAATTTACATTGTCACGCAGACCTTCATTTTATTTGTTTTACCTCTTTTGTATATGTATAGCTCTACATGATTTAAACTATACTAACCACTATTGCTTGAAAGCTATCCAAACTGCTATAAAGCTGTCCCTTTGCTCACTTTCAAATGCTCATCACCTCATTGTCCGTGGTAATAATTCCTATGGAAACTACTTGGCTTCTCAAAGTTATTGCAAACCTTGTAAAATCACAAGCATCAAGCTACATCTATTAACGCATTGAATTCTCCCAGTAACTGGACTGGTATTATTTAAAATACATGTACATGTACATGACCAGTTGGCCAACTGACGGCACATCGGTGTAATATTTAAATTAGGTAACATTGTGAAGAGGTCCAACCATTTGCATATTGGTTTAATGCGGGTGTTATAACCACGAAGAACGGTTTGATGCTATTCTACCTGTACTGGTATCTGTTAATTACTATGACAAATAATCAAAACGGGCATGTAGTTCAAAATGTCACACATAGTGTTAGAATATTACATAATATCCGCAATGAGATGGGAAATTCTAGTGGTGAAAGATGAGACTAGCACCTGTAACGACGCTGTGGACAATTTAACCATTACCCCAATACCACGATTGATTGGACTGCAATAGCCTGGGCTGCCTGACATCTAGTGCCCATCCTCAACGATGTACATGGCAGTCACATATCACCAAGCAGTGCAGAAACTTAATGTCAAAGTTTATCATTGATTTACAGACAGCAGATGATAAAAGTACACGTATGTTGAATCCACCTGGTCCCCCGCTAGCTGAAGTGAGCCATCCTTTGCACCCGAAGTCACACCACCATTTGCGGTACAACGACCTATTTGCCCGCGAGCCAGAAAGTGTGTTGTTTGGTAACGAGTTGTCCGGATATCAGTTGTCCGGGAGCTTTAGATGTGCTGTACCGAGCACCATTCTACCAGATAAAAAGAGGCCTGGAATATTGCCTACATTAGAAGACAAGACCGTGAAATATGACCCAATCTGTTTTATCCACTTCGCTAACGCTAATGTAGCAATACGTAAACGTTATTAATTGGAGATCTGATTTGTATCACGGAGCAGTATGCAACATATTCGAGGTAGGTTTGCTAAACTACCCACCACCGGACCCGACTGGGAATCGAGTCCATGACCTTTTGATCACGAGTCCAACTCCATATTTATTCGACCATAGAAGCACACACTGAAACAAACAAGTTCCACTACAATATTTCTCACCAAATGTTCCAATATGCAATGCTTGTTTGAAAAATTTCTTCTAGCTACATATTTTGATTATCTTTTGAATATGTGATTAAAAACGTATTAGTGCATTGTGTTTCCTTCAAACTGATAATGAAAAGTATGCTCACGGCGCAACAAAGTAGTCTGGCAGAGAAACAAGCATGATACGGATCTGCATCAGGACAGGCCGAACATGCGTGGTACAATGTACAGGTTACTGGGTAGTTTTGGAGTATGATCCTTGATTGAAGGAGCCCATAATTTATTATGGTGTAGTGCAGCACTCCCATCCTATCTGGAATAACAAACTAGTTCCATCAGGTGATTAAACCTCGACATACTAGATGAAGTTATCACGCTTTTGCAAATGAGCCCCAGACTTGTACACGTTCGTCTTATCTTTATGTTCACAGTTATGATGGAAAACAAAACAAGAAGTGCAATAAAAAGCATGTGTATGCATGCATTTTGAAAGTGCACAACACTAAAGTGGTGCGTTTTGATGCCGTGCATGTAGAAGGTCCTGTCCAAACTGGAGCGTTCAACAAAAACAAGCTTGACCCTGATTTGTGCATAATTTACGCGTCACCAGTAAACATGATGCGTCATTACCCAAGCGGCAAATATGCAACATCAAGGCATTCCTTGCCTCTCCCTTCCGGTAATAACGTCATACGAACACTTGATGAGCTCAAGGGAATTGGACATCACGGTACATGTTTTATATGGTCTCACGGTGTGTGTCGCATGTTTGCATTCTATGGCATTCCCGTAGATGTTTTGGCATATAATTGATGGATCACGAAAGAATATTCAATTGTACTGTATATTTTCCTTATTGTTGGGATTATGCTCCACGAAATAAAATTCAATTATGCAGTATATTTTCCTTATTTTTTGTATTATGATTGCTTTCTATGCTATATAATAAGTTCTAGATGCAAGAAGTTTTCCAAATGTTTTAAATTTCATTAAAGCGTTTCAGCTCTACAGAGTGCTAATGAAATTTTTCTGTTTGATTTCCGTTTTATAAGAAAAGCAGCCAACAAAGAATATACACTGTGGGCAAAATTGATGAGTGATTGCGATATAAAACGCCGTACGTGATAATCCACTATTGTGGGTTATTATTCACAAGCGCGTAATCTCAGCACCCCTGTCCATACTGAGCCATAAAAAATCCACATTATTCCACATTCAGGGGGACCAATGCCTAAACATATGATATAAATACCCAGGTTGGCCTGGGATGAACTGTGATTCGCATTTGTTGCTTTTGGGTACCACAAAATTTGCTCACAATATCTGGGACGGTATAAAACGACATTCACCACTTCAAAGAAGGAAATTCCTGTGTAAATATTCCTGCGACACCACCATCAAAATCGTCTTTGTCAGTTACGGGTAATTCTAGTCTAACACGACTTTAAATATTCAAAGGCCATTTTCAAGTATCGTTTATCGTATGTCATGTATGGAAGTACTTTACTAATAGGATTTTGAGTAAGGATTATGAATCTGTAATCGGATTTTAGTTAGCATGGGAATTGATGGTGGTGAAGATATAGGTAAAAGACCGGTGTTTATAAAAATTGCAGACGACCTGCTGTGACTGATACAAACTTGCCAACTTCCCTATTATGAAAAATGCATGCGTCAAATAGATGTATTTCTTTCATTGTCCAACTTTATCAGCGTGGCAGCCATCAATGTTATGTAGAATACACATTTTGAATGATATATTGTAAATGGGCTTGTAACACATACCGGAAGTAACCATGGAAATTTGTGTCTCAAAATCAAATAGAAAAAAGACGAGTGCGCCGCTTTTCTGCGCAACTTGCAAATAAAGAATTCTGCTACAGCAAACCATCCATCTGTAACTGCCCCCCACCCCCCCCCCCCTCCTCTGCTGCTTTGGTAATTTCACATAAACAGCCGATGCTAGCTCCAAAAGCTCAGGAAAACGCCAAATGACACTTAGTTCTGCCAAAAATTTCAAAAAGTGATTTGATATTTTTCCTTGGATTCTGGTTATATTGTTGATTTGGTTAACTGTGGCCTCCTCTGGATCACCGTGCATTTGGTAGGATTATAGTTGACAGAGGAAACAGTAATAAGACCATGTCACCACTGCACCATTTTACAATTTGAAGCTATCGGACGGCAAGAAACAGGTTTTTAGCAGACTAAGCAGTGGAGCAGCAGCATCTGTTGCTTCAAACAGGAATCCATATGTTTCAGTGCCATAAAGTCATTTTTTATAAATTACGGTTCCATATGTTCTGACCATAATATACTTCCATATGCTCTCACATATTTTCAAATATGCATTGTATTTGCTTCATATGTTTTGACCTTAACATAGTTCCATGGACTTTCACTTTAACATTGTTCCATATGTTTTGACCATACCATTGTTTCATACATCATCATTGGAAATGGTAACTGAGATGGTGACATTGTTCAATATGTTCTCACTACAATATTGTTCCATACACTCTCACCAAAAGATTGTTCCATAATTTTGTGCCCACCAGCGCATTGTTCCATATGATTTGACACCAATATCGGTATATCAAACAATTAGTTCTTCGTATCAACGGCTATCACAATTTTAATATTTAAATATTTTTCAATACTTTGACAACGGCACCATCGGTATAGTTCTCACAGCAATATTGTTACATATGTTCTCACCACAAAATTGTTCTGTACTATTACAAGTAGGATGAACAGCATACATTTAAATAAGATGAGCGCGTTATGTTGATGAATTACCACCCCTTCTTCTTTTATCTCCTACCTACACGCTTACAGTGTACGTATATCACGGCGTTCAATCGATCTCCAGTTAATGTGCGTAATCAAGAGCTTTTGTGCGGTAAATGTTTACTTTTTGAAATCAGACATTTGATTTTTCACTGTAAACAGGCTGAAAATCAATCTTAATCACAATTTCTTTCGTCTGGCACATACTGATGCGATTTATCTCCACTCATATGGTTTGGTTTCTGCTGCTAAGTCTGCAATACATAACCACCCTCCTTCAAAATTGGTGTCATCTGATAGAAAATGACGGATATTGTGGCTGTAAAGCCTTAATTCAGGCAACATATGAATATGAATGTATCTCAAAGTTGATTGAAAACAGATTACACCAATCCCATGCTCTTTAAAACCTATAATCCCATAAAAAATACTAAAGTCGTGGTAAGCTGTGAGCAACACTTTTCATATGAGGAGCAAACCTGTTTCTGTGAATTTGGAGACTTAACACAATATATAAGTTGATAATCTAGATACAATGCATAAGCCAGTTTTCGGTCAAGTATACGCCACACAGCTGACCCATATTACGGCTTGACAAATATATGAGGCAAAATATCACTCATTTTCTGACAGTAGACAGCCATGTAGAACGAGGGTCTTCAACTATTGCAGACTTAGCAGCAAATACCAGACCATTTAAGTGGACATACAAACCATTCATAGACACTACAGATATTACATTGGTGCATGGACCAAATAATTTGTGCCAAAGACATATATTTATACTACCCGCAGTGAAAAATCAGAACCAGTAATTTCAAAAGTAAACATTTCCCGCACAAAAGCTCTTGATTTCCGCACCAGCTCTGCTGATAACCCACATTAATTAATAACTGGAGATCGATTGAACACCGTATATATCAGTCATATATTCCTTAGACCGTCAACAGAATGTGTAATTGCATTGATGCTATTGAATAAATAGTTATTATTGACAATATTTGTATAAATGTTTCTGACAATGTATAATTATCCAGATAAAATTTAAACATAAAAAATCATATGGAGGATGAAATGCAATCCAACATTGCAGTTCCGTGACAAGAATCAGTCGAGAACATATTTTACGGCAAGGGGTACGCATTAAAAAAAGCTTGTAAGACCACGTAGGAAATATAATAATGTGATATGATTATCATAGATATTTTGTGTTTCCCAGTGCTTGCAGAAATATAAGGCTTTTTATATTCAATTCTCTCTCCCTCACGCGCCTTTTTAGACATGTAGCATATTTATACCAACGATAGATATAGCTGAAGACAGGTTTTACAACCCTAAAAAGTTCCATTTGACTATGAAGAGTCAAAAATTTCTGGATGAGACTCGAACTCACGACCCCAAGGTTGTGAGACCAGAAAATTTTTACATCATTCCAATCAGCGAGCTGTTAAAGGTTACTCATCTGAACCGATGTCTCTGTAACCCCAAAGCTTACATACTTGGTCTGTTATCAAATCTCAACCCAGAGGTCGTGGGTTCGAATCCCACTGAGGACGAAATTTTGGGAAGGGTCTTATTAGCATTTTTAGTGCTTTTGAATGATATATATGTGTTTCCCCAGTGCTTGCGGATATATATTTCTCTCTCTCTCTCTCTCTCTCTCTCTCTCTCTCTCTCTCTCTCTCTTTAGATCGAAAATCACGTCTTTTTTTAAAACGCATATTTCCACCAACGATAGATATAGCTGAAACACATATATATCATTCAAAAGCACTAAAAATGCTAATAAGACCCTTCCCCAAATTTCTCGTCCTCAAGTGATTCGAACCCACGATCTCTGCGTTGAGATGATAATGACCAAGTATGTAAGGGTGGGGTTGACATCGGTTCAACTGAGTAACCTTTTTTACAGCTCGCTGCTTGGGATGATGGTTATCAACGATTCTGGTCTCTTTACAACCTTGGGGTCGTGAGTTCGAGCCCGGGCCACTTTGATATAGTCAAATGGAAGCTTAGGGTTGTAAACCTGTCTTCAGCTATATCTATCGTTGGTAGAAATATGCTTTCTAAAAAAACGTGTGTGAGAGAGACAAGTATAAAAAATAGATTATCATGGAGAATACCAATATGCTTAGAACAATAACATATTGGCACATTTGCATGCATGCAATTGTGCAAGTATAAACTATATAAACAAAACAGAAATACAATAAGAATAATGTGTTAATACTGTATTGAATGTTTGTGGGAATTGGCCTACATGTAAGCATACATTTAAATATCAAACAATTATACATTGTCAGAATCAATAAAGCGACAGGCAATGTCCTTAGCATCATCAAAGAATGTACAAGAATTTATATACAATCCTTGGCATCATCAATAACACTGCTAATTTATCTTTGTGCGGAAATTGAGACACCTAGGACATAGCATTTGCCGCGTGCAAACAAGTCAAGAACAACAAGCCGAGAAAAACACTCCATGGGATGATGGGATCAAAAGTAATTGTATGATAATATTGTTTGCGCTATAGTCAAAAGTCAACTGTCAAGATAATGCACTCATGGGAACCAATGCCATTGAACGAGAATTTAGACAAAACAGCACACTCAAAATGGGATAATACGAGGAGGATAATCCAGTTTAAGCCTTACATGGTTGCTAGGGATTTTCCTTATCTCACTATCAAATACAATATTGCCTGATAAAACGTCGGATTAAATATTTTCCAAAATGGTGTTTTTGTAATTATACCTGAGTGTTCGGTGTATGCTGTAATTTTGATTGTAATTGAATGATAATTATTTCTTTTGTAATTACCTTGTAATGGACTTACTTTTTACACTGTAATTTCAATACGTGTCAAATACCTAGCTTGTTGTAGCAGACAAACAGGTGGAATGTGTGTCTGCCTCCATGTCTATGGCTATCAGTCAC
>CM032660.1:15837239-15876952 GCA_019095985.1 Streblospio benedicti
TTGATCTTCAATGTAGATGGTATAGTAAACATAACAAAGCAGACGATTGATTACGCTTTATCTCTTATACCATCTATTATTACACACTTAATATTTTAAGCATTCATTGGGAAAACATATCAGTTCATAAACAATGTCCTCGTGTCTGGAATGTCCGACCCCAAGATATTTACAAATGTCATGGCCCACCTCAGCGACAGTGCTTCAATTGAGAAGGAAATTACATCATTAATATCATTAATGTTGTATGGCAAGTTGCTTTTATATCTGTATATGACAAGTCTGAAGTGACACACATGGCACTCGCATTTCTAGATGTGCCATTATTCCTTCTATTATTACAAACACATATTAGAACACTATGGCTATTTCACAAAAGTTACTCGTGAAATCATAGCGCAAACAAATATGTATAACCCAGTAATATTCTTCACTTCCAAGTTGAGCAGAAAAGCTGCATACTCGTATTCTTTTTTATTTACTTTTGAGACACATATATTTATGGCTACTTCCGGTGTGTGTTAATACGGCCATTTACAATCGCATTTAATGCTACTACATTCAAAATGTGTATTCTACAAAACATTGATGGCTGCCACGCTGATAAAAGTTGGAAAATGAAGAAAATGCATCTATTAGAGGCGTGCATTTTTCATAATAGTAAAGTTTGAAAGTTTGTATCAGTCACAGGTCTTCTGCAAGTTTTATAAACACCGGTCTTTTGCCCATACCTTCGTCAATTTCCATGCTAACTAAAATTCGATTACAGATTCACAATCCTCACACAAAATCCTATTAGAAAAGCACTTCCATTAATGACACACGATGAATGCCACCTGAGAATGACCTTTAAATGTTTTAAGTCGTATTAGTCTAAAACCCGCTTTACACTATAGCGAATTCCACCTACGTAGCTCTACGTGCACTGGCGAACTGGCAAATTCGTCAGGAAATTTTGAACATTTTCAAAAATTTTGAACGAACATTCAGTTTGGTTAAAGTTTGCTTCAAATAGTTATGCTGCGTCTACGGATCGCAGAACATTCGCACATATAAGTAACACTTCGTTTGCCTCAGCAACTTGTCGTACCATGCATTTTTACTACGTTCAATGCCGCCACAATACGCCCAAGCTGACGACGTGACATAATACGTACAGATGCGTTGCACGGATTCGCTCATGATCGCTCTAGTGTAAAGCGGGTTTTAAATGTGGTTTTGGAATCTACTGTAATCCTTGATGTAGGTGCGTTGTCAGAATAATAATTGTTTACTATTATGATTGGCCGTAGTGGACAAGGTAACACCCGTAGACGGCAATGCATGCACCTATGTATCTTAATTGTGTAAGTGTCAAAAGTGGATCTATATCTGAGCGATGACCATGTTTATATTATAGGAAGTCAAACCATGTAGACTCGTTTGCAATTCTGTGTTGTTTGTTGCAGTCGGGGTATGGGCTGAGTAGTGTTAAGGCAGGTACATGAAGGTGCTATCAAGTTATGGGGCTGGAGGGGCTGTCAGGATGGGGAATTGTGGTGTTAGGACGGGTATGGGCTCTGTTAGTAGGTTGCCACCATGGGATATCTGAACAATTTTACGCATAAAATTATATCTTAAAAGAGTGTATCAACCCTTCACGACCACTTGTATAGCTGTTCTGCTAAAGAATACCTAAATAATCATCAAGATGAAAATGAAGAAGGCTTCTATAGTTGAAAATCCTTGAAATGAACTCTTACGCAAAACTGTTAATATGCGCTGGCCGCTTTTGATTTAGACAGCAGTGCGTTAGTTCGCCATGACTATCCAATTTGCTCCAAGTACACGTTCATTTTCAAGTCCATTACCCTCATTTCCTATTATACGTGTCATTTTATTAATAGATGTCATGGCATACTCTATAAAAGTTATTCCAAAGCCCATTAGCATATATATCACAAGTGTGTAGGAGCATACAGATTATAAGGTCTGTGATGGAACTTAGAATTTCCGGTTGCCTGGTGCTCTGTTCAATTATATATGACTAGAGTGCATTGTTGACCAAAAACGATTTTAGGTAGGAAGGGAATTCTTTATTTGTCTTTATTTTAGCGTACTTAAATATAATGATATCATATACATGTGCAACATATACTAAAAATAGTATGCACAAAACCCGTAACACATTTCAGTAACTGAGTCTGTTGGCCACTGGAAAGTTTGCATGCGGTCCGTATTTAAAATAGGTGTATTTATTCAAAATAGCGTTGATTACGAAGATTCTTTATTTTTGTATTAGTTAGTGTCGACATTAATAAACACAGAAATGATAATGTTAGGTTAAATATACAAAGAGTTTTGGAGATGATGGTGCAATAATTTCAGTGCCGAGAAATGAAAACCAAAAACCATACATAGTTCTTAAAACATATGTATGTAGATCTATTTACTAGGTACAGGTTATCATTAATATTTTAGATACGAAATTAGTATTGTCCACAAATTTATGAATAACTACATACCCCGAACAAAATTCTAACATTGTCTTCCGTTATCTATTATTATCAACTAAATCTGTATATTATGATAGATAAGTATAATTGTCAGAACCACACCAGTTAAAACAATATTGCACTTAATTTTAAACGGGAGAGATCAACATTCTGAATCGCCACAGCAGCCAAAGTGCACAGATTGGGTAGTTTCATGTCTCTTTCATAGACAAAACTTTTTAGATGCTATCAAGTTGAAACTAAACGTCCAGGACTACATAACGTCGTCCCGCCCACCCTTAGAAGGATGCATTTTATTACCCAACACAAAAAGAAGCTGCATCAATTCATAATTTCAAGAGCCCTCTGGTAACCCACAAAATGCTTAATGGAAAGCCATTCATGGATAACAATAAGTAACATTTTACCACCATTAAAGTCCCCATCAGTCTGGCAACAAAACAAAACAAGCCCCTATGCACCCGCCATATACCGCACATTAACAAACATATGTCAAAGTACTCTGAGTAAAATTTATCACTAAAGAGAACAGTCACCTACATTTACAGTATAAATGCAAATTGCACTTATATTATAGGTTGAAAGGGTGCAATCGATAAGATACAGCATGACGACATTCTCAGTGGTACGGGGCTGCTAATACTTTAATGCCAGAACCACACAGGAATGCGTCATTTCCTCCAGGAACTCCAGATTCAGCCGGCGGATAGCTCCCAATTTGACTCCAAACCATCCACGATACACTCAAAAATGACATATCTGGAGCGCGACGTCTGGAGTATCTGGAGCTATCATCCTCCAAGGGGACATGTCATTTCATGTAATTGGGATGGGGGTGTTAAATGGTAGTCGGTAGTATGTAGGGACCCGAAATAGTGTCATGCGGACATTACTTTGGGTGATACAATGTATTTGTATTTTCATTCTTAAATTCGCTAGTTGTATGCATTTGATCACCAAGCTACATTCTTGTAAAACACTGCGTGTCAAGACAGTAGCACTTTGAGACTATGAGTTAGACTATGAGTTTGACTTGTCCACTATTACAATTCCAATATTGTTTAGGTGTTACGAGTGATGGGCACATCATAATGTGTTTGTGCAACCAACTGTTGCGCATGACAATAAACTATCCACGAGATTAATATTACACATACTTGTAGGGGCTGAGTGTGAAAACCTACAAAGGGGCATGCTGCGCATTAAGGATATAGACATTGTATCAAATTGGACTTCATGGTTCAAGCTGCATTGAAACTATTGAAGAAAATGCCATAATGTGACTCAAAATGTTCTTGTAAAAATTACACTTAAATTGATAAAATGCCAAGAATGGACACTGATGATGTACAGTACGAATGTAAGCAGTGTTTCAAATTCGGAGATCATGGTTGAAGTTGTAATAAAAGTATTGAAGAAAATAGCAAAACAATTTGACAAAGCATCAGTTGTGTAAAGTTTGAATGAAATCGGTTTGTCAGTAAAGACTATAGCTTGTCCGGAGATATACATAGATAGAAACGAAACAAACACAAGGCTTTGCTTCAGCTGCTGAAACAACGCAACAATACAAATAAAGATCACAATGGTCACTTCACTTATCTTACTCCAAGTATTATTTGTTTTGATTTTTGCTGAACATATTAATGAGTAATTGAATCAACTTTGTACTATGAAAATAGATCATGATGTGTGTGTGGTGTGGTGTGGTGTGGTGTGGTGTGGTGTGGTGTGGTGTGGTGTGGTGTGATGTAGTATGGTTTGGTGTGGTCAAGGATATTATAAGTACTTATGATATCCTTGGTGTGGTGTAGTGTGCGGTGGTGCGGTGTAGTGAGTTGTTTTCTTTTATGTGTTTCATTTCTTATCTATATATATAAAGGAAGAGGCGGTTTTTTGCGTCACAAAAGGCTTTTTAACCACAAGACGTACACACTTCAAACTATGTATGTAAAATCAGGACAACTTGGTGGTCGTTATAATATCACATTTCAGACCAAATAAATTGGTTTTAATGATAAAAACAAGAAAAAATAATTTCTAGAAAGGTTGCTTACAGGGCCATGTTTGTTAAAGGTACGTAATACGTTAAACGTTTGTATATGTCAAACGTACGTTGCACGTCACACGTACATAGGCATACAATGAGAGAACTGGGGAGGGTGGTGATTGTGATGGAGGTGCATTTTATCTGCTCCGGACCTGTTTTGAGGAGGGGTGTTGGCAGAAAGGGTGTTTGTAAGGGCTACATGGCTGGTGGTGAGGCAGGGAGGAGGATTTTATATGTTCCAGATCTCATCAATTTCAACACGAGCAGCAGCAGAAAGGGGGTGATTGAGATGCACATTTAATGGTCTGCACGTGTTTACCAGAGGTAGGAGTAGCTGGAGGGAGGGATATTAGAGGGATCAAGCATTGCCACATACATGTAGTGTGTGGCTGTCACATATGAATGTGGGAGGAAGGTGATGGAGGTGTATGTAATCTTTCCCACGCCTGTATAGTGACGGGAGCTGGTGTGAAGGATGTAGGACAGGGGAAAGAATGGGAAGGGAGGAGCATTTAATATATTCCAAACCTCACCCGTTTCAACCAGAGCAGCAGCAGGAAGGGGGTGCATTAATTATGGACCTGTTTAGATGGGGATGGGGTAGAGAAGGTTGGGGAGAGAAGAGGGGGTGGTGGAAGGAAGGGTAGGTATGAGTAGAACATTTAATCTGCTCCGCACGTGTTTACCATGGGTAGTAGTAGCTGGGGGAGGGATAATAGAGAGATCAATCATTGCCATATTTAGTACATTTAGTGTGTAAATGGCTGTGACATATAACGATGGGAGGGCGGTGATGGAGGTGTATTTAATATGTCACAGACCTGTATACTGACGAGAACTTGTTCGAGGGATGTGAGACAGGAGGACGGATGGGTAGGGAGGAGCATTTAATGTGTTCGGGATCTCATCTGTTTCAACCCGAGCAACGCCGCGTAAACAGCTAGTATGTTTATAAACAAAAACACAACAATGAATAAAAAAAACAAACACTACTTATCATAAGCATTTTTGACGATATAATGAAGCCCAGAAAAATGCCAAGAACTAATAAATCGAGTTTGCTTCTTGCTCCTGGTGTTCTGCCTCTATTTTATACGCGCTATGGTTCTCTTATAACACATGATTTCTTTGCTTTGTGTGTAATTTCCGCAAGTCAAATTGAGCCTTTAAAGCAAACTTGATATATATGTTAAGATAGACTATAATATCATGGTATACCGATAATTTTTCTGTAACACTTGGCTTTGTTTGTTCAAGCTGGTTGCATTTTAAGACGACCGATAGTCTTTTGAAGATACATGTTGTGAATCGATAACACTTGAAGTCATTGACTAATTTACAAACAGAGTCCTTGTGTTACTTTATGTATAGTTTTTAATTTTTGTTTGCCAGAGTGATATATTCATGAAGATAAAACACCCATGATCTTATTGTGCTTGATGAAATCAAGAGTCCTGTATTATATCTAGTTTGTAGAGTAAACATAGATTCTCTGCTCCAAATATAGATTCTACCTTACAACACTAAAAGCATATAGATGTGGTGAGTCGATGTTAATCGTCAGACTCGCTCGATATGAAATACCACGTCTGTTATATCTGAAGAATTGTGAACACATTGGCGTCAATTGACGCCGCCGATGAGAACAAGAATGACGCATTTTAGATTTTCTTCCATTCCCTACAATGAAGAGCACGAGTATACTGCACAATATATACCGTAAATCACGTGCTATAATGGACGTTTGGCTACCATGTTCATAGCTTATGACAGTCTTCAACTCATTTTTATTTGTGCATATTGCAAATGACTTAAGTCCCCATTTCAAGTACCTGTACATCATTGCAGACACTTATTTGCACTGCGCCCCGCCCACAAGGAAGTGTGTGCCAAGGGTTGACCAACACCGCAGGTGTCCACACGGACTCGGGCAAAGGTGATTAATATTAATAGAAAACATCCCTTTTTTAGAAGAGAAATAGAACTCCCAGTTGTGAGACAGTAAAGTAAAACCAATGCAAATTGTGAACTGTCTTGATTTAAGTTCATGTGAATATTTTCACCGCACCCTCCAAAATGGTATGCTACCGTAAAATTTGACTACCGAAATTTATAATAATTTTCATGAGTCTCACATTTCTTATTCTATGTCGTAGGTAGTTGCGACTGACACTAATAATACCAGCTGGAAGAGTAAATGCGGATTCATGTATCATATGCCAAGATACGCTGAAAATTGACTGCGTAGGAAGGGGTTCAAGTTCGCGTTTCTCAAGTGTCTGTCCGCTCGTCGGCTCGGTACACGACCATCACCCGAGCTCCAACGTTGGCGAGGCCAGGATGGTTATATAGAGATGATTGTGATGTCATTGTAAAGCTTAAGCTTGTCAGTAACACCATAGGCCTGTGCTGGCTAAAAAGAGGTGTTAAGACGTTGGAGTTGAATGCATCATGTAGGCCTAATCGGTTCTAATTTACGGTCTATACATCTTGCGGTAGCTAGGCTATTCATGGAAGCCTGACCAGTCAGAATTTACGTTTGGTCACATTTTAGTGTCTAACACCCAGTGACCGGTTTGATGGAGATTCATTTATCCTGGATTTGATAGACAGATATACACAATTATATTTTAACCAGGATAATAGGTTCATATAATTACATTGACATTTCTATAGGAACTCCTATCTTGATCACAAACACATTAAATATAATTATGTATGTCTGTCTACCCAGTGACCGGTTATCATTCTGCAATGCCACTGCATATCTGAGATTCTACGCAAGAACCATGAGTTGTGGTAAATTTATCAGTTCTCACTCAACAAACAAATAAAATAAGCACATCATTACGTAACTGACTCTCAGCTCAACTCAAAAGTGTTTATTTGTAAAATACATATACTTAAAACATATAATATGAAATAAATGCTGATATAAGTTTAATTCTGATTAAAACTTAAGAGCACGATGAGAAATGTGAGTTTGCTCAGGGGGTAAAACGAATAATCACAAGCAGTTGAAAGGTTAAAACATATTGACGCTATAATTGTCTGTCGCTTTCACCGAAACTTTCACAGCTGTTGCAATCGTATTTGAAAAGTATACGGATATGTTGTCATCAAAATCTATTAGAGCTGCCTACCTTTGAAATTGTTCCCAAAATCAATGCTAACGAGAGCATACAACTGATAGTAAAATTTACTTTGGCCGTCACCCACATTTGTCGCCATTCTTACTGCAAAATCGTAGACCTCTTTCTATAATGGCTTCAGCAAAATACACTGAAAATGCATAGCTTTTCATCAATGCTTAACTGGGTCGGGCCAAAGATTTGCGTGTCAGGTGGTGGGGTTTAGAAGAGGAAAGTTAACACTTTGTGGATCGGGCCGGACGTAGCACACGTTTTGCATCTGTACACCACGCCCATGAGTAAAACGTTATTTTGAAAAAAATCTATAAATGAGCCCTTTTCACTTAAAATTGGGCACACGTGTAGATAGATCCAACGGAGTCGCAGGATTGCCTCAGCAACACACAACACCCTTTCATAAATATGCTGGATTTTTTTTACATAGTCGCATGAGTTGGCCCCGGAGTTGTCGCATACTGGGTTGGTTTGCTCTTTTCCCATACCCCACACATTTTAAGGCCTTTCCCCACATTCCTAAAATCCCACATCCATCTTGTTTGGCCTTTTCCTCCACACCTCCCTCTTTTTGGCTGTTTTCCCCACACCCTACTTCCTTGCAAATCCGCCCCATGCTGATATCAAATACTCCTGTCTCTATAACTCACGCCCCCCCCCTCCCCCACCTATTACATCTACAAAACCTGCACACACCAGTGATTGCACACCCATTGATAATGGTCCTGCTATACACAGCTCAGGTGCTCTGCCGGGTTGCAACCAAGGACGCCAAGCAGCCACATGATAACACCTTCTTAAAGTGGCCGCTTGTCTTCACCCCGCCGCACTGCTGCCGGTGTCGGCTGCAAGAAGGCGGCGGTGTTGAAAACGAGCGGCATGACGGCTGAGCGCTCAGAGAGGCCACTGAGCATCACGACGGCTCACGTACGGACCAACAAAGCATCTAACGTGTAAATTCTCACTTGAATAGATAACATCAGATAGTTTATAAAGATTTCATGTCATAACACAGCTTCCTATTGTTTATCTGAAACTGTATTTAAAAAAATTGAATACGTGGAACAGGACAATTGGAAGATAACGCTAATGGATTGGATACATCTGCTCTAATTGAGATGTTTTGCTCAATAGAATTGTGCTGTATTTTTTGTTTGAGTTGACACGTTCTCACAGATATGGGGGATGAAACATCGTGGCAGATTGTGGACAGGTTAATGGATTAGCCAGGAAGTGGTGCGTTATTGAATGGACAATCCAAATAGAGAACAGAATTAGGAAATATTGCAAGCGTATTCATCTTAAAATAGTGTGCTGTACAAGTAAACTTTCCTGTTTTTAACACTTTTGCAAATATTTGATTATAATGTGGTGGACACATGAACCACATTGTGAACATGTATTTTGAACAGTCCACAAAGAAAGGTGCAATATTATTTTTACAAAGCGCACCCCATTGACCCCGGAGCGATTGATGGCACCCTAGACATGTACGCACACGACCTTTTCTAATAAAACCAATGTTATAGAGTTTTTATATGGAGCTAAATTTGTGAGCGCTCACGTGCACGGCGCTACCGTCCCAGTTTAAGCACTTCCGGCAAGCTGTCACAAGCCGTTACCACCAATGGGCTATAGACATAACCTCGGCGCCATCAACCAGCAAATAACCAACCAGATGATGACGTCAGCCAACCAAAGTGCCGCCCCGGATGAGAACTACACTTCACTGGACGCTTTTTACGCCGGCTTTTACTACGTGAATACTATCGGCATCCCCCTCATTGTACTGATTGGGGTCATTGGCAACACAGTGTCGTTTCTGGTGTTCATCACCACCCGCTTCAAGTCGGCAAGCGTGTACCTGTCGTTCATGAACGTGGCCGACACGGGCTTCCTGCTGTCGCTGCTGCCCTTCTGGCTCGACTGGGTGGACGTGCATATCGTCCACACCAATGGTGAGTACAAGCACAGTTAACTAAAAAAGAAGGCTTTGTTGCTTTGAGGGCAGATGAGAATTGGAAAGGTCTTGGGTAACATATCTAGCAGATCATTCCATTGATCTGCAATGCACGCTCGGTGTAGCCTCTTGACTCCTGCTAGATAGTGGGATCCCCAACAGCCCTAAAAAGTTAAAACGGGGAAAGCATGACGGGCGTTAAAGTTTTGACATGATCCTTCACCTTTAAATATTACATTTAACCCACCTATTGATCACAACCCCCAACATCACCCCAATAAATGTACGTAATTAATTAATCCCTTTTGGAATATTGTTCTGACCTTTTCATCACACCCACCCATCACCAGTAGTTGAAAGCCTGATTTCCCAAGTTTCTATTTTTATTCTACAACTGCGGTCAATGCCATACACACTTTGGATTTGCATATCACCGAAAGCTCATATTCGCTATCAAGCTCAACACACTCTGAGTTAATTAATTACGTGGTCACTCCAAATAAAAAAGTATCTACACATTACAAATCTGATCAGGATATTTACAGCCCAGATGCGGGACGGCTGCCACTGAGAGCTTGCATGGTTTATTATGAGAGCAGCGTGTGTAGGTGTCAACAAACCATGGGGAAGTTGTAAACTTTAGGTGATCATATTGGATACTCATCTGCACAAGCTTTTTACATTATATACATATTTTAAACTATCCTTTTGCGCTTGTTTTATTAGCTTACATTGAAAGCCTTTCGGACCTTCCGGTCCTTCATCAGTCTGCCAACTGCCTAATCGTCACGTGATCGAGGTGTGACGTCATCGCCAGCGGCTGGGAGGATGTTGGTGTAGTTTACCAAATAAACTGTGGTGGATCAGGTTCGGAAGGATGCAGTAGCTCCTATGTGGGTGAAACATCAAAGACCCTTAAGACCAGATTCGACCAGCATAGACGCCCTAGCACCTCCTCACACGTCTCCTTACATCTACATCAACCGGACAGAGAAAGCCATCACATATCCCTGGATAACATCAAGATAATAGACCGTGACCAGAACACTTTTGAAAGAAAATTCAGGGAGGCCATACACATCAGGCGCCTCAAGCCTGACCTCAATAAGAAAGTGGGAGCCGCCGACCTGCCAGCCATCTACACCAACATCCTACCAGCCGCTGCCGATGACGTCACACCACGATCACGTGACGATTAGGCAGTTGGCAGAGTGATGAAGGACCTGGAAGGTCCGAAAGACTTTCAATGTAAGCTAATAAAACAAGCACAAAAGGTTAGTTTAAAATGTGTATATAATTCAGGTGATTATGTTCACGCCATGGGCTCATTATTAACAACCACTGAATACATTTCTGGTTTGACGCTAAATAAACGTTCGGAAGACGGTTGAAATAAACATACATCATAGTAATACAGAATTAATGAAATTTCTTTATTATTTTTATTTGTACTATCAGTACCAATAGCAAACTAATGAGTACCTTCACTGTAGTTGACATTTATTTAAATTTCTTATTGTGTCTACAATGTAACAACACTTGCTGTATGAATTCGCTGCCTCCATTTTGACCCAAGAGACCATGCTCTGACAGATTGGAAATAGTCATGACGCACACATTTTATGCTAATTCAGATTGCCCTTTGTGCAAACCAAGATTGCGTAGGCCCAGACTTTTTCAAAATGCCCTAAATTATATTTTTGTTAAAAAATAATTATACATATATAACCGATAATTTTTTATTCATCACTTAAAAGTAACACTTCGTTTGGCTCAGCAACCGGTGGCAACTAGCATTTTTACTACGTTCAATGCCTTCCCAAATACGCCGAAGTTGACAACCTGGCCAAATTCGCCTTTATGCGTTGCACAGATTCGCATATGATCGCCTACATGTATGTGTAAAGCAGGTTTTAGAAGTATAATATATAAATCCGCATTTACTCTCTTCAAGCTCGTTGTATTAACGTCAGTTACATCGCCCTACGCCAGGGAATAAGACATTCTAGACACAAGAAAGTGATTATAATTCAGATTCAACGAACTTGAACTAAACAGTGTATTCGCCAACAAATTCTGAATATGTTCAAAATTTCCTGACGAATTTGCCACTTCGCCATTGCACGTAGGGTTACGTGGGTGGAATTCGCTTATGTGTAAAGCAGATGTTTATACTTTTACGTTGTTCCCGCACTAAAAAAAAGAGAGAAAGAAAAAAGTAAACTCGTCGGCTCGATGCGTGACCACCCGATTTCCAACTTTGACAAGGCGTGGGTCAGGGTAGGATATTGATAGAGAGACAATTGTGGTGTCATTTGAAAGCTCCCCAGTAGCGCCATATGGTTGTGCTGGCGAGAAACCGGTGTGGGAACCGTCGAATGCATCGCGTAATTAGTTTACAATTTAAGGGTGTTGACATTTTGAGGCAACTAGACCATTTTTTGGAAACCTGATCGCAATTTGCGTTAACGTAAATTGTGAGCGGTCGCAATTTAAAGCCGGTTACATTTTACGCTCTAACAGCAGGTAACAACATGAAATTGTTCATGAGACCCATTGTTTTTATCACATAACAAGGATCATCAGGACACATGTAATGGGTATCGTCTCACATATAGGAAGGCCAAGTAGACCCATTAGATGTGACCAGTTGGAGTGTTGGGACCCCATTTCTAATTGACAGAATGAGCTTGTTAGCTCGCAAATCACCGCCACCAAACACCGGAAACATGCACAGAGTGTCACCCATTATGACACATTATTGATGCATGGCATGAGTGCAAAATTAAATAGGAAAGCCCATCCCTCCTTTCTGAAGAGGTGCTGTTAAACAAAGGTTTAGCCTACACTTTGAAACCTAATCATCAGAATGCTATATCACAAGACACGCAGCTATTGCCTGGTGTGAGCGAGGTTGACAATCGCGTATCACTCAAACGTAATCTGCATGAAAAGTCATTGTTGTAATGTTGGTGTGTGTCACTCCGTGCTACCCCCGCTAGGCAGGCGATTGGAAATCCCATCACGTGACTTACGACGAAGACAACGCCCTACTTTGATTGAAACATATTTGCTATTTCTGTATTAACACACCACCAGCATCTAACGCAATATATAAAATGGGTTGATAAGAAGGATCAACAACAGGAAATATGAGCAGAGAGCACGTTGACTTATTGTGTCGCAGCAGATTATACGCTGGTGAAATAAAATTAATTACAAGGCTCAAAGTCTGTCACCAGGAGACACGAAATGAAATTGCTTGCAGGTGGGAAGATAATCAGGTGCATGTATTTTTAGCTAAGGCGATGACAATCTTATGTTGTGAACTTATAAACTAGTGCAGGCAGCATATATATTGAAAGAAATGACATATTGCAAGTCACACATGATGCTATGGCTCTGTTACCGATGGACATTTTTTCTATTGCTGTCACATTTATGAAATCCCCATTACTCATTTAATATATTCCACCACTCACAACATATATGCAACTGATGCCAGGGGGGTCTAGGGTGTTCTAGGAACCGCTTTGACTGATTACAACCCCACCACAATATAGGTGTATCCAGAATGGGATAACTATCACCTGTAACGCGATGAGTATACTATCAGGTATGATTTTAAGACAGAGATTTATTGCATACGAATAAGAGTATTGGGTCAGTAGAAGTGTGTGTATGCTACAGTGATATAGGGCCTACACTTGATCAGAGACAACATAAGACCGATTTCTTTATGAAGACTATAAGTAGTAGTAGGAGTATCCATAGAGGTTAAATTAAGCTACTTTACTAGACACTATTTCAACAACACACCGACGTTGCGGCTTCCATCGGGGAGCCTTTCACCGAAGTGACAATTCTGATGTCGTGACGTCACATTGGCTCCCCCATCTGCTTTTTGCCAGGAACTCCACCTGGCGGAAATCAAATTCGCTCCTGAGTAGTAGAGAAGCTTACTTTAACGTCTATAAGGCCGATTGCTGTATATACCAAGTATATGAACACCAAGAAACAGTGAATAACACTTCGAACATTTTACTCAACACTCATGCATAAAATCTAATCTCACCAGAACAAGCACAACAGAAATTAGGGCGGAAATTGAATGAAACGTGACTAGTGGCAACAACAAAGACTAGGTACCAGTTTGTGTATCGTCAAATGGTATTCTTTATAGCATCTAGCAATGTGTTATTGCGCTACGTTAACTAGGTTTAGTACTTATGATGCATACAAATGCATGGGAAATGTTCATATGATAGCCACTGACACATGGTCTCTATATTGTCTTGTTAATATTTATTAGGCAATCTATCTTTTATTGTAAGATAAGATCATGATATGTAGACATCACACAAGGATGCACATGTGGATGGTATATACAGTACAACTTCCAAATGAGACAACCTCTCAAAGTGAAACCACTTCTGTATTAAGACACATTTTCACGGTCCCAAACCTTCATGAAGCTACCAAATTAGCCTCTGTACAGAGACCACTTCTCTATTAAGATCACATAATACTGATCCCAAAGTGGTTCTAATAGAGATGTTCTATTGTGATGAGAACACTAAGTCTTCAAGTACATTGAACACTTCAACTCATCAGTCCATGATTAAGTAATGAGTTATTATACTAAGTTCGTGCAGCATTGTGAAACCCCAACTCTATAGTATAGATTTTAATTATCCGAACCCACCTTTTGTCGCATAACTTCCTTTAATGAAAAGGATTTCTATAAAAGTAACACCATTTATTAATATAATAATATTTTTTATAAGTCTTCAAGCACATTGAGCACTTCAACTCATCAGACCACGATTGAGTAATGAGTCATTAAACTAAGTTCGTGCAGCATTGTGAAACCCCAAGTGTGTCACCCAAACACAAGACAATGCAAACAGGAAATAAGTACCATTACTTTACAGGGTTTAATTACACTTAATTGCACTTTGCCAGCTTGCCAGTGAATCAACTAATTGCAAATTGATATCGAAAGCATTTATTCCCAGTGTAATACAAAAAATGCAGTGCAAAGAAGAAGGCAACTTCTTCAATATCAATGTAACCTTTAGCAACCGTGAAAATGCGTGTTTTGTGAATAGTACTGTACAGCCCAAGAAATGGCATCTTAGGAATTGAGCTACTTAACTTGTCGACACCGTATACACCATTTTGCTCTGATTAATAGGTAGCCATACCGAGTTCACCACTGCCGACTATGAGCTACAGTAAAGCATCACAATACAAGACACTTTTGGAAATGAAAACCAGCGCCACCAACTCCCCATAGGCGAGATGTGTTAGATCAGAAACTAGACATTTACATTTACATTTTGATAGGGGCGACCTGATTTAACAAGTAGATATTGATCATGTGAAAACAGTTGACACAAAGAATGACTGAACTCACCACTTGACGAGATTTGAATTGTGACTGTCTGTTAGACCGCAAAAATATAACCAGCCGCAAAACATAACCAGTTACGTTTTGCGTTAACGCAAAACATAACCACACCCCGAAAATGGACCTGGTGACGCAAAATATAACCACGCCGCAAAATATAACCACAGCAAATGTGCACTTTTTAACACACAGTATTTTTTGTTATATTAGCCTCCGACTGTATCAGATATATTTACTCGAGTCATCCAATGTTTAGTGCTTAGAATGGTCTGACTGGGGCATTTGGAAATGGTGCACTTGTAGATGGTTCTGTCTAATGATTATTGATTTTAATTAATTATATGCATTATACAATGCCTGTCAGTTCTGCCTACTCCAAAATTGGATACATATCTTTCGTTGAACATGTTTCTATTACAATATACACAGATGCAGACAGTTAACACTACACTAATTTGACTTCATCAATAGGCTTAAGCGGGGACCTCAAAACTTATGACTCGATGCTTTTGACACTAGACCTTTGGAGAATGCTGAGACAGACCAGATTGAGATTCAAAACACCATAATGACCCACTGGTCTATTCACTAGGGCACCGCTGTGAAAGTTACCAGCAGTAATACAAGCAAGATGGGGGCACAGTCTGTGGGTTGAACCATTTTCCCAAGATTACTTAGATCTCGCAAAAAACTAACCAGATATGTACTAGCAAATAATAGTGTGTATAATGTGCATAATGATGCTGAAAATGTGTCAAACTCTATCTTTTTTTAAGGCTATGTTCCACCAAGATTCTATACCCAAAGCACATACTCTGGCAACAGTTTCTAGGATTTTCTAGGCATTCGAATCTGTACATCCGTTGAGAGATATCACCTTTTGTAGCTCCAAAGAAAGCAACAAGTCAGCTCACAGACAGTGCATGATAGCGGCAGATTGTTGCCATAAACACAGCTTGTCGATCACGTAATAAATTTGGCGCCTTCTTTAATTTTTAAGCAATTTCAGTTCATTTGAAATGAAGCTTTATTAAAACAAAGTTTAATTTGAAAAAGAAAGAACATATATTTAATCAAAATACATTTATTTGAAAAAAAATATGTTAAAGTCCAATACTTTTGTACATCCATCTAATAAACAAAACATAGTATGTGTTCAAGTATTACATATCACAATGGCGAACATGAAAACACCGAAGTCCATGACAGTCACAACACAGTCCCACAATCCTCACTGTCTTGGTAGATGTCCAGTCTCCATGACCACCTTGCAATGGAACAGAAACCACTGGGCCTTGCCTTCCTTTGAAGCTCTTTTTGGTCTTTGTACATGATAAACGAGGGTGTCTTCAAGGTTCTTATCCTGTTCCATTTACAAGGGACGATCCTAGGTTAGGTCCCTCGCGGTTAAGCAGCCGATTCTGTAGCTGGGCATACCTTGTTCTCATCAGGTTGTGCAGGAGACAGCAGGTGGTAACAATGAGACGAACAGTGTCTGGCTCCTGGTCCATTGTTGTCAGCAGCACACGGTCACTGTTGTAGATTTGGGCGTCAAATCTATGTACGTGAATTTGAAGTCTGAGCTCACCATGGCAAAGAGTATAAGTGGAAACCCTTTGTAGTTGTAGGACTCTGAAGCACTGTGCAAGGGACACGTGATCTGCTTGGCATCAGTTGAACCTGTGGTGTGAGGAAATATCCGCCTCTAACACCAGTCGTCAGCCATGGAATTCCAGTCTTGCTCCATGTCAGGTAGACTCTTTTGTGTGTTCAGCCAGGATAGTTGTGCACTTTCTCTGACTACCGTACTGATGGTGTTGTGGGGACATGTCGTTGACATGTCCTTGTACCTTGTGCCAGAGTTGAAGGCCACACTCAGACCAGGTTGTAGGGGCTGCCGGTGTTCGGGTCTGCTTCGTCAGTCGTCCAGCAATGTGTAGAGACATCTTATCAAACATTTCTAGAGCTTTAAAAGTTCACAAACCCGAGGAGTCCACATAGTATGGTTAAGCCATCAGGTTGTGGCATAGGCCCCCTTACATTGTCGCTTTTGGCGTGCATTGAGGAGGTTTTGAGCAGCAAAATACCATTGCAGACCGAATGCAGGGTACTGATCAATAATTTTCAGAAAGTTTTGTCTGTGGATTATCAGCCACCTTTCAGCGAACATAAAATGGACGATGAACGTATTGTTAGCATAGCTGGCAGATTGTTGACCTACATGACATTTGTAAGGGGTTTTAATAGCTATGCATTTGCTTAACATACACACTGACGCCAGTGAGACATAGGTTTTATAAAAGTTCACAGATCAGGGTCTCAATTTGTCATCACCAGTCTGTAACTCCCGACCTTGAGTAACTGTATAGTATGTTACTACATGCAGTCAAAAAAAATGCGGATTGGTTGCATTTGACAATAATTATTCCTTATTTGTGAACTCATCGAATAGTTTGACATATAATCAATATGTTCAATATAGTTGTCACTAAGTGTGAAGCAACTATAAATCTTTATCAATCCAGAAATTTAAATAATGAACCATGGTTACCTCATTGCCTTAGTCATATTCTATTATGTTGGTAATTGTAATTTGAACTAACGCCAACGTCACAAAAAGAGTGCCTATGCTCACATACCATTTGTACACTTCTCAAAGAACCACGTGGCCATCATTTGCACACGGTAGCTGCCACGGTATCTTTTAGTATCTACTATAAAAACAGACGGCACCCGAGGTCTTGATACATACAGAGACATATAAAAAGAAACACCTACTGCGTAAGTGCAAATGCAATTTCTGCCATGGAGAGATAATAAACTCAAGGCCAGGATGATGCCGCTTTGGATACCATAGTTGTGTAATCAGGTGTTACAGTTGTTATATACTAAGTTCAATTAGCGTTACAGATATTCGTGTGTTTCATCACATTACAAACCACAGATGTGCACACCACGTTTGACCACAAGACACCCTAAGATCAACCAAGATGTCTGCATATATAATGGTTTCACATTTTACAGATTTGTTGCCAATATTTTACTCATATACAACCCACACAAATGCAGCAGTAAACTTCCTATTTTAAACCAGTTTTAGACATTATGCACCCGAGTCTACCCTCTGCTGTGTGAGTTGTGCCATGTAAACTGTAAAAATGAATAGTCGGCAGTTTGGTGATTTTCTGCACAAACTAACCTTCTCCCTACACCTTGGTTATATTTTGCGGCAGTGGTTATATTTTGCGTCACCAGGTCCATTTTCCGGGGCTCTGGTTATGTTTTTGCGTTAACGCCAAAACATAACTTGTTATATTTTTACGTTGGTTATATTTTGCGGTCTAACACTGTCTACACATTGGTTATATTTTGCGGCAGAGGTTATATTTTGCGTCACCAGGTCCATTTTTGGGGCTGTGGTTATATTTTGCCGTTAACGCAAATCATAACTGGTTATATTTTGCGTTGGTTATATTTTGCGGTCTGACAAGGTGTCCCCGCTATTGAAACATTTTAGAAACAATATACATGTAGCCCAACTGGATGATGAAAAGATGTCCCTATTCGCGAGGTTTCCCTGTGGTGAGGTTTCACTCCATAAACACAAAGGCAAAAGACTACATCCTCTTGAAACAAGTCGTATGTTATTTCGTATACACTGTTCGAAGTTTTACTTATTTTGCATATACATGTATGCAAGATCCATGCATGGTCGGCTTGTTTGGTATACTTTTTCAGAAGACAATTTGCCTTTTTTTTCTTGCATGAGCACTGCCTCTCAGGAAAATGTGTGTATTAAATTTATGATTGACTGAGCAGCCCGCGACACCCCAATACAATAGATCTCTTCCCCAAAAATCGCTACTTTCTGAAATTCAATTGTGATATTTTTTTAGAGAAAATCATGGAGAAATCAAAACGTATAATTACACCACTAAGAAGTTAAAGAACAGACAAAGCTGCCAGAATGTCCCCTCAATGATTAGACGTATACGTACACGTATGCCTAGTTTGGCACTCACCATTGCACCACCTGGGCTTTGTGCCATGCGGAGACGCTGTTTGCAGTTTAAAGGCCAAATTACATACTTAAAAACCGGGCTTGGATCTCATTTTCCAGGCCCTATTAAAGATGTAAACGAAGTCCCTCGTGCTGATTGGCACGCTGTTTATGTCTCTGGTGTGAATATTTTATACGGAAAGACAACGTGTGATCATAGCATCATGCCAACTTTGCCGCGCATATATCTAGCATAATTTGGACGCGGAGTACCACTTAACACTATTAATCAAGCATGTTTCTACGTGATTGTGACGTAACTCAATGAAAAATTATCCATTTCCGTACATTGAGTGGTCATAAAAAGAACGTCTGAGCACACTGCCAATATAGCAAATATAGTCTCCATGATGTCAGAGGACAACATCAAAAGTCATCCTAAGGGAGCTGTAAAAGATGACACGCCCGAACCATGGTCTCGTAATCTATAGTAGACTCAGACGTCCGGCTCAAAACGTTAGTTTATGCATGATGTTGATACGGGATCTTTGAGTGAAAATTTTTCTACACAACTGCATCCCCACCAGTTCATTGACAAGTATGCAAAAAACCTATTATTGGAAACCATTTACGTGATAATGTAGCAAACTTCGGAAGAAAAGTTTCGATGTAATTTTCAGACGTCGCTATAAATAGCGAATTCATATTGGACATACATGTATGTGTTTGGTGTTTAATTTTATCTGATTTCATGTTGTAGTAGTAGTAGTAGTAGTAGTAGTAGTAGTTTATTTATTTATTTATGTGTCACCTGATATAATAAATCATAAAATACATCAATTCAAAATAAAATCATCAGCAGGTTATAAAACCTATGTTGTATATCTTTCTGATGTAATTCTCTGCAATATACAAAGAGGCAACTGTCCTCTGGTCTTAGCCAGACGCAGTCCGCAAGATCTCATCGGCGTCACAACTGAAGGAGACTTAGTGCTCGGGCGAACGGTCCCATGCACATACCTCTACGTGGTAGCCAAGAACTGAAGAATCACTGGTTTAAAATCTCCACTGAGTTTATATCAATCACCCCAGTCTAATGTAACGTTGGCATTTATCCAGGCACAACAAACGTCGCATTTGATTGTGATGATACCAAGTTACCAACCCGTTTAAAATGAAACAGTCTATTGAATGATGACACTGGTTCTGCTGCAAATTTATAAACAATACCCACAGAACAAACGATAAGATACACAATGGGCCCGTTGAGTTGTATCCGACATGATTGCGTAACCATCTCAATTCCCATCTCGGCACAGCTTGCCCTAGATGTTCGTAAAACGGGTCAATGTGACTTTTTATAACGTTCACGGCTACAGTGGTAAAAATGATGCTCAAATACCCGACACCTGGTATCAGACCGTATTATTAACAAAAAAAAAACATAAGTCCATTATGTAAATGAGCTTACAGACACTTTACAGGAGTCTTCCAGACCATGTCTGAGTTGGATTCATTTCAGGAAGTCCTAGCATGCGCCTAATGCGGTCTCTAAACCCCAACTACCAGCATAAGTATGTCTGTCACCAGCTTCAAAGAAGACTACACACGAACGTGGGGATATTCGCTATTCAGGTGTGTTTATACTAGGGCTTGTTACCTATTAATTGCGTCCGTCTAACAGGTTTATTAAACCATCATCTTCACAACGATGCATTCATTTCGTTTGTAACTTTATCACGGGGGCGACTAAAACCCTTTTGACCCCTAATTGCACATAGCCGATGCCAGCCTCAGATACTGTAAAAGACACCAGAAATGAGAAATCAATATTGTCACCATTTTATGGTACCCCGTGTGCATAGTTTGTGACCAAAACGTACGCGATCGTCTGGAATAACGATCGTGACCTTTCTAATGGACTGGATGAACAAGAAGGTTTTTGGGACCATTTGGAAATAACACTCGGTAATACGGGGACATGTTTATGAACATGTCAGCAATTCCACATTTAAGCAGAAAGACTTTACAACGATCAAGTTAGTCCTCTAGACGACCGAGAAAAACAAAAAAAGATGGTCCAAATCAATAACTCATTAATCCTAAACGGAAGCCCACACGCCGAAAAATATCAAAATCACTTCTCCAGAGAAGTGATAACTATTTGGGGGGCAGAACCAGACAGAAGTGAGTCACTTCCTCCTGGAAGAGAGCATTACTCATGGAGCATCATGAGCAACCCATATGGTAGAACAGATGCTTCTGTTTCATGCTTCCATTGCTTCAGATTGTAACGGTAGTGGCAGCACTGATGGTTTCATATGTCAACTATAATTGTCCCAAAGCAGTAGGCGAGGCCATAGTCAAGCGAAAATACCCGGAATCACCCAGAGGTGCACCATTGTCAACCAAACCAGGCACAGATCACTCCAAAGTTGATGCCAGAATAGCCACATCCACCACGAACTGGCACTAAGCATCTGGCGTCTTCCTGAGCATCTGGAAATAGCATCGGCTTTGTGAAATTGAGGGGTAAGACGCACCGACAGGATTTACATAATCGTACATGTAGCTATCGTCTTACTTGATGGAATTGAACTATATGGCATATTAAGTACACTTGATTGTATCATATTCCCATCTCAGAACTACATGATTGTACGGGTAGGCTGTAAAACCAATGCCGCGATGGTAACATGGTAACATTACTCTCTAAATACTCGGTATCTCCATATAGTAGGTGGCACATGTTTAAGTGACATCGGGTCGGGTGGTGTGTTGCACACTGCCCCAAGGTACCCACAAGTTAAATAAATAGGTACAGGTCAGGCAAGCGAACGCTAATCTGACTGATAAGCACGTCAGCGCTACGGTAGTGATGTTCTGTATGCTCCTCTGGTAGTTGAGAAAGATACAGCGTGACAAGGATGACAATGATCTCGTGTATATGTCACGTCGACAGAGCACGAAAACCGTGAATTGCGACTGCAAATAATTACATAAGTACATTTACATATACGTACTGATAAAGGCTCATCGTCACGATTCCGAAGCAGCAAAATTTATTTCCAACTCGTGCACGATTCACCGTTCTCTTAGAATTGTATAAGCAACAAGAGCGACGAGACAAATTACTATTATCGTGTGGATTTATTGCAGATATATTATAACAACCGCAAATATTTTTCTTTGCCCCAAATTGACCAAGATGAAAACGTGACTGTCTAGAGAACTCTATGTTGTGAGCATGACTCTCAGGAAGTCACTTTATATTTCTCCACTACTATATGGAGGTGACGTGGACATCAGAGGTGTCTCCGTCTGGTGTCCCTCATAAGACATACATGTATTCCACTGTTCCTAACATGACCCATCCACACTGTACACCAATTAAGTCTCCAGGTATGTACAAAGGAAATGCATCAAAAGATCATCTGATTTTGGTCGATACACAATGGCTAAAACAACATGTTTATATTGCATTGATTTTCATAGTTTTTATTTGCTTGCGGAAGTGTGTGCCATAAGAGTATCGCCATTAGAATTATTTGCTTTGAAAGCAAATACATTATGCAATGTGTTTTATTGCCTGTTACGTATTGATGCAATGATAGGATATTGACTACAGCCTTTATATAGAAACCGTTTGATTTACGTACACTACATCAGTGATCATGGTTCTGATTTTACATGAGAGCAGTTTCCCCCCACAAATTACACATATTCTTATTATATTTAATTTACATGATCGCAACCTACATGATTGAAACCGAGAATCGACATGGTTCTCCGACTTGTTTATGCCATTCACGTACTTTGGTTTACAGCGCTGAGCATTTGGACCTTTGTAAATAATAACATACGTCGGGACTGATACAGTGATCTAAACCACCTGGCCACAATAGCGAGGGCTTCTCATAAAGAACCGTTTGAGGTTTGACACTCGATAAAATGTCCCTGGGAATGTTGATACATCGCATTGCAGTTACAGAGGAGGTTATCTTGAGACATCATAGCGAAAACCACGGCAGATATTCTTGAAATTAATACAAAAGAACACAATAGTTAAATAACATTTCAAACTTGAACTTGATGTGTGCTAAAACTCACAGTGACGCATGGAATCTCTCGTTTGGTATGCTAAAAATTTGGGTCCTCTGCCTCAATGTAATCTAAATGGGATAAAACCCATAGGACGAAAACCCACAGTGCTGCAGACGATAGCCATAAGTACGCCTTGCGGCAAAATTTACACGCACCTTTTACTACAGCGTAGCTGTTAGTCAGTCAGTCGAGTCGTGGCGTCCCTTTGAATTTTTTTTAGAAAAAGTTGCCCCAACAGCCTGCATAATTAAAGTTGAGGTCCGCCAGTGAAACCGAAGGTACGCCCCCAGTAATAAAAGGGGGGTGTATACTTAATTTTAATCTGGAACACATGCTCCTACTGAATAAGCAGGTCAAAGATCTTTAATTACAAGTGTTCTAAGGTGTGTACTTGGTTAGACTGGCGCGCGCCTCTATGGGTTTTCCCCTATGAAAAAGTCATTAAAGTGATGAAGCGGCCGCACGCGGCGCCGCACGGTGGCTTGCTTCTTATTGGCGTCATTCGCTACCACAAGTGAATGAAAAATCAGCCGCGCGGCACCGCGTGCCATCACATTCATCACTTTATTGTAAAGGTATTATATCTGAGTGATGGGCATGGAGGTTATTTAAAGTTTTAGCGTCATATGACTTATTGTTTCTTGCATTTCACTTACAAATTTGAATATTTTATTGGTTATATCACTGGACAAAAATAACAATCATATCAGTAGGGCACGTGTTTGTTTGAATTGTATAAAGTAACTAAGGGAAAGCATTTAGTTTCAGTAGACATGATATGTAACAATATTATTTCTATTCTTGTCATATGCAATTTACAGGCAAAATGGGGCTTTGGGCAGGTTTTACATTATTGCATAAGCTTGTGAATCATTTAACGACCTAGTTCCGTATGCCTGTGATTTATCAAGTTAAGTGCTTCCATTTACCGAGCTGTACAAACGTATCATACTTTGACATAAATACAACAGTCTATATGTATGCATGAAATGGGAGAAATTCTAACTGGAATGGGTCGTGCTTCTATAGCGGTGTTGACCCGATGCACACTTGCCACAATTCGTAATGAAAAATAGCATTCAGGGGTCCTGGTGCTAGGGTTGATTTGGTACACCTCATATCAAACTGAGTTGTCAAACTTGAAAATTAGCCTTGTTCGACCCACATTGTCTTTAAGACTGGCAATATTCAGCATGGGCCGGGATATACATTACTTTCTAATCATGGCGCCACCAGACCCCCACCAATAGACCATTATGAACTATAACAACTAATTCAAATATCAGCACTCACTGCTAATGTGCGGTAATAACGTGGAGTTTGGCATAAGTTCAACTTTAATCCCTGTAGAGGCCAACTTTACTTGACCAGTACGCTAATTCGCCCTCTCGGTATAATCATCAAAACGGTTTATAAGTGACACACAATTCAAAATTTACGTCACTAGAACCTTGTTGCACTAATGCTACAGAAAGACGGCCACTTGTATACTGTAGGTACGGATTCTTGCGGATAACAAATACGCAAGAATACGTCTCCTCCGTAATGCTACAGTCAGACGGCCACTTACGGACCTGCGGATGCTTGCATAATGAAAATACGCAAATCATTATGAAAATACGCAGGAAAGAGGCCCCAAATCCCAGCTGTGAACATAAACTCACATCGGGAGATGGGTCATCATCGTAAGACTGCGGATCCTGCGGTAAGAGTCACGGATAGATACGGAGCAACACGGATGGGTATACGTATCTTACGGACGAGTTTACGTATCTTACGTAATAGTTACGTATTTTTTCATACATTTACGTATGTGTGATCCGTAGCAAAGTTTTGAGAATTTCAAAAATTTCCTGAGAGATCTGCGTATGCCTGCGAATGTCTACGTATTGAGTTACTGGTAGATACGTATGCTTACGAAAGATATGTATTCTTGCGGAAGCTTACGTATGTGTTATCCGCAAGCATCCGCATCTATCGTAAGTGGCCGTTTGTCTGTAGCATAAGCATACTATTAATTTTGAAATCCTCAAAACTTTGCTACGGATCATACATAATTAAAATGTATGGAAAATAGGCAAGTCTTACGTAATATAAGATACGTATGCTCACCTGCAATGATCGTATATCATATGTAATATAATATATGCATACATACCTATCCGTAACACAATTGCAGGATGCGCGCAGTCATACGATGACCCATCTCTTAATTTGAGTTTATGCTCCCAGCTGCAATCTTAGGCCTCATAATATTTATGTATATTCATAATGCAAGCATCCGCACGTCCATATCATGCCAAGTGACTGTAGCTTGTTAGCAACACTCATAGGGCACTACATGGGGTCTGAAAATTAGTGCCGTGTCCTCGTGTACTTTTTTAAGATGTTCCAAAAAGATGCCCGTATAGAGGAATTGTGCATATGTCTCGTGTCCATAGAAACAGATTTTCTAACAGGTAAAGTGCCTCAAAATGGCCATGTCTCTGTCTCGCTTTTAATCCGTGTAGGGTCCTGCTCATCCAACTGTATAGTGAACGACGAACAACTGACACACAATTGACTGACTTGACATTGTTAAATCAGCTAAGATTATACAAACCATGCTCACACCACCAAGCAGAGGCTAGTGGTTCTAGCACATTTACAGATGTAAGCAGCCCTCACACCAATGCTTCAATGCCATCCTCACATATCAAAGTGACGATCACTGATACATACACGCACTTGCACAGGTCAAAGTCAGCATCTACAAAATGCTTAAACAACACCTGTTTTAACGATGGTAACCTACATGTACCTGTGCAACCTCCAAGCAGTCATTACACAACGTCCTCTTTCCCACGCGCCTTGGTTTGGAGGTTGCTAACCATGGCGTCTACGGTCTGGTGGGCCCAGGTGACGTGCTGTAATGGTCTATAGACTTCCAATATTGGCTGATTTGTGTAACCAGAAACAGCCATTTTTTGCCGACGACAGGCCCCCTGCATGTAGTGTTATATCGTAATAACCTTGTTCTATGCTCTACGGTTGAAAGGCGTCGACTCAACAGGACGATATATTCTGACTGACTGTGTATGTTTCAGTGGCTTTAGTTCTAGCATTCGTGACCATTTGGCGCCATCCGGGGTCAGAGTCTTAAATAAAAGACTGGTCTTTTGCCGATTAAATACAAGACAGGACTACGAAAAGATTCCTCCACAAAAAAAACACCCATGATATAGTGTGTAATATAAACCTTGCAGTATGGTGTTCTCTTCTCTATGCTTTGTTGAATTTCATGAATGTTTACCATTGCTTTGTGAGTGAGCCGCTTTGAAAGCCCCATTCTATACAAAACCAATGGAATTGTTGAAGTAACATTAATATCTATCACCCACGACCAAACATGATGCAACCGTTGATGCAAATAGCCTGGTTTAAAAGCACAGTCCGTTGAACTGTATATTATTGCAATTTAATCAAAATACACAGGTTTCTCTATATTAGAATTTGTGAAATAAGAGATTTTTAATTAAATTAAAAAAGTTTCTACATTTTATGATCACGATATCGGTTTATACTTTGTTTGCTAAATGAAAATGTCATTAAGTCTGTACTCGCAAAAAAATAGGCAATTCGTGAAACTATAATTATATGGAATTGGCATGTCATGGAAAGCAGTTAATTTGTCCGTTTCAACAATTACTTTTGCAATTCTTCTAATTCAGCCGCTTGGTTGGTTCAGTGTGCAAACAATAAATATGATGCAGAATGGTAAATGAACACATCCGGAGAAATGATGGAACTCAATGTGTTTACTGGCGATCTCATTTCACTCAGGAGCGTGCAAATAAGAGCCGGAAGCGCATTTTATTGCGTCGCTTCAGCTGAAGAGAAAGCCTGGCGTTTGTTGTCAGTGAGTTGGTATAACGCAACGTAACAACAAAGTGATTCAATTTTGACCGCTATGCTAATGAATAGTGATTTCCACAAGGCGAATTTTGTCCATTTTCAACATTTGCTGCAGTGCTTGAAAGAAAATATTCAAATTTGATACAATGCATACATAACTGAGCACCAACTGTGTCCAATTTTGACACTTTGCCAATTATTCTTTACTTTCCAGAGAGCCATTTTGATTTCTTTTTAACTCTTAATTTACCACCGTAGTTTTAGTACTGTTTGAAACAGTACCATAAAAAATTGACATAAAGATTATATCATATTAAACGTGCTGAAAGCATCATGGCATAACTAGAACAATGTCTACTCATGGCCAATAGGGGTATATTTTAGCCATGTTTAGAGAGAACCTGCAATCCATTGTAGGGTGAATCACACATCAAATAAGATTATTTTTTAAAGAATTGACTGAGTAGAAAGGGTTTCAAATTCGCGTCTCTGAAGTGTCCGTCCGCTCGTCGGCTCGGTACATGATCACCACCCGAGCTCCAACTTTGACGAGGCTTGGGCGAGCCTAGAATCGTTATGCCAGAGAAACATGTTGTGTACCCCCCAGATGCGTAGGAATAGTCTTTTTTCTTAAAGCACTTATTCTAATTGCTAATTTATATTACCCGGTACTCCTAATCCAGATTTTTTTAACCCAGGTATTACATGGACAAGAATCTCACCACTTAAAAATGTAAATTGGTCATGACGTAAAAGCACCATTAATCATGCTTTGAAGGCTGTGATGTTTTGTAATATGCGTGTAGCCTAGGCGCACCGACGATGTTACAAAATACTCACTTAAGGTTTTTGCTGTTCATAAAGAAATCATTTGGTCTAAGTGCAATGATATGTCTGTAAATATCCACTACATATGTCTATTGCTCATGAGGTTATGAAATTAAAATCAAGTTACATAGATCTACCAATGTGTGCTAAATACTGTGTCATTAATGGTAATAATATCAAACCTACTGTAAAATTTAAGTGTCGAGCCACTTGGGTGTAATGCAACGTGGCTCTTTATTCTGGCCATACAAATAATATAGTCGCCCACTCTGTTAATTCTGTGGTCGAGCATACACTGGGTTGGACTTGATGTTTGCATTATAGTCAGATCAGGTTGTGGTTGTTGAGAAAACTCGATCACCAACTTATTGCACAGAACAATCAGGACATACGTGACTGTCAGACTGGAAAATCAGCCTGCTGTGATTTAACCAGCTCTGGTCCTGTGAAACGGAAGATAATCAAAGGCATTGACAAATGGTGATGATTGACAATCAACGCACACTCTTTGTTGATAGATACACGAAAGGTGCTTGTCCTACCAATAGGTTTTCTCTGAGTCGTACATGTATTTCATTAATTCGTTTGTGGACTTGAGTTGGGTAAAGACCTCATAACATTAGATTTGTGTTCTCAAGCGGAAATTGTATTATTTCATTGAAAAGTAAAAATCAAAATAAAAAAGTCAGCATAAGACAACACGGTCAGCTGGAATGGCTTTTAACGGTTAACCTTCTTTCCCTCGAGACTGGGCCTTCTGTGACTATGGGCTCAGATGTGCTTGCCGGTCAGTTTCTCACCACATAACAACAGTAACGCGCTCTAGCACAATGTGACGTCGTGTCTGGATAATTGTATCTCTCCCAGGCGACCTCTTCCTGGTATTTTCTATTCATTAGTCTTGTCCACTCTGCCTCGTTCTTGTAATTGTCTGCTGCTTCTTTTTGTTTGAATCCAGTTCTTAATTAAACATAAGAGATAAGAACCGGTGACAGTTAAGTCGTTAAACTTCTGACCTTCTACAACATTACTTTGTACGGGGAAAGTGTGATTGAAATGACTCCATTCTTCTTTAATTATCAAGCTTTGAGGAACGGATCTTCACCTCTTGACATTTAAGAGAGCTCTTACAGCCAAGTTGAAATTTTATCTCACAAGTGTCGATTGAAACATCACATATTGTCCTCATCATTATATTCAGTATTTTATCTAAATCCTTATTGTATTAGATCTAAATGAGTGAAGTGCCTTATCATTTTTCACCTCACACATATTGCTTTAACAACAGGCTTCATCCTGTTCTCTATTAGCAGCATATCACTTTACACCTGCACTGACCCCCCTGTTAGAGTGACGACTCCGCGTAAATATTTAGTCGAAAAAATGAGTCCGTAAAAAAAGATGAAAAATTGGGAAATTAACCCTTTCAATGAAAAATAGGGTCAATGGCGCTGGATGGCTCCGACGCGTCGACCAGCGGACTCTTGCCGACTCCGTGCATGCTCCGCATCCCCGCTGCGAGCAAAAATTGCGGGGGAGTCCATCCACTTCTCTGGAGGTGTGGATTTTTCACACCGCGTAACAACTCCGACGCGGATGGGGTATTGCTTAAAATTCCTTTGATCATTTTTACTTCGCTGGTCGCTGCACGAAGCCGTAGTTGGCCCCAACGGACTCCGTCTGCTTCCGTCTCACGTAAAATGAACGTCGTTCACCTCCGCTGTACGCCGGTGTACGTGCCAAGACCTATCCGCGCCAAGAATAGTGCGGACTCCGTCTACTTCCGTGATCACGCCGCAGTCGACGTCTGTTGCTACCCTGCGGTGCAATTTCTTGCAATTTCGCCTGCGGCGTCACTTCTACTCATCCAGGAGTGGACATTTTCTCTAAATTTTTTAGCGCTAGCCCTTGGACGTTGTTTGCACGCGTAGGGACCGCGGACTCCGCGTTCCGCTTGTTCACTCTAACCGGGGGGCGAGTAAGCAATGTTGGTGTTAATATACAAATTGACGGATGCAAAAAGACCTAATGGGATCCTCGCAACACGTCCGTAATGGGCAGAAAATTGCCTGTCAGCACACAGTGTATCAATTACCTTTACTGTACTGGACAAGAACTAATTATCAAACAAGATGACCAATATCTCTTTATGCCCATCACAATCAACACCCACACATGTGCACTAATTTTCCAAATTGTGTTGCAACGTCTGGGTTGTGTAACATGCAATGTGGCACTCACCTCCTATGATCCTCCTTGTAAGAGCCTTGCATTATTTTTCATTAGCTTTCTATTTTCTCAGACTTTTTGCTAAGCGTCTCTGGTGTCAAGCTTTGCACGTTCTGATATAATAGAAAAGAGCATCTCTGGGTGTGATATAATAGGACTTACGAATCTAGATACGTGGACAGTCTTTGCGTCACAGAGCATTTTTATTAGCATCGTTATTTTGGCCCCTTTACTTGTGAAAGAGAAAAGTATACCCGGTTATATATAGTCTCGATTTATAATGATTAATCCACTCAGCCTGTTCCAAGTCTAGATTTACTCAGACTATAGCTTGACTGGTCAAAATAAATATTGCCAATTGCTTTCAGATTTAAGAGAAAAAAATGTATAGATACCTAATTGGAACCTGTCACATGATAGTGAGACTTACGGTGTGGTTGCAACATATTCACCGAGCCAAATGAACCCCGTCAATATTTTTATAGTGTCTACAATAAAACTAAACACAGTAGAACTTCCGATTGAGACCACCTCTATAGTGAGACGAAGACCTCTGTAATATGAACAGTTTTCATGCTCCCAAAAGCCCACAAAACTACCAAAACTAACCTCCGTGTAGAGACCACCCCCTCTCTATTGATACCACTTAACACTGGTCCCAACGGTGGTCCTAATCTCGAGGTACTGCTGTACTCACCTTCAAAGATACCATATACCGTACCAGTTTCTGCGTCCATTTAAGGCTGGTGCCAACTGACGGTGTTTGCGACCTACGTGTTCAGCTTCCTCTCGGTGTGGGTGGTGGTGAGCTTCACAGTGGAGAGGTTCATCGTGGTCTTCCACCCTCTCAAGAAAAATTGGCTGTGCACCACGCGACGTGCACTGATCGTCATGGTCTGCTTCACAGTGGTCTCCATTGTGTTGTACAGCCACAATCTGTGGACCACTGGCTTGGTAACTGATATAAATGGCAATCAGTTCTGCAACACAATGCCCGGATACGAGAACATGCAGCGGATCTGTTCAGGGATAGACACTGTCATAACTCTGCTGATTCCCTCGTTGACTCTTATCATTCTCAACAGCTGCATCGCGTACAGATTATTCTTTTACCAGCAGACACAGTGTCAGTTGACGCGGAATGATTCGCGAACCTCTGATAACCATACACAGCTGTTGCCGCTGGACAGAATCAACAATGTGCGGAATGGTTCGCACGAGGCAAACTCAGAGCACGAGCGAGCGGGAGTACACAGACCCCTGGCGTTTGTGCACAGCAACACGGAGAGCTACTGCACCAGCATAACGTCAGTGTCACAGGCCAGAAGGTAAGGTATTACTGGTATACATAATACCATTTTCATGACTTATTAGATTCAAGCACGTCTATCTGGTTAGCACTGATCCAATATTATACGTGGTTATATTTTATTAACTGCTATATTTTCACATTTACTCCTCTGTTATATTTGTTTGTATGAATGAATACTCTATATCAACAGTGTATCGGAATGTGGGAGAAGCTGTGTAGAAAGCCTGAAATATGGACATTCTAAACATTCTTACACAGCTTCTCCACAATTAATCATTACATACTAGCTTATACCCGTGTAGTCAAAGAGACATGCTGAGTATCACATTGAATCGCTCCAGTTACATAATCGTATAAGTAGATCCCAACTAAATCATTGGTGAATTCCATTGACTTGGCATGTAAAATGAACATCTAAGGGGGGGGGTTAGTGTCCATGTAAATGGGAACACAATGCCCTCCTAGGGCATAGAAAAAATACATATTTGGTGAGTGTATTAATATGTTTTTACAGCATTTTTTTCAAGTACCCTTGTCCTGACGACCCTTGGCCACGTCCTGACAGCACCAACACCCGTCCTGAAAACACCATGACAGCATCCCCATACATGTACATACAAAATCCAAGATCAAGCCAAGGCGTCATTCATTGAAAGGCAATTTTTTACTATGTAAACATGGCATGGTGACCATCCTCTGTAATAGCCAGTGAAAATCAAAGATTTTCCCCCTCACATTGGCCATAAGTATTCTTATTTAGAGAGTACAAACTACAAACACATGAATAATGTTAACACACTAACTACACAGCAAAAATACGCATCAAGTATGATTCATTGGCGGAGATTTTCAGAACCATATAACAACAGTCGATGATGAAAAGAACGTCAAGACACTAATCATCAAAAAAAAAAAATAAAGGCCACTCCGCAATGTCTGCATTTTGACACCTACCACGCACTTCCTGAAAGTACCTGCCAACATCCCCCATCCCCAGGCCACTAATTAACAACAAATCTATATTATGTAGTTCGAGTCTTCACCATTGGTCTACATCATTTACTCCCACCCATCGTCATGATAGCACCCACCCGTGTCCAAAAAATGCTCAGCCCCAAATTTGACACCAATCGCCAAGCCCTGATAGCATGCTTCCCATTCTGACAGCAACCATGATTTGACAGCACACACCGGTACTAACATTACCACCCTCTCATCCTGCTTGAAGCCACATACACATTGGCATATAGCCCACATACAGACACATTTTGATACTTACACGTATAAGTATATCTCAAGTAAGTCATTGATCACTGAAAACGCACTTGGCATCTAATATGCAAAAGCTATGGGATGAAGAATTAGTGTCTATGGTAATGGGAACATAATGCTCTCCTTGGCACAGATATTCTCACACACTTCAGTAGAACATCCCTATTAAGACTGCCCAAGGACTGGCGTCCAGGGTGTACTATATATTGGTGGTCTCTTTATTGACGTTTGCAATGGTCTATTTTATGAAGACTTGGAACTGTTATAAATCTTCTTATAATAGAGGTGGTGTATTTATAGAGGTGGTCTTGATTGAAGGTTCTAATGTACACATAGCCCAATTGGCAAAATGGTGGTAATCCTTAGTATTTGAACCCATGTGACGCCCGTGGCGTCTTTATGACATCACACTACTCTACATATTCATGTATTTGACGTTTCGGTAAGGAAGAATAGAGCTTGTTGGTTTTGTGGAATCTATCGTGTAAGTGTTAAAGATTTGGTCCCGTCAAACAGTCATCATGTTATGGCAGCTCTTTTAACTCCAGATATCGTCCAGAGAAATTGCACATACTCTTTGCAAATGAGGCAACGGAATACATCGTTGGAGGCATAAGTGAATGTCAATTTTTTGTTAAAACATTATCAACCGCCTCAACGATGTGCCACCGGGTCGCATATCGGTGATATATGCCGGCCAATTCGCACCTACGCCATACACCCACGTAATGTGACCGAACATCGTAATACCACGGTGCTTCAACTGATTGTCAGTGGTGTTGAGTTTTGCGATGTTGGTATTGAGGACCAATGTTAAAAACATTTATATTCTTGTAAGTAAGAAAGGGGTATATATGGCAGGATGAAGAAGACAATGCATTTTTAATGCAATGCCTTCAAGCAACATATATTGTTTTATTAGACGAAATAGATTATGGAAAAATTGTGGACCGAAATAACACATGTTATATATATAGTCGTGATCAAAGTCTTGCTCTCATGAATTTACATTTTACACCACGTCATTAGCACACTTATTGATCATCAACTGACCATTTCCCCCAATCTCGCACTGGCAGCACATTCAGCGCACAATGCTAATCAATTCACACAATCACTTATTGACTATTTAAACCCATTGACCTGTACTTAATCAACGTGAAGCTGACAAGGATCTGGTGCAACTATTCAGGCACGAGTTTGCTCAAAACCACCACCAGACCCGACTGGCAATCGAACCCATAATCTTTTTGTCACGAGTTCAACTCCCAATAAACTCGGCGACAGAAGCTCAGTAGACCCTCCAATTAAGACCACCTCTATATATACACCACCTCTATAATGAGACCACTTTTCACGCTCCCAAAACTTCATAAAGCTACCAACACGAACCTCTATACGGAGACCACCTCTCTCTATTGCGACCTCCTAATAGTAGTCCCAAGGCGATCCTAACAAAGAGGTTTTGCTGTATAGTAGTGTCAGATTATCATCTAATCGACACGTTCCCTCTTCCATCTACACAGCCAGCTGCTGCGGCGCCACACCCTGCAACAGCGCACCACGCGGATGCTGCTGGTGATCTCCACCATATTCCTGCTGCTCAACCTGCCAAGCCACGCGCTCAGGGTGACCGTATTCGTGTGCGATCTGCTCCAGCACCCACTGCCCGTCTCGCCCGCCACGGCCAGCGTTTTGCACGAGCTCTTTCAGGTGAGTCTCCTTGCATGCATTTGGTACAAGTAAACACACCAATTAAGACCACCTCTCTATTGAGAGCACCTGTATAATAAGACCACTTTTCACGGTCACAAAACTTCATAAGGCTACCAAAATGAGCTTCTGTAAAGAGACCACCTCTCTATTGAGACCATCTAACACCAATCCCAAGGGTGGTTCTAATAGAGAGGCTTTACTGTATCTATTGGTGTTGAGAATCAAAGTTGTGGTACGCACGTAAATCATTTAACATCAGAGACTACATGTACGTGACATAGTCCTGACCTGACTTGAAGTCATGAGTCTAATCATTTATTATAAGCACATGCTAAAGTTATCATAAATACATTCCTAAGTCCATAGAGTCAACATAGTTTTAAAGGTGAGGTAGGTTAAAATCAAATTGTAAGTGAAATATCCACGCGAAAGAATCTCGTTCAAGATGAGTGTTATCATTGGTACATTTACACTTGACTTATACGGACATTAGGGCATTGGGTATGTAATTTGATTTTCCAATTTGCTATGGGATGTTGCGCAAATGGTAACACTTCCAACACTTACCGGTGCTTACCCCAACATACACATTGGTCTAAAAAAGATTGCAAACATATCGGTTTCTGATGAGTAATTTTAGATCGCAGTATTGCCATTCCCAGATAATTAAGTCATGGTTAGAGTTTATCACACCAAAGGTCTTAAGCTAATCTCATAATAACCTCTTATCCCGGTTCATACATCTGTTATTATCGTTCTGCTCTATCATAACCCATATAATCAGCATGCACATACAAAAGCCCTGATACGGTCCAAGCTGAGAGAAAACACCATGCCTAAAATAATTGTTCGAAGAAATACATAAACAGAGTATAATATATGGACTGTCTCATTAACCAAAACAAAACAATAGTATGAATTATACATGAAGCCTTCCGCTAATTTGGTTTCTATTTTCTATTTCAGCTCGTCTACTGCATGAACTTTGCAGCAAACTTCTTCTTATACGTGTCAACCTCCACGTTGTTTAGAAACTCTCTGAAAACCATGTGGAGCAAATGCATAAGCTGTTCATGTAGGTTCTGGCAAGTGGATGGTACCTAGGTAATTAGAAGAATAATGGAAACCAAGGAAAGCATGTTAAATTACAGTGATTGTTAATTATTTGAGAGGCAGTCTACATGTCTACAAATGAAAGACTCGCGGACAAAATGTGAGTAAGATTTTTTCCACACGAAATGGGAAACAAGTTGAGCAGATGGCAGCAGAATGGCATTTAGATATCAGATGTGATGATATAATTACATTCCCCTTGTAGTGTCGGAACTTGCGTCATGAAAATGACACTGAAATCAATAGGTGATAAGAAACTAATGTCAGTTATTGCACGTAGACTGGGATACGCAACTGCTGCAGTGAAACCAATTGGAATAGACTAATAAAGGTTCCCATCATTGATCTGTGCATTCTATAATGACGACTTCTTTTATTCTCATACTGATTGATCACATTGGTTATAATGATAACTTGTTAAACTGGTTATATGTATACAAGTTTGAGAGTGACAATTTGCTATGCTACAATCAAAATCGACGTTTCAAGTGAGCATGGAATGATATGTTTGATTAAGACTAAGTATGTGTTAATCAGTATATCTTTGCATACATATGTGTGTGTACAACATTCAGATTAACGTAAACATAGGTTACCACTCAACGAATTAAATTAATTTTGTGCCGTATCATTTTAGTCGAACCTCAAAATTTGATAATTCAAAGAGATGTAATTAAATACCCCATGCTCTAATGGAACAAGAACACATGAGAATAACTTGTGTGAACAGGACCCACACTTGACCCTAATCAGTACATTAGAGGCCCGTTTGGACCACGGGGATATATTTTTATAGTATCTTTTTATCAGCCTGGTATACGGGGTCACTTTATCCATTATTTATCAGGACTGAAGATTATTTGATTTGGTTAATTATTAGGACGTACATACAAATTATTAGATCGAGTCGGCACGAACCCCACACAGAGTCTTACATGTAAATGGGAAAAGATGTAGAGGCCCCCAGCTACTACCCTAAGAATTCAACACCACGCAGAAGGTCACGACATTAATTACATGCGTTTCAATTTCACTAATCAGTAGTATCGTGTGATGATAAAAAAGCAAGACTAAGTTCAAAGCGGAAAAGGGCATACACGCGCAGAGAAACTATCCTCCAATGTGAGGAGAGCTATATCAAGCTACTTCTGAGTTGGATCCTTTCCAGATGATAATGAAAATGACAACTTGAAAACAGGCCCAGATAGGTTGTTGGGTGTATCATGTTTAGAAGTACAACCTTGTGTCGTGTCAGTTACAGCTAATTTTCAAATTACTTTGTTATCAAAATGGTAACAAAATAACTACCCCAAGGAGTCTGCTTTCATTAGAGGTTCCAGAGGCGTGTCTATTTCTCCGCAAATGACGCGAATGAGATACAACTACTTTTGTTCAAAGACAAAGTTTCAATGTATATTATATGATTAGCATACAGTCCTAGCAAATCCCCACGGAAATCTGAATTTTGTATAAATGATTCCATCGGCTGTTCTTATCACACAGTCATAAAAACCTTCCTTGTTTAATACGATCAATGACATTCGCTTTTGTCGAAATAGATTTAATTTGATTGGTTAGCTTGAATTGTAGAAGCAACATAATCATCCATAAAGCCGCTATTACCTCAATAACATCGTGACCATTACTCATAGCCAATGTTCGTCAGTTAGGAACCGGATTTCCAATTACTTGATCATCACCACATACTACATGTATGTTCTTAAAAAAAAAACGCTATTGTGATCGGTTTACAATATTCAACACCCAGTCGCTGTCATGGATTATAAAGTGACCTCTTATTTGATATAGGATACTGATTGTTTTGTTTTGATCCAATACCCGCGTACATGGTGTATGAATGTGTTCCATCAAGCACGTGACTTGTTAATTATGCATAAGTTAGTCGTTACCCCTACACCATAGTGTGCAAATCACTCTCACTGTGGCCGTGTGTGGACGCAGGGAAAGAATACACGAGAGCCACGAGCAATCTGTTTATGGAATGTTCATAAAGTACTGAGGGGGGGGGGGTAAAGTGGGGTGTGTGTGGGGGTGGGGGGGAAAAGTCTCTTTTTGGACAAACTATAATCAGCCTCTATCATTTCTCCTGCTACGCTTTAGTGTCACAGGGTCCTCTTGATCGACACTAAAAGGTATATATTCCCCTAGTGGCGCCAATGGTACTAAAAATTTTGTAACTATTTCCACATGTATGCCACCTTGTGGCGAATGCGGTACTACGACCATACTTTAATATTTCTATTAGCAAATACGACTATATTTATATAAAGTGAATGTGCTAAGCGATGTGTGGCTACGTCAATACACGTGTTATGGCAGAATGATTACTGCACAATGAACATGTACATAGTCTAGTAAATAGTTAACATTGTTTGAATTATTTGTAATACCTCTTTTCAATCTTACCGCAGCAATATTTGTGATATATGATACTTGTTGAGTAAAATCTGTGATTAATTAAGTTTGATATATTAGACTCAGTATTGTAAATTGCTATATCATGTTGAGCAGCGTGCAAATTACTTTTTTCTCTAAGCAAAGGGTTTAAAAAGGCTAGCTACACTGTACAATCGTGACTGATATTGATGATACATATTTCAATTTGTCTTTCTTTTCAAAGCCTCGATTTGTACTATCAATTTTATTTTCAAGATGAATGGCTGGCTCAATGGCGGTACAATCAGGTACATTAGTGACCCTCACTTGATGAATGGTGGTCCTTTGACGTCTGCGCATGCACAGCCTTGATATAACAAGTCATATGGATGACGTTGGTCATCGTTTGCGAGCAAACCGAATGAGAACATTCCTTTGGCAAATGTGCTGTCAAATGTGTGGGTCCGTGTGACTGTAGCTAAGGGTGATTGGAGGACATATTTCTTGCCGAATACGGGCAAATGTTGACTCTCTGTTTGCACAGACGAGGACACTGCACAGGATAATGGTGGCATTAAACCACATAAATTTTCTAGATACATGTTTCGTCACAAACATGTTATCTATCAACAGTATGAGTATCTTTTTTAATAAGTAAGAGTCCAAGATTTTGATTGTCAAAATGTCAGTATTAATCAACCAATAGAAGAGAAATTGAAAGCCTACACTCATATCGAAAATTTAGCGTATTATGTTGTGTATAATTTGTGTTTTGTATGAATTGTAACGATTATTGTGACAGCCAATCAATATCCCCTGGAAGAAATCTTTAGCCTCTCGAATCTGGAAAAACACCCTTCTTTTTATGTAAGAAAAGTGTGGATGTTAGCCAATCATCAGCTTTATACCAATCTTATTTTGTTATATTCTGTCAAAATATTCCATTGGATTATTTTTAAACGCTGTAAATAAAATCATTACATATATTTTTGTATATAGGTACATGTAAGTGTATACTCAAATTGAATAACTATTGAGCTTATTACATTGTAGGAGTTGGAAATGTAGAAGTTTGAGTCATTGTTCTTGTTACCATTTACACATGTGCTCAAAACATTCCTGTTTTTGTGTGCCAAATGATGAACAACTATCAAGTTTTGTAAATTATAAGAGTAACACGAGCAATTGTTATATTAGTGGATTATATTATTATGGGTGGGTGTTGCACGTTTTGGTGGTATCAGGATACATTCCATCGGAAGCGCGGATCATGCTTCATATAACACACGCACACACTCACACAATCATACATGTATATGACTACCGGTACAATATTTTTAATGTTACACAACACTGTTAAGACATTCTCAAATGACGCGATATTGCGTATATTGTTTGGTGTTTTAGCATGTTTCGTATTTTTAATGTTGAATATGAAAACAGGTCAAAGTATGTTCAAGACTACATTAGTTAATGCCATCAGGAGGTTAAATGGCGAGTGGTTCTCATTTTTTTTGTTCTCATGTTACCAGAATACTGAAAGTCAAGACACTGTACTCTTCTTTGACGTTATTAAATTAAAATGGCGCAATTCAGAATATTAGAAAGGGTGTTGAAATAAGAGGTACATGTAGGAGGCGTGAGCTCTTGCTAGGCAGCCGTGGGCCTTAAAGGGAATTATTGTGTACATGTACATGTGTCTTACTATTAAAGCTATATTTTTATCGCTCAAGTTGTTGAAAAATGTATTGTGATTTTGCATAATAAATGTTGTATTGTAATAT
>CM032660.1:15883691-15900845 GCA_019095985.1 Streblospio benedicti
CCATATAATAGGCTGTATATATGTCTGTGAAACCGAGCACTTGTTCTTCGCTGGTATTGTGTTGGGTACCGGTTCTACTGTGCAAACTGTTTGAAAGCAAAAACGAACTTTTACCATGCAAATCACTACGACCAAATTTATTAAATAAAATTACATGTTACGTAAACAAATCTATATAATAAAAATATATACATTAAAACACGTTAAATACACTGTATATATTAAATTATACCTCATTATCACATATATAAATCAAGATCCAAATAGTTCATCAACAATACCATTATTAAAACACACAATAAAATAAAAAATACCCTGATTAAAAACAGCGAACTTTTACCAAACAACGAAACTAAACTTCCGTGTCTTCCGTGGCCGAGTGGATAATTGGACTCGTGACCAGAAGGTCGCGGGTTCGATTATCGTGGGTGTTGAGCAAACTTACGTCTAACAGGTTGCAAATACCCCAAAAAAGTTCACAGGTCAATAAAGTGATTAAAAATGCTCCCCGGGGAGTTGAAAATATAAAATATGCCAATGACCTGTTTGAAATATGTAAAAGTCAACGAACTTTTACCTATAAATAACCACATTTACGACCACCACATTTACTAAACATTTGGCGGCAGTACCTGCTTTTAAATACCGTTGTTTCAAACCGGGATTAAACAGTTTAAATACCGTTGTTTCAAACCGGGATTAAACAGTACCTATGAGTAATATTAACGAATATCAAACGTGGATTTTGTACATTGCGAAAATCGCAAACTGCTACATCTGTACATTTTACGCATGTTACATCTACCAATGATCAGCGCTGGACTCGTGTATTGGTCCCGCCCCGCATTTGTCCTGCAAAGTGATGTCTGCTCCCGCCACGCTCCTGCGATGACTTTCAATATTTTGTCCGCTCCCGCCCCGCTCCCGCAACACTTTTGATATTCATCCCGCAGCAGTTCTGCGACAGTCCCACATTCATTTTTGAAAGTTAGTCTTCTATACACACTTCACAGAAATCATCAGCTTAAATATTTATCAATGTGCACCTCTAACCTCATTTTGAGTCTCTTCTTTTAAAACAGAATGTAGGTACGCTGTAGATACTATAATGATCAGCCCGGGATCGTGAGATTTTCATGGTGGAGCGTGGCGGGAGTAGTTATTAAACTTGCAGGAGTGGGGCGGGACTGGTCACACCTGCCGGATTACTGCGGGAAAGCTTTCAAATTTGCACACTTTTTGCGGAATAAAAAATTCATCCCGTGACAGTCCCGGGACAGTCCTGCACCTGTCACTTGACCACTTTGATTTTCCTACATGTGATTAAACACATGCTAATGTTATTTTCTTCAAAACCCACATTGATTTTGTCCACTCTCATGACATTTTTGAACTTCAACTTCGTAGCATTTTACAAGATATATTTGTTTGTTGTAATAAGAAAGACTTTCATTGAATTAGAATAGCTATAAGTGTGCTAGTTTAGTTGTTTGTGTGTTTAAGTTGTGTGTTTGTGTGTGTGTGTTTGTGTGTGTTTAAATTATCCCTCTCAATATTACAATTAAAATGGCTCCATGTACCCGCATTCTTAAAAGTGTAGGAAGAAATTAAGGATTTTAAAACAACGTTTTCTGTATGTTAGGTACTTCCAAATGGTATCACAATATAAATACATTCTTTTGGACACATTGGCTGATTAATAAAGAACATCGTTCCCTCTGCATATACATGTAGGTGCTCTGTATCAGTATCATCTGCAATGCGCATCATAAAATCTTGTCCGATACCTCACATAAGATATACAACACCCATAAAGAGGAGGGAACCAAGTTCTCTCTATGTATTACATGTTTTCGCACTTTGTCTAACAAATGGAAATTAGAATTGAATTTAGCAAATTGTAATACGATATAAACAATGGTAAGTATTCTAGAATGCATTATTACACCTTTCTTTGATTGCACACTTGACACATTTCTGCATTTTTAGAAAATAATTTTGGTTCATTAAATGCAACCACCATGATTGTGTATATGGTGTATTTTGAATATACTATCTTTCATTGTTATGTATCATCAGATAATTTTTAACAAAGCCTCTTTGTTGGAACACATATAAAAAAAATCTTCTATGAGTGGTGTTACCTTGAAGGATACACTGGTCAGTGAGTAAATCTCTTACGATCGATAAAAAGAAGGAAATTTTGCATTTTTAAGCCTATTCAACATTCAAATATATCTCATTTAAGTGATTGAACAGCTTTGCGGATCAAACAAATGGGATGCTGGGAAGTTAAAAAATATTAAATTTACATTTAACTACTTGCTTTTTAAAACACATCAAATACCAAACAAATAATATGCAAAACAGTGGTGTGTAAAGTATCGATTTATACTAAAACAACATAACTTATTTACGTTTGTTAGAATTGTAAGTATGTCAGACTATGTCCCTAAATTCCTTCTGACCATCAAATGAAACTAACCCTCATTCCATAATGCTAGGCCTACAACTAAGTATAATTGACATCTGCATGCATATTCAATTTATTCAGCTTTGACGCACATGCACAAGCCACTCATATGTAAAATTCTGTCCCACCTCTCCGTGAACTAAATGATACGATTTGGTAAACATATATCATAAATAAATAAATATATTGTGACCGGTTATGTTAACGTAATTTGTGGGTTGACATCCTCTCTCAGGCTATCACAACCCATTTTCACCATCACATGCCTACGCTACACCTACAGAGCTTAAAACAACGATACCATAATCGAACATCCTAGCCTGTCCCAGGCCTGTTCAAATTTGGACCTAGTGCCTTGACGACGAGTGGACTAGCGCTACAGAGACGTGGGCTTAAAAGCCGTTTTAGTGGCCTGTTCAATTGGTGTTTTGTGGTAACCTTGAATGTCGTGGTTTAATTTGCTGTTCACAAGTTCATTGCAATGTAATCTAAAATGAACAGACGGACACATGTGCATGTGGTTTGTTCGAAATAAAAGTGAAACGGAAGATTTCGTAACAAGAAAAAGTATTGTATACGTTTGAGACGACTGTAAATGTCACAAGATCGCTTGGGTATGGAGGTGGCGTGATTCATGTATCCCACAACTTGTCCTGCATGTAGCTGAAATGTCACCGAATGGTCATTGAGAGTATTTTTGTTTATACACACAGGACAGGAGGTGAAAAGCAATATAGTAATGTAAAAGTGAGAGTAGGCGTAATCAATGAAATAGAAAGTGTGGGACTGTTGAGTGCAAAGCATTAGGGTTTGTGAGTTTTTCCCTTCAAAACATAGGGTTACTGGCATGGCATGACAGTAAACACATTTGATCCCTACCCTTTTTTCTAGATGTTAGACTTTGCTCATGAACTGAGACCCATGCATCCACGGTGCACAGTGTACCGAAAGATCGCTGTTTCTAGTGTCACAATCACTTAATTTTTAGCTTTACATTTTGCAAACATCAGCAGTATAACAAAAATGAAACGAAATAATGATAAGATAGAATTTATCAATTGACCGTCTGTTTTAGATTATTCTGTGATGTGTTCCAATTTTGACAATGTGGGAAGGTTGTGGCTGGTGTTAGACAACTATTTGTAAACAAGAGGACGAGTAAAGTTATTTATGCCTTCTCTAAACGTTGAGTTCCTCTCTTATTTTTACTTCAATTTTTTAAACTTACAACTGGTTGCGCAGGTAATAATTTCATCTAATGATATAATATGGTTTGAAATATACAAATCTATTAGAAATTTTGTTATGAGGCAATTAGTGAAAAATTTACAACTTTATAATGGGCCCCAGCATCATGGAAGGAGTGTGTGGTATGGATACCAGCATGATTAACAGACACTATACAATGCACATTACTAGGATTATATAGAAGGGTAATTAATAAGCACATAGACCATGGTAGCCAAGGCATCCGTTTTAGGCTTGATTTATGCTCTAGTATATACGTTATAATCTCACATTATTGAAGCAAGTTAACACAGTCTTCTGCAATTAAAATTTAAGTATTTCCACCAATATTTTATAGTGTTATTATGCAGTATGTTAATCAGGAAGTTAAATCTATTATTTTCATCTTTCACAACACTAAAGATTAATTACCGTTTGACAGTTTCGTCTGCTTCTGCAGACATTTTCAAAAAACACTACTGCGCATGTCAGATCATGGTTTACGGCCGCCGTCCCCTCCTGCAGCAAGCATTGGTTAGTAGAATCTCTCAAGCTGGTGGGACCCCTCATCTCTGTTCATGGTATGACTTTGCAGCATCCGGATGTGGATAGCGTCCTTGATCGCTCTAGTCCTACCATCACTTTCTCTATCTAGAACTGTCACCCCCTTCCAATCAATCTTGTGATTTTCTTTATTGTCATGATCTGTGGTGGCACTTTTGTTGAATTCTGTAGCAGACTCTCTTTTGGCAGCACTGGTGAAATTCAACTTTCCATGTTGTTCAACGTCTTTCTGATGTTGTTTTTGAAAATGTCTGCAGAAGCGGACGAAACTGTCAAACGGTAATTAATCTTTAGTGTTGTGAAAGATGAAAATAATAGATTTATTTCTTTACCAACACGATGAATTGATTCAAGGATAATCAGGAAGTTTTTTTTGATTGCCTGGTTTAAGATTGGTTTGCATTGTGATTACTTCTTTATTTGATTTAATTTGATTTGTTTTATTACTGTGATATGGTATACCAAACAATATAAGTAACATATCAGTAGATGCATCGTCATATATCACGGCTATATACGCATCGTCATATATCACGGCTATATACGCAGTATATGATATGATCAAGGACTTGTAAAGGCAGTGTGAATGATCAACCCGTGAAAGCCGACGATGCAGTAGATGATATAAGGCCCTATTAGTCACCTTTACAAATATTAAACACAGTCGCTCATTATCTAGGCACTGGTTATAATTTGAGGTTTAACAGAATGTATCTGCCCATTAAGAGCATTGAAACCAATACCAAATCCCTCAATATTAACACTCCTTATATAGATCCACCACTACAATGTTAATGAAGCGATGCAATTGTGTAAGCAGAAAGTGATCCAGTCCATGGGAACAATACAAGTCAATGAACTCACATTTGACCAGGTTCGAATTGTGACCGGTTATACTTTGGTTACAATTTGCGTCAGTGGTTACAATTTTCGTCAACTAGAACATTTTCCAGTGTGTGGTTAGAATTTGCGTTAACGCAAATCATAGCCGGCTATATTTTGCGGTTGGTTATGATTTGCGATCTAACACAGTTCGGCTGTGACACAACCGTTAGTATGGCCGTAGGGCATACATGTATGTCCAGGGCTGCGGTGTCTACAGATTTGTCCCCATGAACGGATTTGTGTAATGCTACGGGCACAACTGGCATTGCTAGCATGTTGCCAGTACTTGTTTTGTCAGGCCTGTGGATGCTTTCTCAAGCAGTGAAACCGTAACAGTTATCTATAGAAGGCAGTACTAGCTCAGTACTGCTCACTGAAGCCGTACTGTGTGCTTTCTGCCATAGATATTAGGTCTACATAAGTCATGCTTCTATGCACGGCTTCATTAAGTGCATACGTGCATGTACTGAGTAAGTACTGTGTCAGTACTGTGTCAGTACTGTGTCAGTACTATGTCAGTACTCTGTCAGTACTGTGTCAGTAGTGATGAAGTATGGTTTTGAGACAGTACAGCGGCACTTGAGGAAGTTTGGCATCTCAAACGTGTCCTACTGTCCATACTGCCCCTAAAACATATGTTCCTCCCACTGTGCAGTTCTGTCGGTAGTGCCCTAAGCTTTATATAGCACATCACATTCATATATCCGAGTGCTTTGATTCAATGTGTCTCAAAAATGAGTCTCAAAAACAGATACATACGTCACAGGACTGACTAACAACCACAGCAGCCCCGTAATCGGTATGCATTCGTCTTGAAGAAAACAAAAGATTGAATACGGCCAGACATGAAAAATGCTAATCTCGATTCAGTGACAAGTAGTCGAACCACAGCCTACAATCAAGACAACGCACAAATTAATATGCTAATACAGTGTATCCGTTGGCTTTCGAGCTTTTGCAAGGAACGAAAAGGGAGATACATGTATGGCCCATTCATCTATTTGTGACCACATGTGTAGAACGTTACTCTGTTCGCCCCTGGGGTAACATTTACAATACAAGCTTTGTTTCCCTTTCACGTCCAAAAATATCTTACAATTACGCTTTGAAGTCCAAACATCGTTAATAATTAGTACCGTGTTGTTACTCAGTACATTAAGGTTGTTTATATGGTGTGGTAAGTAGCAAATTATAGAGCCATTAATTTGTCTTGGCGTTGGATTTGCATAGAATTGATACTATGGTAGCTTATGGTCATGAATCTTACGGGCATTTGATATGATATGCAGAAAACAAAATATGGTTTGCAACATCTTCATTTCAACAATTACTCGTAAATACCCCTGCTAAAGATGTAGTAGCGGGTAGGAGTGGTGAGAATATGAGAATCTCATCTCAATGCTTTGCACCACAATGTCTGTCTGATATCCAGCTTACTCAAAATGATCGAAAACAAAAACGTATAGTAAGTACAAAAAAATGAAAATTCCATTTACTGGAAAAATCTCTCCTGAGCAGAGTTTCAATAGATGAATCCCTTCTAAAGTAATCACGCTTTTGACCAGTGTTGACACATCAAGGTCTGGGAGTCTCGCGTGGTCTGCGCCAGACAATTGAAATGTTCCGCGCGGAATGCAATGGTGTGAGCGAGTATCATAAGATACGCGTACGTAATGTTGTAAACACACGTATTTTCATTTTTCATTTTTTTTTAATAAATGGAATCTATTTTCAAGCTACAAAACATTGAAATTCTGGAAAGAAAAGATAGGAAGATAAACAAATAACGAATGACTAAATTCTTGTGAACTTACAAATTTTCATACACACTTTTTAAAACGAAATATTTTTAATAATTAATAGACTAGTTTAAGTTTTTTTCATCATTATTTTAATCTCTTTTAAACCCGCTTTACACTATACATGACTTTTCTAATCGTTGTCTCAATGAAATATTTATGTACTTATCTATGAACTCTGGGTAATTTTTAGACAAACAAACCAAGGCACGTGGCTTTTCTTTCTTTTTTTTTGGTTTACAGTGCGTTCTGGGAATTTTTTAGACAAACATTGATAGAGACTAAATCGTTTCCACGTCTACTCCATCGCAGGGTCTAGTTGATCGAGACTACTCCCCTATGGGCCAAAACGGGTACAACGATCGCACCCTAACATTATGCTAATATTTCTATTAGCGAACCGGTGTATAGCGAATTCCACCAACGTAGCTCTACGTGCACTGGCGAGCTGGCAAATTCGTCAGGAAATTTTGAACATGTTCAAAAAATTTGAACGAACATTCAGTTTGGTTAAAGTTTGCTTCAAATAGTTATGCTGCGTCTACGGATCGCAGAACATTCGCACATATAAGTAACACTTCGTTTGCCTCAGCCACTTGTCGTACCATGCATTTTTATTACGTTCAATGCGCCACAATACGCCCAAGTTGACGACGTGATATAATACGTGCATATGCGTTGCGCGGGTTCGCCCATGATCACTCTAGTGTAAAGCGGGTTTAAAAGAGTATTTGCTATTAGGTCAGGGCCGTAGCTAGGATTACAAAATAGAGGAGGCAAATATGTTGGGCGAGTGTACAGGCAAGTGCCGTAGGCACATAGCTTTTTTAAGGCATGCCCCCCAACACCCACACACTGGATTTTTTTTTTTTAAATTTAAGCCCTTTTTCATAGCTTTTGAGGCTATCGAAGACAGAAAAGTGAGCTTTGAAAGGCTCACGATAATTTTAGTACAGATACCTTCCAGAAGATGACATCTACATGTAGTTAGAATCATCCCAGATACTTACTGAAAAACAAAACAAATAAGACAGTTTTTTTTCTTTTATATACAACTTTATTGCAAACTGTATTTTTTGTAAATCTACATTTTCAATATTAAATTCAAAGAATTTTCTTATATTTATCACATCCGCACACTCCATATGACTACGTATACTGACAGAGAAGTCTTCAATACCTATTCTTAGCTATTTCAGCCCATTATTAGTTGATTTATATTTCTTGATAAAACTTGAAACATACTGATTTTTCTGAGTTTAGGTGTATCACGTTCTTCATACAATGCCAATAGTGCATCAAGGAGACTTTCTTTGTGCAATTTCGACTCTCTTTGAGAGGCTTTTCTGAGAAAAAAGGCTCCTTCGCTACATTGGATACAAGGGTCTCTAGAAAATCGGTCGTAGCACTGGAGTGATACAGCTAGACGTCCATTCATTTTCATGGGCCCAAAGAACAGCATTACCAATGTTATATAAGATTCACATAAGAATACATTCACATTAGTTGTCATTGGGGCTGAATGCTAGACCAATACGCCGAAGGCCAGAAGCATCCCATCTTTTCAGAATAGACAATGGATCGACATTGTAGCCTGTGAGGATTAACCTTTGTGGTCTAGACTATAATCTATTGATAAAGCAGCATGACATTATCAAAATGCAAGTTTACAATAGTTTTTACTATGGATCAACAATCTATACGTGTGCTGTATACAAACACAGATAAATAACAGTTTTGAACCTCAGATCTCTAGATCAGCTACAATTACAGTAAGTTTGATTTATGTGACATATTTGTATGATTTTTGGAGCATGAAAAACAAATATGTTAACGCTCATTAGTAGCATATCCAGGCTTTTGAAAAAGAGGGGCCGCACTTTAGGGATTTCGTGGGTTCTATATGTACGACGTATAAAAAAACTATGAAAAGGAAGCATTTTGGTGGGGAAAGGGGGAGGGGGGTGCCCCCTGCGCCCCGCTGGATCTGCCTAACCTCATTCAGGGTTTTACAACAACAAAACTGCCAACAACAGAGGAGGCAGTTGCCTCCCCTGCCTCATATGTAGCTACGGTCCTGTAGGTGATATATATGAATCGCATCTGAGGAAGAAAATGATAAGCAAATCATTGCGTAAATGTGATGATGAACGTATTTACATATAAAGACGCTCATGATGGAAATGGTCATGTTGCTAATAGGCCCATGCATTCACTTTAGTAGAGGTTTAATATAAATGACTCATAACATAGTCAATGCATGGGCCTATGATGTTGCTAGATAAGAAGAAACACTTGTAATTGCACATGCGATATATTAATTGTAATAAGCAAACTGCTAGAATATGTAGACCACAGGCATGATTGGTACGTAAGTGTGAAGCATATATAATTTCTGCTCACTGTATCTATTTCTAGACGTAAAAGCATTGCGACGTAGAGTCCGGAATTCTGCGCAAGCGGGTAGAATTACGAGATCTATGTATATATTACATCATAACAAGTGTAACCAACACGCATACGACGTTGACATATATACATGTAGTTAAATATGCATTAGGAAACAGGACTGGACCAAACTATTTATATCGTGAGAATTTGCAATTTGCTAATTCTGTAGTATCGTATTTGAAAGGTCACTGTGGTCAATTTCCCTTCTGTCAATCACGATTACCAGATAGCGCCTATCCCCCACGTCTGACCGCTCGCAATCAGCTTCCCTTGGTCCTACGCCTTACCAATAAACTCATCTAGCTATTTACTCATCGTAAAGGACTATTTTAAAAAAAGTTTTATCACACTAGATTTGTAGATTTTATAGGTTGTTACAATAAATTTTATTTGTGCCAAGCGGTCGTCATTCTCTTCATTCAATTAATGAACCACACGACGGTGTTTTGTCTAGTGATGTAAAAATATGCAAGTTTATAACAAAGTAAAGTTGGCTGTTGATCCCCCACCGTCTGGCACACACCTGTCACACACACACACATTTCACGCGAAGGATTGTAGCGCCAGAAAAGAGGCGTCTTCAAAATACAATGACACACCGTTTACAGCTAAAAAAAGATTTTCTTTAAAAAAATCTAATATAAGTATAGATATGAATGTTCACTAAACTGACAAACCATGTTGTTGAACGACTATCCTGGACTATTGTACGGGTGACTTACCACACATGCGGACAAATGCACTGTTACAGGTCAGGGGAAATGGCTAACATTGTTTAGATGTTGAATGTACATAATAATATGCCCATTACCATATTGTAATAGACTAGACTAGTAGAGCTGTGTTCAGTAGATTGATATATTTAAAAGCTAAACGTAAATCTAATACGTAGTTGAAAAATGTACGTGTGTTCTTTATACAATGCATTTCACTCCAAGCCATAAATATCAAATAAGATTGACTCACTGATGAATAGTTTCCCATGCCAAATAAAAACAGCCATGAGCGTTAAATTGATGTTAGTCGTTTATATCACTCTGCGATGGTCAACCACAAAATAATGGTCTATCAACAGAAAGATTTATATTGTTGTTCGCAGTCTAGAGTAAATTAAAGCTGTCGGGTAGGCGAATAAGTTATTTCAGCTGTCATGTTTGTTTGGAGAGTATTTTATGGATGCGCTGGAGCTGAAAGGATAATATAAATAGATCGTTCTTCATTATTAAAAGGGGTCGAAGAATAACAGCTGGCGATTTATTCTAATAAATAAAATGATAGTTCTTTCATTCTCAGAAGAAGGTCGAAGAATAGGAGATGGCGACTTATCTTGATTATTGGGCACAATGTAGCCAGAGAGCTTCTAAAAAGCAAATACATGTATGTAAAAACGTGTGACGCATGCGGGATTTCCACTTCACGCTTTCCGATTCATCACATGTTCGGTTTTTAATCACATCGCTTAAATATCGACGTGCCTTACATTTACATTTTTAGCACCGCATATAGGATTCGCGGACAAACTTGGGATATGTGATGAAAACGCACACTCAATACCATCAGTATGCACGAACAACACCCGGTTATCACTTAACAGGTATGTGCGTAAAGGCAAGCCGATTATAGCGTAGCGCGGATTATCTCCGACAATGTCCGCTACGGACCGGCAGACACTTTCTGCGATTGGCAAGTAATCCTTGGGCATTGTTTGAACGCCACGGATATACAGTTGACTGTAATAATTTAGAGTCTATTTACAATTATTGATGTACATGTATGTGCTGTGTAGGTGAACACCTACAGGGTCTAGACCTGGCACTTGAGGGATTGAGCTACGTGACCTGTCGACTAGTTCACAAAATGATAATTTTCGGAACAAGCTTTATTGTAGGAGTTAGTAGCACCAGCAACCGAACCTTGGTACTAAATTAAATAATATGTTTAGATAAGCACTTGCTTAATCAATATCCGACAACTCTTGTCTTGTTTACAAATACGCTATTACACAAGCCTCTGTTTTTAGAGGGTAATGGGCATAACGGTGAACTAATTACGTAAAATAAAACTTCGATTGTGATAGAGCAAATCACATCTGCATGATTCTGTTAAATGAACAGAATCACAAACATGTGAATGCACTGATAAAGCAGGATGAAGCTGATATAGACACGAAATTGTGGCTAGCTTCCCCACTACTCCGAACGCGCCAACGTGGCAATATGTCGTACCACATGGAATCTGATACTGCCACACGTGGGAGAGAACCTGGGTCGATTGACTAAGTGGTTTATAGTGCCTTTTAACATCTCATTCACTAACCACTGATTTTTCTTCAAATTTGCTGCACTATACTGTCTGTCATATCTTTAAAAACGGTTCCAAGATTTATGTCTATCACAGTATGTGCTACAAACTTATTCCCTCAATAATATGATTGCACCAAAGAGCCTACGGAGTGTGTAATTTGACAGAAAAAGGTACCGTCCTTTCTTGCACTGTAATGTTGGGTATTGTTCACTAATGTCAAAGTCCACCACAATAGCATGCTGTGAAATGCAATCTACGCACTCTCTACGAGAGGCTAATATTTTATAAAATAGTGGTTCTTCTGTACTAGTACCATTGCTCTTTGAAGAAGCACGATTCATAAAAAATATATAAAAATTATATATTCATTATATTATACCATTTATCATCAAAATAATTTATCTAATACAATGAAACAAAAATATAATTAAAGAAACTTGACCTCTCGTAGAGAGTGCAATCTACGTGTAATGCTAAGAGGCTACATGTTGATCATATGCTATTTGAGCACGGTTCATGTAAAAATGCATATGCCTGTCCTTAGTGCCAAGTTAATTACCTCGATTTGAAGATCCACAACCTGGTCCACATAGTTCATGGTGGAATAACAACTCAAGTGGCTGTTATTTCGAGAACTTCTCGGGGTCTCTTACTCAGATTGCATAACAAAGTGAATCAATCTTCGAGTTCTACTAAAGCTATTAAATGTGAAATGAAAACACCAGTTTATATATGAGTTCGTGGAACTTGTTGACAGAAAAGACGGAAAATAAGATCATGACAAAATTGCATAACTCCGGTGTGTTTAAACTATACTGTCTGTAATATCTTTAAAAACGGTTCTAAGATTTATGTCTATCACAGTATGTGCTACAAACTTATTCTCTCAATAATATGATTGCACCAAAGAGCCTACGGAGTGTGTAAATTGACAGAAAAAAGGTACCGACTTCCTTGCAAAATCGCAAGTGTCTAACCAGAGTTTCTTGCTATGCTCCCACTGGGTCTCTATGTCACTGTCTTCCATCAATTTTCTGCAGGGGCTGAAATCTGTTGGATAGGCTGATCTTGAAAGCACTCTGCGTATCCTTGTTCCTGAGCAGTCCCACATTGTACTTTGTCCGTGTGTTGTTTTCATTGTTGTATTTCTTGAGCCGCAGTCTCACTGTTGTTGTCAGAAGGTGATGATCTGATGATACATCTGCGCCCCTCATTACGCGTACATCCCGCCATGCCCTCCGGAACTTCTGGCTGATGCAGATGTGGTCGATCTGGTTTTCAGTGATGTGGTCCGGCGATATCCATGTGGCTTTGTGGATGCGTCTGTGTGGAAAGATGCTTCCTCCTATCACCAGTTGGTTCAGATCACAGAAGTCTGCAAAGCGCTCACCATTTTCATTCATCTGGCCAAGTCCATGTGTCCCCATGGTCTTCTCATAGCCTTTGCGAGGAGGTTCTGGGAAAAAGAAGATAAACCACAAGGAGTGGATCTCCGCAGACACCCTCCAGAAACTTGATGTGAGGAAACAGAAGAAATCATCTCTAAACAGGAGCAGAACAAGAACAGAAAAAAGGCAAAGAGCATAAGAGGAGTATACAGCTGCAGACAAAGAAGTCAAGAAGAGCATTAAGAAAGACAAGAGAGACTACATTGATGACCTGGCCGGCCAAGCCGAAGCAGCAGCAGGACAGGGGGAACCTCAGGGACCTTTATATGGTGACCAAGAAGCTTGAGGCAAATTCAAACAGACAGACAAACCAGTAAAGTATAAAAACGGCAACCAGTTGACAACAACCGAGGAGCAGCTGAAGCGATGGGCCGAACACTTTAGGGAGCTGCTGAATCACCCAGCACCAGATGCACCACCAGACATACCGCCAGCAGAGACAGACCTACCCATCAACTGTGAGCAGCCAACGGAAGCAGAGATCAGGAAGGCCACCAGGATGCTAAAGAATGGAAAAGCCTCAGGACCAGACGACATACCAGCAGAAGCCATAAAAGCAGATGTGGACACAGCTGTCACCATGCTACACAATCTCTTCTGCAGGATCTGGGAGAAGGAGGAGGTGCCAGCGCAGTGGAAAGAAGGGCTGGTCACCAAACTACCAAAGAAAGGGGACCTCCGAGAGTGTGGCAACTACAGAGGTATCATGCTTCTGTCAGTGCCAGGCAAGGTTCTCAACCGGATTTTGTTGGAGAGGATGAAAAAGAGGCAGTTGACCCAAAGCTGCGAGACCAGCAGGCAGGCTTCCGCCGAAATAGATCCTGTGCAGACCAGATCGCAAACCTACGCATCATAATAGAACAGTCTCTGGAGTGGAATTCCCCACTCTACATAAACTTCATAGACTACGAGAAGGCGTTCGACAGCGTGGACAGAGAGACCCTTTGGAAGCTACTGAGGCACTATGGAGTACCAGAGAAGATGGTCACCCTCATCCGATGCACCTACCATGGAATGAGCTGCAGGATCGCACATGCTGGCCAATTGTCCGACAGCTTCGAGGTGGAGACTGGAGTCCGTCAGGGATGTCTGCTTTCCCCATTTCTCTTCCTCCTAGTCATCGACTGGATCATGAAGACGACCACAGCGGGCAGAAAAAATGGGATACAGTGGACTCTAATGACTCAACTGGACGACCTAGACTTTGCCGATGACTTGGCACTCCTGTCGCACAAACACAACCAGATGCAAGACAAGACACAGCGCCTAGAATCAATATCAGCGGGGATAGGGCTCAAGATCAACAGGAAGAAGACTGAGCTGATGAAGATCAACACCACAGCCATCACACCAGTCACAGTTGGTGGAGAGCCCATAAAGGAAGTGGAGTCTTTTGTCTATTTAGGAAGCATTATGGACAAGCAGGGAGGAACTGACAGAGACGTCACAGCCAGGATTGGGAAGGCAAGAACAGCATTTGTCATGCTCAAGAATATATGGGCATCCAGGGAGATCAGCATCAAGACAAAACTCCGCATCTTCAACTCCAATGTGAAGTCAGTTCTACTCTATGGCTGCGAGACATGGCGAACAACAAGGACCATCCAGCGGAAGATTCAGACATTTTTCAACACGTGTCTGAGACGAATTTTCAAAATCATCTGGCCAAAGAAAATCAGGAATGAAGTTCTATGGGAGCGGGCACGACAGGAATCAGTCGCCACCCAGATTTTGAGGCGGAAGTGGGGATGGATCGGACACACCCTCAGGAAACCAACAGGCAGCACCACACGACAAGCCCTATCCTGGAACCCGCAGGGGAAGAGGAAGAGAGGCAGGCCGCGAAACAGCTGGAGGAGGGACACACAGAAGCAGAGCTCAAAACAGCAGTGGGGAAACTGGAGTGGGAGCAGCCCGGGCAGCCCAAAACAGAGTGCGCTGGCGTGGTCGTCGATGGCCTATGCCGTCCACGAGCTAAGGGCCTATACATCAGCCCCAAGCATGCATAATTAACTACATGGGTGGTGGTGGGGGGTCATTTGATGTGTGTGTGTGGGGGGGGGGGGGTCGCACGATTTTCATATTGGCTATAGGCGGGGGAGGGGGCGTGTGTTGTATCATTAATAAATGATGCTTCTATTTCTTGCTTCCATTGCTTCAGATTGTAACGGCAGCTGCTGCACTTTCGGTTTCATCTGTCGACCATGCCTCCCCCCAAAGGAACAGGCGAGGCCATAGTTAAGCAGGAAGACAAGGAAAGAGTCAGAAATGCGCCATGCCCGACCGAACCAGCTAAATCACTCGAACGTTGATACACCTTGAAATGGGACTAAGCTTCTGGCGTCTTCTTGAGCATCTGGAACTACCATGGTCCATGTGAAATTGGGGCGTTACCCATCTTGCACCAACCTAACGACAACACAGCAGACTTTTTAAATATGGGTTTTAATTTTATGTGACGGAGGATGTGCGTGATGGGCAGGGACGTTTTTGGCGATGCTAGTACCGTATGGTGCCCGCACTGGGGCCTTCCCATGCTTTTAGGTGTGGGGCCTCTGTTCAGTGTAGCTAATTATGTGCAAACTCTAGCAGAAAAAAAAATAGCATTATTTACAAATATGTCGCAAAGACATAGCTTGTAGTCAGCTAAAAAATTGACGACAGATGGCCTAAGATAATCCGTTAGTTGCACTGGTCACTGGAAATATGATGTATTAATGGGGAAATTTAATAGTCAAATGATTGCATCTCATATCATGCTACCTTCAACTTCAAAGGCGGTAGGTCTCTGCGACGAATTGCCCACTCGTCCAATGCAATGATTTCAGATCGACAGTCCTTTTTGACTTAATGTGGCTTTTTAACACTCAGTTTGATGATTTTATGCGACTTGGGCATTACTTCGTTGGTTGCTCGCTATTACCCATGTTTTGGTTTCGTTTCATTATGCTACATATTTTTTTTATTAAACGAGTGCTACTTGCGTCAATGTAATTTCTAGTCAATTAGACAATTACAAACTAAGTACACGTCTGGCAATACTTATGATATCTCACACGATAGAATCAATTACGAAACCTGTGTTGTATAATAATGACATTGTTGAAAGGCTTTATTGACCCCTGTTGTTGGTGACTACTTTCATTTTTTGTGTACGGAGATAATGACCCAAACGACGCGACTGTACGTACGTTAATGCATTCAAACGAGATGTTTATAGGTCAGTGGTGAGACAGATGTTAACACACACTGAGCCCTCTTTTTCTTTTGCCATTTCCATTTTCCCTCATCTCTCTTCTCTAACCTTCCATTTTTCGACATTTTCACAATGTCTACATCTCTTCTTGATTCATTTCTCCACTCTATTTTCAACGCCCTTCCTCGCACAACTGTTTTGTTCTAATTATGCTACTTATGCTACACAGTAATTTAAAAGCAAAAAAGAAAAGTAGTGTATCTTTGAAAACATGATAAGTCTGTCTCTTACAATTGGCAATCTAACTGTCTTTCTCTAACGCGTCTCTCTACGCCTCATATTGTTGTTTGGCACGGCCCGAGTGTCCGGGGATAAGCAGGATTAACCTGAAGTTCTAACCTCATTGTAACCTCCATCAAGATAGCGTTAGTGTTATTAAAATATTAATATAGAAATAAATTAAATAATGTAGACACATATCATGGGAAATTAGCTTTTGCTGCTTTGAAATTATAAAAGTCGTCTTTCTGGATTAAATTTGGCATGATCATCAGGAGAAAGAGAAAACTTATTTCTGAATGAATCACAGCTGCATAGTTCTTTTAGATATGTTCTGTTTTTTTTTCTTCTACACTGGCTTTTTGTTTAAATCCGTCTTTTTCTTGTGAACTCATTTAACTGCGTGTTCCAGTCTGCCATCCTTTTGGTTTCCGTCTTTCTCCTTCAGCACCGCCTCGCTTCATCTCTTGTTTCTTCTTTTTCTTTTTTTTTGTCCTTTTTTTTCCCCTGTTTTTTTCCCTTTCCTTT
>CM032660.1:15900945-15932172 GCA_019095985.1 Streblospio benedicti
CACATAGTTCATGGTGGAATACAACTCAAGTGGCTGTTATTTCGAGAACTTCTCAGGGGTCTCTTACTCAGATTGCATAACAAAAGTGAGCCAATCTTCAAATTCTGCTAAAGCTATTAAATGCGAAACGAAAACATCCGTTTTTAATGTATATGAGTTCGTGGAACTTGTTGACAAAAGACGGAAAATAAGATCATGACAAAATTGCATAACTCCGGTGTGTTTGAACTATACTGTCTGTAATATCTTTAAAAACGGTTCCAAGATTTATGTCTATCACAGTATGTGCTACAAACTTATTCTCTCAATAATATGATTGCACCAAAGAGCCTACGGAGTGTGTAAATTGACAGAAAAAAGGTACCGACTTCCTTGCAAAATAAATGACATGTCTTTCCGGTGATGGATATCAAGTACATCACAGTCTCAAGCATGCATAATTAACTACATGGGTGGTGGGGGGGGTCATTTGATGTGTGTGTGTGGGGGGGGGGTCGCACGATTTTCATATAGGGTATAAGCGGGGGAGGGCGTGTGTTGTATCATTAATAAATGATGCTTCTATTTCTTGCTTCCATTGCTTCAGATTGTAACGGCAGCTGCGGCACTTTCGGTTTCATCTGTCGACCATGCCTCCCCCCAAAGGAACAGGCGAGGCCATAGTTAAGCAGGAAGACAAGGAAAGAGTCAGAAATGCGCCATGCCCGACCGAACCAGCTAAATCACTCGAAAGTTGATACACCTTGAAATGGGACTAAGCTTCTGGCGTCTTCTTGAGCATCTGGAACTACCATGGTCCATGTGAAATTGGGGCGTTACCCATTCTGGACAACACAGCAGACTTTTTAAATATGGGTTTTAATTTTATGTGACGGAGGATGTGCGTGATGGGCAGGGACGTTTTTGGCGATGCTAGTACCGTATGGTGCCCGCACTGGGGCTTTCCCATGCTTCAGGTGTGGGGCCTCTGTTCAGTGTAGCTAATTATGTGCAAACTCTAGCAGAAAAAATAGCACATTTACAAATATGTCGCAAAGACATAGCTTGTAGTCAGCTAAAAATTGACGACAGATGGCCTAAGATAATCCGTTAGTTACACTGGTCACTGGAAATATGATGTATTAATGGGGAAATTTAATAGTCATATGATTGCATCTCATATCATGCTACCTTCAACTTCAAAGGCGGTAGGTCTCTGCGACGAATTGCCTACCCGTCCAATGCAATGATTTCAGAGCGACAGTCCTTGGACTTAATGTGGCTTTAACACTCAGTTTGATTTTATGCGACTTGGGCATTACTTCGGTTATTGCTCGCTATTACCCATGTTTTGGTTTCGTTTCATTATGCTACATATTTTTTAATTAAACGAGTGCTACTTGCGTCAATGTAATTTCTAGTCAATTAGACAATTACAAACTAAGTACACGTCTATGGTACTCTATGATATCTCACACGATAGAATCAATTACGAAACCTGTGTTGTATAATAATGATATTGTTGAAAGGCTTTATTGACCCCTGTTGTTGGTGACTACTTTCATTTTTTGTGTACGGAGATAATGACCTAAACGGCACGACTGTTCGTACGTTAATGCATTCAAACGAGATGTGTATAGGTCAGTGGTGAGACAGATGTTGGGTGTATGCATGGAAAGTAGAGCTTTCTCCACTATTACACACAATTACCGCTCACGTTATGTCAGTAGCCAACTAATTTGTGGGACAAAGTATGTTGTACTAGTGTAGCAGGCTAATTGCTTGCTAAAACCAGAAGCGCATTTGTAAATAGAATTGATGCACACTTGCCATATGTGGGCACCTCAGTTTATGATGCTATTTATATTTATCAAGGCCTCACACAAAATCCATAAATTACTGGTGCCTATAGCCAATCAGAGCAGCTCATTTGCATGCATATGCCTCATAATGAACTCATGAATTCTATCCCTTGAATATGTCATAACTGGAAATTCCTCAGATCAATGGCTGATTATGTTTAAGCACTCCTCCTTTTTTTTAGTTGGTTAGGTTTAGTACGCAACACACTGATGTGAAGACCTTACCTTTGGTTGAGTATGTGTTGGCATTGTAATAGCAGAACTTCCTGGACGGTATGGGCAACTTCCAGGACATCGCATGTCTATTGCTATATAATGTACTAAAAATAAAAGGAAGGTGTGACGTTGCTGTAAAAGCAATGTACTAGCATGGCAGTGCCCGGTATCGTCAATGAAGTTCGCTCATTACAATGTCAAAACAGTACATTGTACCTTCGTATCGTATTCGGCTCTCATTTTATTTGCACGTCAAATACGGGCCTTATACACATGTAGCATGCAACACTACTACTAATTACTAACATAGTCTTTTGTAAATGTAAAATGTAAATGAGCTTATCAATAGTGGAAATTCACTTATTGACGTGCTCTGACGACTTGACATATACACCAGGCCATTTGCATCCTTATCACACTAAATCTTTCTCAATTCCCCGGGGAGCATCCATCATATCGCAACCGTAGCGCAGACATGCGAACCACTCACATTAGCGTTCATTCGCTTCACCTGTCCCTATTTAATGTGTAGGTACCAGTCCAACCAGGCAATGTCCAACCAGTTAGAGAAAAGTTTGCTCAACACCGAGGGTTATGGATGGCACACCAACCGTGTGTTTTCGGTATATTATGTGGTGGTGTGTGCGACATACTTCAGATGAAGACCCATGCGCATGCGGACGGTGATGTTTTTGGGAAGAGAAATCTGCGATTTTGGCAGATATTAGATGTTATGTCACATATGAAGGGTCGGGGAAAATGCCAAACAGTGTTTTTTTATGTTCAGTGTTTTATTATCCTTTATTACATGTACAATACTGCTGTATTAAACGATTTGCTCGACGTTGCGGTCACCATCGCGGGACTTTCGACAATGGGGGATGATTTAATTTTTAATCGTGAGCCTTAGGCCTATTTATAAGAAAATTAGTAGCCAGAGTAGTAGCTAGCAGAAATTACATGTAGTTTTGATTTGTCTTATTTTGGATCTGATAGTTGGGCTATTATTTCTAGAGGTGCACGGAAATAACAAGTTAAGCAAGTGTATTATTTTCGATTTCTTTATTATAATATTTATTCTACTTATGCTACTTATTCTACTTATGCTACTTATTCTACTTATGCTACTTATTCTACTTATGCTACTTATGCTATACAGTAATTCAAAGTAAAAACAAAAATATAAAAATGTGACAAAAGTATATCCTTGAAAACATGCTAAGTCTGTCTATTATAATTGATATTCTAATTTTCTTTCTCTAAAGCCTGCCTCTACGACATCTGATATGGTTGCTTGGCACGGCCGGAGAGTCCAGGGGATAAGCGGGATATCCCGAAGCTCTAACTTCATTGTAACCTCCATCAAAACATATTTATCTTCGTGTTTCAGTCCCTTTTCCTTTTGGTTTCCTTCTTTCTCTTTCTTTTTCATATCCTTCACATGTTGTTTCTTATTTTTCTTTTCTTGTTGAATCTTGAACTTAACGACACCCTGAGCCCTCTTTTCTTTTGCCATTTCCATTTTCCTCATCTCTTCTCTAACTTTCCTACTTTCTTTCGACATTTTCACAATGTCTACATCTCTTCTCTTGATTCATTTCTCCACTCCATTTTCAACGCCCTTCCTCGCACAACTGTTTTGTTCTAATTATGCTACTTATGCTACACAGTAATTTAAAGTAAAAACAAAAATATAAAAAAAATATGACAAGTAGTGTATCTTTGAAAACATGATAAGTCTGTCTCTTACAATTGCTAATCTAACTGTCTTTCTCTAACGCGTGCCTCTACGCCTCATATTGTTGTTTGGCACGGCCCGAGTGTCCGGGGGATAAACAGGATTAACCCGAAGTTCTAACCTCATTGTAACCTCCATCAAGATAGCGTTAGCAGCATTAAAGTAATATAGAAATAAAATTAAATGTGTAGACACATATCATGGGAAATTAGCTTTGCTGCTTTGAAATTATAAAAGTCGTCTTTCTGGATTAAATTTGGCATGCCAATGAGATCATCAGGAGAGAAAGCATTTCTGAATCCAGTCACAGCTGCACGTGTATGATTCTTTTAAGATATGTTCTTTATTTTCTTCACTAGCTTTTGTTTATTTTCTGCCTTATCGTCCTTCTTGCTCACTTCAATCCGTCTTTTTTCTTGTGTGAACTTCATTTTGACTTCGTGTTTCAGTCCCTTGTCCTTTTGGTTTCCGTCTTTCTCCTTCCTTTTCATATCCTTCATCTCTTGTTTCTTCTTTTTCTTTTCTTGTTGAATCTTGAATTTAGCGACACGCTGAGCCCTCTTTTCTTTATCTATTTCCATTTTCCTCATCTCTTCTCTAACTTTCCTACTTTCTTTCAACATTATTACAATGTCTACATCTCGCGACTCATTTCTCCACTCCATCTTCAATGCCCTTCCTTGCACCACTATTTTTTTTTTTTTTTTTTCAAATATTCAGTCATGATGACCAGGTCAGTCTTCCGGTGTACAGACAGGGCTGACCTCCGAGTTTAACGTGAATTCCTAATTCAAGCAATCTGATTTTCCCCAACGTGACATTCGCCATACATGTACATATCAATCATCAAATGTATCCACTAACCAGGACAACGGCAACAACAGCCTCGCTTTCACACCCTGGACAACCACCACCTAATACCCCCTTAATTAGGTCAAGTCCAATGACGTTGCTGCAATGACGTCACGTGTTCTTTGGCGGGTAACGACCCGTGTGCAAACCGCGCGTAATTTGCCAACACAAAAGTTCCATCAAAGGACACGAGCCGAGTGTATGTACGTATATTCATCACGATGCTCGTTTCTGTGGCCATCATCATTACGCGAATGGCGGGTGAAATGCGAGTCGTTCAGAAAGGTGGCGCGACAGTGCGCTGACATTAAGCCTGGTAATTGCCTGCGGGTCTGGCGAGCGTCTGCTGAAATGGCACCCGCCGCCAAATAAAACGACAGTGATTAGAATATCTAAGCTGGAGAAGAATTAGCTGGTGCGTTGATGCTGGGGAAGGGCGTGTCTGTTTGATTGTGCGTTTGTTTGTTTGTGCGTGCGTGTGTGTAAGAGAGAGATGGAGCGGGAAATAAATGAGGAGAGAGGGGATGGAGAGAGATGGAGAGAGATGGAAGATGGGGATATAATAGAGAGATCGATGGATATAGATGCAGGATGGAGAAATAGAATGGAGAGAGATGGAGAGAAAGAGAGGGGGGGTAGCTTGAAAAGTTCCAAACAAGGGGGTGGCCGGGTTGGGGGCGTATTTAGCAGAATCATCATATTAATTACAGAAACAGTGTGATAGTCAAGTGGAGCAAATTCGACACAGTGCGCATGAGGTGAAATGCCTTATTGCGGTGCATTGTCGATGGTGTCAGGCAATCTTGACTAGCACCTCGCAGTCACCGCGGCCATGTCGTCATCACATGGGCTCATCTCGCCAGAGTTAACTTGCAACACAATGCAGCAGCGCAGACGGCTTCCAGGGTCATAAAAAGCATCAACATGACGTCATTAAGGAAAGGGGCCAGGTATGTATGTCGGAATTCAGAAGCTATTTAGTAATGGTACTTGTAATTAAGTACTGGACGTTTGTAGCAGTCAAGTAAAATTCCACTGATTGGTTAATAACACAGCTACTGGTTAATCATCAGAACTTTCAAGTTGAAATGGGGTGTGGGGTTTGAGAGGGGGGGGCACCTTTTATAGAGCACACTTCTTACTGATTATGTGATGATTGCGTTGACATCCGATTTTGAAGATGATAGACATGTAGCAGTATTACGAATTGAACAGGTGAACTCCAAAAAAAGCATGCATAATCCCCCCCCCCCCAAAGAATTAGGGTCCTAATGATTCGTTGAAATGCATAGTCACTAATGCCACACTACGGCGGGCTTTCGTGCATTTTACTCCTGAAGACATTTGGATGAGTTTCAAAGGATCATTACTTGTCAGAAATGCCAGAGCTGGTGAAATAGAAGATTTAGACAGGTCCAAGATCAAAGCATCAGAAGAGAACGAGCGTATTTATGACTTATGAAATGCTCTCTCCAAATCCCATCTAAAGCCCATTGCCTCTTATATACGCTTTTTATTTGCGGAAAAATGCACTTGTGGGGTATTGTTGGTAGCAAGCAATAAGGTTATGAGACATTGATATCGTCACATTCCATAGTTTTTGCATTCTATTGTGTTTCTTTATTGCCATCTGATACAACTGTGAACTTAGGAAACACATATTTACATTTTTATCTAATTTTTATTTAGTCTCTAATATTTTCCAGTTTCAATTGAAAGGGTGAAGTACTTGGTGACAGTTAAGCAATGAATGATCTATATGAACGGGGGATATTAGAGGTGCAAAGTTGTCAGTAGTCTGGGTTGTGAAATAAGATATTTTTTCCACGTTTCTTTATTTTTCCTCATTATAGTTACTTCACTTCTCTTTACTGCTCTGACTCTTCTTAGAGCCTTGATGTCTACAGTTCTCTCATGCATTAATATAGCTTATCCTCCCCAATCTCCTTCAAAACTTTCTCCCAGTCAACTTGACCAAATACCTGTATTGCCTTTTTGCTCTCTGCCCCATAAATAGATCAGGTTAGTCATGTTCTAGACAGTGCACAGAGATTTTACTTTAAAAGTGCTGACTGGTTGGAAAACGTGTACTTAACACGGATAACTGGTTGCGTTTCATGTGAATTCGTTGATTTAATCATTCTAATTGTTTACTTTTATTTCTGCATAGCTGGTTTTGGTCGACATGTGTATAAATACGTACAAACCGAATATTAGTAGATATAACTGGATACCTATGCATAATATCCACAGCAGCTTGTGTATTTTGTTGTGTTTTTTATGAATATCTTCTTTTCATGCCTTTTCATGAGAAATATGAATGTGATATGACTAGAAACAAACACCAAGCATATAAGGAGTAACTTGGCGAGGAAAAGAAATAATTAGCGAAAATACTTGTAGAATTCTTCATAAACTAGATAAAACTGCTGATAGAGCACAGCGTTATAGAGCAACTTGCCCCATAGGCAATAAAGATGTCTACATTAACAATGATTGCGTTGCAATTAAAGCAGAAAGCCGTCTTATCAAATTATCGTATATACATGTAGTTAAACTTAATCAATTTAGGGCGTTGCATGGCTTTTAGGGAAGTGGGTAGTTACATTAATATCATGAGCACTGATATTTAATCAGTATTGTTCTGGTTCGCCTGTTGTTTAACGTATACTTGAGTACAAGCGTGATTCTATCTAATAACAATGTACAGTAATCCAGATACAAAATCACTTTGAGTGGATGCATTTACCGGAGTCATGAAGCATAGCAGCATAGCAAGGCTACATGTAGTAAGTCTTGTGCGCGTACAGAAAGGGCTTCAATGAGAGGGGAATATACCCTATACCATTCTCAAGTCTCAGCAAAAATCCAGGGACATTCTCATTAATTTTCTACCCATTCTGATTTCACGTTTCACAATTTCACATTTTTTCACAATTCTCAAAGGAAATTGACCCCCATTCTCGGTTCTTATAAAAAAGATAAAGGGCCATTCTCACATGTTAAAATACGTATATTTCCCCCTCTTCAATGTATCTACCACAGTGCCATCTTGAGGTTGATGAAAGGTGGAGTTAGTCTGTGTCAATGTGGCGCAAGTTCTTTTGTCATGAGTTATTGTCGGAAAAATCGCGAGACAGGCCCGTATATACTTGTTAATTGTGTGCATGGTTAACGTTCTTATTTGCCAGTGTACCCATTAGTCTCTAATGGAAGGATAGCCGGTGCGATGAATTGTCTATAGTCCCTTCTTTTATTGTAGGAATTTTTGCTAGCGAGCACAAAGACCCGCATGTACTAGTACGCTATATTGTATTGCTTTCTTTTCACCAAGGAGGTAGCATAAGTATGCGTGAAAATCGGGGATCCTTAAATTTTTGTTGTAGCGCATACAAGATCTCAAAATGTGGAAAAAAAAGTCACTAAAATCGTCCATTACATGGAAGTGGCGTGCTGCTTCACAAGCAAAGTGTAACCGCAATACTATTTTTATCAATGTAATAATGATGATAAGGAAGTTACACGATATTGATGTAAGATGATGAAGGGTATCACGACATTTGCGATCGTCATGTATTCAAGTTTTATTAGCGTAGCAAAGCGTAGTTTTGCGTACGTTTTTAGAAGCCTGGCTACCTCACTGACTTTGGTAAAGTAAACGACGTTGCCACATAAAACCTCTTAATCACTGGGACGTACGTGTCTTTCACTCTCTGTGTGTACATTTTTATTCGATGATGACATTAGATGCTGAGCATAGCAGTAAATGACGACAACTAGTGCAGTATTTTACGGGAAAACTCGTTGTGTGTGTGGGGGGGGGGTTAGGGGTCACGCATCCCTGGATATCCCAGCGGTTGCAGAACTGTTACCTGGTAGTATTAAAAGATGTGACGCGAGCTGGCAGACCTAAATAAATCATCACTTGAGTGACAATACACTGCGGGCCAGGCCGTGGGAGCCAAATAAGCCAACTGCGCACAAGGCAGTTATGTAGGGAATAGCTCCAGTTGTAAACCACCTCTAGTAGTCTCATGGGAAATTTGCGCAAAGCATAACCAGATAATAGACAGGTGTGTATTTAAAGTGCCCTGGACATGTTATTAGCTCGTTTATTCGTGTTCAGACGAACGCCAAATATCTAGATTTTTCAAATGAATTATGGTCCATGAATAGCAGCTTGCTCAGGATTAACAGCGATCATTACGTTTACAAAATGGAGTATATATGTGGAGAAGTACATGTACGTAAACAATTTGCACTATGTAGGTGAAATTGTTGTACAGTTCGCCTACTGTAAATCTGATGTATTAGCCGGTTAGATATTTTACATTTTATGTGAAAAAAATGTGGGTGGGGCTGGCATAAGAGTTTTATCTTGAAATCAATTGGCCGTATTAATATTTAAAAAACGTGGGGTCTTACGGTCTTAATCTTAAAAAATATGGGTACAATCTGAATATTCAATTTAGAAAAGAATACACGTTGAATAAAACTACAATCGAAACGACGATTTGATTGAAGATTCTATAAGATGACCGTATAACAATTTTTTGTGACAAATAGGTGGTCTTTGGTGGGAACCATGCCCTTAATATATTGGGGGTTACCCTAAAAGTTTCCCGTTATAAACATAACATAGACAACATTATTTTGATTTAATTATTTTATTTCAACAATTATATTTACACATTTCATAACCATGATACATTCGAGCATTCGAACAGTGAAATAAATACTTTCATACCTATTTATACAACATACATCCAAGTTAGCCTATATGAAAGCCAGTTCATAGCATTGTATAGCATGTCATGGCATAGCATTATCTACTAGCATGAAAAAATAACTCTTTCCAAATGCTAAAACCATTTGCAAATTACCACATTAAACAAACATATGAAATAAATCACACACATATCTCTAATTGTACATTGATAGTTTTAATAATTGATTAAGTCAGCTGTATAGTACCTTTTGGGGATATTGACTGATAATGGCCAAATGTAATAAGTAATGCTAGTGCAGCTACAAATGGAAATCCTTTTAAGACAATTCATCATTGCTTTCCATACACTTTATGTGTCATTCTACAATAAAAAAGGGGAGAAAATTGGGTGAATGGCCTTGGCTAACAAAATGCTCAATTGTTGAGCGGAACTGTGAATAACATCGAACCCGGAATATCAAGTGGCCAATTTAAAATCCCTTTTACTTGTTTCCGAGGTTATTATTTTCTAAATGAATGGGTTGAGATGCTGTTCGAAAGAAAGTCATGGAACACCTAGCATTACATATTCGATTTGACTGGTTAAAAAGTGAAGTGCAATCACACATCCCCTAGCAGCCTAAATGTCATTCTCCACATATTGGGTTTAAGCTTGTGCTTTTTGGGCCACGTAGATACCATCAAAGGCCGTGTATGGGATGGACGTGACGTTCTGGAAGCCGAGCTCTTCAAGTCTCTCAGGCAGATGCAAGTTGTACTGGTACTCTCCAACATACGGCTCTGGGCCCTGAAATTGCGAAGAAGGTATCATTCGATCGCAAATCAACAGAGCTGATTGAAATGATTTGGATTACAAGCAATTCCTTTTTTCCAAAATGAGTTTAAATGGACATTCGACGGTACTTGGCAACAGTTTATATTATGTGTATCTATTCCGAACTTCGCGAAGAGCATACGATATGGGTACATAATCATTCACTTCGTTTGGTGTTAATGACTGCCAAATGCCTAAAGTGCAGTAAGTGATTGTGATTCACTTGCACGATTTTATTTTGAATGCAATTCAATGTAAGTCATCTTGGGACTGCATGTTCCAAATACATGACAATTGTTCGATGCATCATAATCTGCTTGTTTCCTAATCGCTATGTACGTTATAAGTCAACGTACAACTATTTGGGTAAAAGTGCCTGGCACAAATGTCTGATAGATTTGTAAAAAGTTGGATTTAGGAGGCGTGTATTACAAGTTGATGGATTCGTGGTGGATTGCTATAGTCTGTGGATATGATACTGGTCATTAATTTCAATCAATTGTTGTATTTCTTCTATTTACCGAACCGAAAACTTTTTCATGTGATTGTTTAGTGCTATAAGTGCACGCCTGAAGTGCCATAAGTTCAATCATGACAAGAATAAGCTTGGTCTGTGCCAATCAAGTCATACATAAATAAAGAACCTCGCGCATATGTAAGTTCATTACTTAAGTCTGGCATGAAGATAAGGTCGGCATTTACATCAGAAAGTCATACATAAAACAGCTGCCTGGACAACCCATTTTACTTGGAAAAGTGTCCAAAATGGAATCCACGTGTACACTTTGCACAATATCCGCCTAGCGATATAGATACACACTTACAAACATACACAGTATCGAAACAAACACAATGCTTTCACTTCAGCTCAAGCGACACAATAAAACCATGACAGCACATGACCTGGTTATAACATTTCATTGGCTATTGCAACTGAAAGCATGTTATGTTTTCCTGCTGTGTACGCCCACAAATCTTATTTGATAACTGTAAATATTTTTTTCCCAAGTTTGCTTGTGAATTCAAGTCTACTCTTACTGTTCTGCCAAGCAAGCTCCTGCCACTGTATTGACATAGGTGAAGAGACATCTTCCATTTTACTATATCAAGTGGCCCTGACGGGACTCGAACTGACGACCCCAAGGTTGTGAGACCAGAAGGATACCATCATCCCAAGCAGCGGATAGTAAAATGGAAGTTGTCTCTTCAGCTATGTCAATACAGTGGCAGGAGCTTGCTTGGCAGAACAGTGAGAATCTTATTTGATGTTTATGTGTTCAAGGTTCACATCACTAACAATATAAATTCAAAAGCTTTTACCACTTTAGCTCTAGATAAAAATGTTCATTTAAAACATACAAGATAAGAGACTTTTTACAAACCTGCGTGCACGTGGTGCTGTTCCAATCACAACCCCAGGTGTTAGACGCGACGTACGGGGGACGAGCAAGTGGGCTCTCGATCCAGGGCACTGCAGGTGGTAGGAATTCATTGTTAGCCAAATAACACAGATTTTTAAGCTTATGTACAAGGTAGTCTAGCTATCATAGGCCAGTAGAGTTTCTCGTGAGCTATAAGGTCTATAACCAAATGGTCGATTCTGGATTTTAAACGGCTGTTCCCGTTGGTGGTTTGATTCTATACGTGTTTAACGCTACATTTTGCGCTACTCAATGCTATTAGTGTTATACTATCCAGTGTTGCATATTTGTGTCAAATGTACAAATGTTATCTCTTGGTTAAATTAACCCAACTACAGCCTAGTCACGAACAGATACTGGCAACTTAACATTGGCAATTGAACCATGAGTTTCAAAATAGAGTTCGAACAAAAACTAGGTTTTACTTGATACACTAGCACCTCCAATTAAGACCACATCTCTATGGAGACCACGTATATAATAAGACCACTCTTCAAGGTCCAAATCTCCATAAGGTTACCAAAATGAAACTCTATATAGAGGACACCTCTATAATGAGACCATCAAACACTTTTCTCAAAGGTGATCCTAATAGAGAGATTCTACTGTACAGCACTATCCTGGAAGCAACAAGAAGACCTCTAGCCGAGCGCGACTCACCCTCGAAGCCGACCAGCTTGCCTCCTGGCGTGAGCAGTCTGAGGCACTCCCGCAGCACCATGTCGGCGTTGTCGGCCGGCATCTCGTGCAACACGTACGTGTACTGGATCACGTCAAACGACTCGTCCTCAAACGTCGTACGTTCGCCGTTGTCCTGGTAGAACTCCACGTTGCTGATGCCTTTGATGTCTCGCCACAGTCGGCAGGATCTGCAGCAGAGATTATCATGGATTTGGGATGTTTTAATAAGCTCCCTAGTTATCATCATGTGTTTAAATATTTCTGGGCGTCCACATCAAAAGCTGGTTAATCAGCGCCGTGAAATATGCACGATTATAAAAGTTCGTATTCACACCACCTTTGCGCATGTTGTTCAATAACCATTTTCTATAAGAGTTCAAAATGTACATTGAAGAAAAATTATATCAATTGAAACATATTACAGCCAGGTTTTATTTACATCCATAGCTTTTGGCTACACAAAAAGAGATGAATTTTGCTTCCAAACATAAATACCTGATGTATGGAGCAGCCAAGTCGATCCCAATGACCTCAGATTCGGGGTACAGCTCAGCGTAGGCAAAGGCAGAGTGACAATTTCCAGTGCCGAGGTCGAGAACGTTCTTGGGCTGATGATCGTCAATGAGTTGAGGGATCCATTCCTTCAGAAGCGCCTCCTTGAGGAAATTGAACTTAGTCATGCCGTTGAAGGAGACCCTCACTGAAAATAGAAAAAATAGAAAGAGTAAGAAATAGAACGTTCCATTTATTGACGTAATTCGTATGTTATACTTTGTCTTTGGCTTTGCTTCTCTCAGACAGAACAAGAATGACTGTCAACGCGGGATGTATTTTTTCATAACAATTCTCATCTTTGACAGTAGTACGTATGTACACATGAGTCAATTTATCAAATGAGATATGCTTACTATTTACTGGCGTGCAGCAGCTGAATCGTATATTCTACATAGCTATATATATGGTGGAACGAGCGTGGTTGCCAACATATTTGTAACTGTCTAATACGTGTGTTAAAACTCTATTGGAGTTTAGAATCCCACACACGTTCCAGATTTAGCAAGCTGGCGGGAAAGTATTACCAGTCTAATAATAGGGTCACTAACCTGTATGTCCATTGTTGTATCCACCCGGAAGAAAGTGAACGAAGGTCTTAGTGTAGTGATAGGGGTACTCGAGAGGGCCTTCAGCATTGGGGGGAAGCACGTCAGCCTCACCTTCCAGACCCTAAAGCAGGAGCAAAAGAATGAATACATATATGTTTTTGGTATGTAGCATATGGTTTCAGTTGTAGTGTTGTTGCTTTTGTATGCTACTTAATGTATAAAACCAAAGTTTTGAACTTTTTTATCTTTAAAACAGTTTGATAAAAGAAGTATACAACTTTGGCTGGATAAGTAGCATAAAGGAACAACAAAACTACAAATAAAATCATAGTCTATATGTTTACAGATCATCATCTTGTGGAATTGAGTTTCGATTGTAAATCAAGTAGGGCTACTATTTCTTTTGTTTTACGCAAAGAGCACATCACATCGTAAATGAAACACAATTGCAACTGGCAGATCATATCTGGCTCCCGTGGGGATGTCGTGATGGTAGTAATCAGTTCGAAGCCCGAAGTTTAATTCATTTGGACCACTGATACATAGTCACATATTGGGGTAGTGAAATCAAGGTTAGTAAATGAAGTCATGGTCAGAATTGACGAGGCAATGTGCATATATGCAAGCAATTGTATTCACTTTTTACTGTAATTATATAAATGCCACAAAAGTTAATTGTTATTAAGTCAAGTTAGTAGTTAAGTCTTCAAATTTGACAAAACTGCAAATTTCTAGCTTTGACCAACACAACTTGTACTGATACTAATTCATGTAGTAAGGCACCATTGAATGTCAAGCAAATGACTAGGGATACGTAGTATATACAGAATGATGAATGATAGGACAATTGCACACTATTTTCAATCCTGAAATAGTCTATTAGCCCAGTTTGTTGGTTGCTCCTGGCAGTTGATATTACTTATCAATTGCAATCGTAATACAGAGCAACAGCCTTAAGCATAGGGCACCACAGGCAGTGTGGACATTTTGACAGTGCCATATTTTTCTGTGTCTGTGTGACTAAGACATGTAATATCATAAGGTTTGACGTACTGGCTCTGTTCTTCCTACCTACAGGCCGGCAACTGTTTAATTGAGTCTAAAGAAAGTTTGGGGAATCATATTTCTCTACTGAATCCATACGGCTCATTGAAATACATTCACCGTATTCCCCTCACTGGACCCGCACTGATCCGCACAATTCTCATTGAGTTTTTGGCAGCAGAGAAGCAAAACTGCTAGTTGTGAATATGTAATAATATAAGCTTAAAGCGGCCACCTGTTAGACTTGATCCACGACATTGTGATACATTTTGTGATAAGTTATGTCATCTCAGAGAGGTTCCAATGTATTTGTTTTCATTCCAGTCTCCAGGCACAAATGCATTAACTGCAATTTACCTACATTAAATACCATACAAGTGCACACAATAAAAAAGTGTCATTGGCAGTAAATTCAATGGGCTTATCGTACACCTTAAAATATAATAAATTTTCATCAAAGACCGTATTCCAATGTAGCTACAAGCTAAAAAAAATAAAGCAAAAATCTAGTGAACACAATCAGCTATTAGACGCGGCGATGAACTTACAGAAAATGCAGGCGTCGTCTTTGTCCAGTTGCCGAAGAACTCGAGATATTCGTCCACGGACTCGTAGATCTCTTCCCAGCGGAACGCCGCCATGTACACGTACTTTTCGAAGGGCACCTCAGGCTCAAAGGCCTCGATTTCATTCTCAATAATGGAAGGCTCCGGGATGAATTCTATTTGAAAGGGAAACATGAAGAAAATATGTATTCATTGTCTATGCTTGTGTATTATGTTATTTGGATCAAACCTTGGGGTTTCAGTTATTTCATTTTGTTTTTCCTGCATCTTCATACTTCAAGCTGTGAAAATATGCTACCCTAGAAAGTCAAGATGGATGATGAGAGCGCACTAGGGCTTCCCTGTTTTATTTTATAGTCTACACAGAGTACACTTAGAAGGACAAAAAGAATGTATAGAATGCAGGGGACTTTTGACTCTCAAGATGTAAGTCGAAATGTGCGTTCCTTTTAAAGTATTGAAAATATAATTGATGGGACATGTTCTAAGTGTAAAGCACAAAGAGCAATTTTGGCGAATGCTTCAAGGTTAATGCCTCGATAAATAAAATTGACAAAATGTCAAATGCTATTTCTTGTGTAGTCCATCATCCAAAACATACATCAAACCATGTGTGCACCTAGATAAAAATGCGTAAATCAATTTGAAATGCTATTCTTGTGTTACAAAACAGTTGCCACTATTTTGCAATGGCGAGTCTATACATGTATGTGTAAAAAGCCTTGTATGGATATATCTTTAGCATTCCATTATAAAATGTGTGTGTTTTATTGTGATGCACATGCCATGCATGTGATGTACTGTCAGAATGTCAGACTGTCAGAATGTTTGATACCTAGCCGTGCTCATAGTATGAAGGTTGTGTCTTTATAGTGGGTGGTCAGTTAATCATCTTAAATGCAGGTTATACTATAATCAGGAAGCCCTCAAGCTACGGACACCGTGGGTGTGATGTCTAACGGCATGTAATGACGTATGGGCATTGCGTACTGGTTTCATACAGTCTACCTACAGACAGGCTACTGCTCAATCGGTCGGTCTAGAAGTTGCACCTGTCAGGGTATTACTACTATCTCCGTATTGCCTAAAACGTTATTTTACTGCACTTTCACCACACTGATCCCTACGGTTTCCGTAAGTGGTTGCCATGAGGAATGCAGTGAGGAGGCAGTACGGTCGAATGTACCCTATCTAGGCTAAGTTAAGTAAGAAAAGCTACACATTGGCACTCACCCGGCACCCGGGCGAATGTGAGCATGTAGACGAACGTCTCCATGGTCTGGAACCACTCAACGCCGTCCGCGTTCCAGTTGATGGAGAGGAAGTCGGCCCAGAGGACGGCAAGGCGGCTGCCAGCCGGCTTGTCCAGCGCCTGGATCGTCTGCAGCAGCCGGTTCAGCTCCTCGATGCTTGCCTCGGACTCCACTGTTATACACAAAAGAATATACAGTCTTCCAGCATTTAATCAACTATTTAAGTGGTTGATATTTGAGGAATCTTTCTCCATGTTTATAGGACTATTTCATATTGCTTCTCGCCAGGACTCAAATCCTGGACCACTACCACTGTGGCACCTATTGAGCTAGCACTGAAGGCAGGCCCATAATAGACCACTCGGCCATCCTGACACAACTGAAAGCTGTATCATTCCATCTGAGGGTGTAAATGATCCTGTCTGATAGTACATGTAGCAGTGTTCATTCAAAGTATACGTGATACATGTCACAGCCGTAATAACAGTATCTTTATAGTACATAAAACCATTGAAGAATGGCTGGAAAGTTCCATTATTAATTTAGACAACTGTATGCGCTAAAAACTTTGAACAGGCAATAGAGTAGAAAAGTTCCCCATTTAGAGCCTCGTCACATATGGATTATTCATAAATAATACACTTATACGTGCGACTTTATTGATAAAAACTCCTCCAAAATGTGCGACACGTCTAAACCATGTGCATAATACAAGGTGGCTTTTGTTCAACATCGTTAAGCACCTGCGATGTACATGTAGAGCTCTATAGACTTGGAGAAAGAATCATCTACTATCAATACTTAATCCTAAGTGAATTAATTCCTATGTATATTCAAGTGATGTGTAGTTGTTGATTGTGAGAGAATATTTTGCGTTTGTTGTTTGCTTTGAAATGTTTTAGAATGTTGGTTCTGGTGCAGTAAAATACATATATGGTGTGGAAACTACCTACGTGCAATTATGGGGCATAGAATATGTCAATTTATATCATTTTGGTATTTACGTGAATTTTCCTTTGTTTTACAAATATCTACATCAAGAGGTTAATAAAGTAGTATACCTATCACATGTGGAAATTTATAGATCATCAACTAAATCTCTTATTTTAGTTGTAAAAAAAAATAATCCAAAACTTTCTGTAATAGTAAACATTAAATTACATCATTATGATGGCAGACATGCTTACATGGTAGAGAAAGTGTAGTATTATCCAGTTCTTCGACTCTGTCCACAAGTTTTTCAAATTCTGGATAATTTCTGTGAACCAACGTGTCAACAATCTGCTTCTCATCAGTCTCAACCTAAAGAAGAGCAATGGGCAGTTGTATTGATAAAGCCTTCATGAAAGTGCAATACAAATAACCACGTGTCCAAAAGCAAAATTACCACTCTCCAATAACCCAGCCAATTATTGTATCAAATGACACCTTATACTATAATAGCAATTTAATAAAAGCTCTCACTACATCATGTTTATAAAGAGGCGGGGTATAGTATATCAGCAATATCAAAGAATATTAACACAAGACATTTTAAATTATATCTTTTTGTTATTTCATCCATAGTAGTTCAAAGGTTAAAAAAGAGTTTTAAAAGATTTTCGTAAATTTCAATAATTATATTGTGCTGCTACCCCGGGTGTGTGTGTGTGGGAGGCGCACGCGGGGGCAGGGGGTAATTAGCATCTGTATCAGTACAGTGAGTTCAAAATGGAGGGTCTTGAATACGATTTATGTCAGAATAGGTTTTATTAAGTATTGGTGTTAAAACAATTCATTGAATCTATATGAAACGTAGATGGCAACACCAAAATATCATCATGTTTCAGTTTACTTATACCATCATGTTTATCATCATGTCTAATAATATTAATATCATCATGTTTCAGTTTACTTATACCTGCTTATGTGATTTGAGATTTAAAGCAATATATTGTGGATCTTTGGGGTTTGGCTGCCACGAAAGAAGGGTTTTAGATATTTTGTCATATCAAAATCAGGGATCATCGTGCTGAGAATATAACCCCCCTCCTCCACCCCCGACCCAGGTTTCGACCTCGTGGTCCTTATCATGAGAACATACGACAAACACTGTGCACACTGCTGCGCTGTACCTGCAAGTCGATGAGGTAGACGGGCAGCCCGCGGAAGTCGGGTCCCTGCTTCTCCACCACGCGCACGCTGAGCGGCGAGCCGTAGATGGTGGGCGGGTAGTACGTGTCGGCGCCCGTGCACGCCACCACAGCGGCGGCCACAGCCAGGTACGTCAGCAACATGGTCAGTTTGCTGTAGCAGCACAGGGCGAAATAGCAGTGATTCAAACACCTTAATATTCGTGGAAGTTGGTCACAAAATCGATGGTGTTGAAGGGACGCTAAAATGTCCACTTCCCAGATGCCCCAGTGTTTTTGAAATATATGATTCGGGGCATTTGTGTGCGGTTTTTTTTCAACCTTCCCATACCACTCAATTTCATAAGCTGTATAAATGAAAACTGAAACTAACATACATGCAGATGGATACCACACGAAACTCGCCATTAATGACGTATTTAGATTCTGCAGTTTACAATATAATTGTTGATCAAATATCTCACTAATTATGACACCCAGTAATAATGGGGAGGCTCCTACTGGCGTGTCAAATATTATATAGTATAGCTGTTATAAGAGTAATAATGGCATAATATTTCGTCTGAAAAGAAGCGCATTTAATTGTGTGTGTGTGTGTGTGTGTGTCTATTCCACAATTACACTAGGTAACAGTCAATGTGCTTGATTCAGAATTACGTGGGCAGCATCCAGAAATGGCTTTCCCAGTACCGGGTTAGACACAACTCCCGTATCACCTGCATTGAATATGTTCTCGCACTTAACAAATTGTACGTCATATAGATGAGTATTCTAGAACCCTTGAGTAAAACGGAAGGAGACGAAACTAGCAATCAACTGTGGAATGAACTCTATAAAATAGTAAAGACATTCATTATTGATAGTCTTGAAATAATGAATTGTATAGACGCGAACATACGCAAGATAATTGCTTGAATTGGCGTTCCTATTGTAGCGAGTTCCGATTATCATCAACAGCATATTTGTCTCATTCACGACACCTTTATTCTTTATAATGTACCAACGTGTGTGCAGGAATCACGTTTCTAGCACTTGGTTTAATAAACATCTTATTTGCAATTGCTCAACAGTTGCCAGCACTTAGGTGTTCGCTTATTACAGTGGTTTATTTTGATTGGCAAGAAAATACGATGATGAATCGCCAGTTTGACACCAATCAGACTGTTTCTCCGTCAACTTTAATCATCGTTGTTTATGCAAAAACTCATCATTTAAGACTTTAATGTAAAACCGCTGGACTAGTAAGTAATCGTATAGTGGCTATCGAAGTTATAGTTCGTCAGTATGTCTGCATTTTAATTCAATGCCTCGAACATGTGCTACTATGGGGGATCACATTTTCTTATTGTACATAATTGGAAAATAGTACAAACATCCACACGTACCTTTGGTTGATTGTATAATAAACGTGGACTGTCTCCTCTCCTTGCCACAATGCTTAAGGTTATGAAATGATCAAACTTGAGGGGCTTATATAATGGGTGCCTTATCAACACACAGATAAGATTGCTATTTGGGCCGTTTTCATACCAATTCCCATTGAGAATAGTTTATTTTTTTATTGCTACTCACATGTTACTGCATGCCCATTTTATCGATGCTCTCTTTGTAAAAAAAAATCTCCATGTGTTATTACATGTGAGTGGTGTTGCAAGTGGACCTTAATGATGGCGCGGTGGTTCATCAATTAGTACCGGAAGTTTTTTAATAATCCACGGGCCACCACCTCCTTACATTTCATCGTGCTGGCCTTTGTGGTCACTCTCATTTATGTGCATGCGCATGCGTACATGCTTTTGAATGTGTGTGCGTGCGTGCGTGTGCGCGTGCATGTGCGTGTGTGTGTGTGCCTACGGGTACACTTCAGGCAGGTTGATGAGTGACTGGCCATGTTTCTTCATTTACAGGTGACCTACTTGACCTGCTTTTTATACTACACATTCACGTGGTTTGCCCAAAGTCTTATGCAACATCTTGCCACCTTAGCAGTGTCTATTATCATGATGCTCAGTGTAAAGGTTGAGCCTGGTCTTCGCGGTTGGTTGTACGTCACAGAATTAAGAGCTACTGATAATATAAGTCAAAAGACAAGTCAACAATTGTTAATTGTACATTTCATTAATTATTTATTGAATATAACTGTGCAATATGAAGTGTATCTTATGATGTAGAAAATAAGTCTTCATTTAAATGAGTTTAAAAGGCACTTTTAATGGTTTTTTCCTTAGGCGTACCATTTGGACTAGACTACCTTTTCAAATAAGTTTCTCCATAAATAAAAGTCTTTCTGTGGATAAATCTCGTGCTGAGAATTGAAATGCTGCGGAACTGAAAATGTGGCGACGAGACATGTAAGACGATGCTATAGACTCCTTTGTTGCAGAAAACGCAAGTAATTCACTTACATATCAGTATACAAAGATCTATTTTAAATGTGTAAATGAGCACGTGCCTTTTTACCAGCTTTTCTTGGAATGGGAATACAAAAGTCGGCGACAATGGAACATGAAGCACACGATTTCACATGCAACATGTTTTTTTTTTTCCTGAACGGCTGATGCGAAATCCGCAATATTCTGCATGACATTTCACTGACTAATATGAAAGGACCAATCACTTAGTATGCAGGAAGGTTCGTCGGATTTAGTCTGTAGCTTTAGGCGATCTTCTGCTAGGGGAAAAATGAGCCAGATATGGGTTGCAACCAAAAACGGTGAGAACGGAGATCAAAATGTCACAGTGGGTGCTGTTGTCATGAGAAATGTGACTATGCCACATTAGCACAGGTAATAAAATGTGACTTGGTAACTGTTACGAAACCGGGTGTCTGCCAGTTCATGGTCATGAGCATTGCAACGTGAGGCGCAGTTATGAAAGAGATAACATTGTCCGTGACATTTTGCTACGGTCATCTCTTATCAATATTGAGTCACACAAACAGTTGGTGCTACGTCTCTTGTATAACAAGGCGTGTACTTGCATAGTGTACACGTTGCACTCGTAAAACATGAGACGGATTCCTTGTTTAATATGTTTATTCGTGGGAAGGGAAAGTGAAGTGGAGCTTTGCAGGATTTCAGTTAGAATGTCTATGGATACACAAATGATTACCGTAATTTACTCACGTGACTACCCTAACTCTGAAGATACGTAGACATCCAAAAATTAATTAATGCTGATATATATGCTTCAAATCAACATTACAGTGTGACTTATATCTGTGTGTTTTGATTTATGCTAGGAGTCCACTAGAGCCGCGACTTTAGGTGACAATGTGCGCAAATTATATCCCTGTTATGTGGATGTCTCTTCTATTTTAATTTCATCATTTTTACATTAGTAGCACATATAATTTCCTTCCGTGGTTAATATCTGCAATAAAAATTCCGAATGTGACCTCTAATTCTACAGAATAGAAGCTAAGCTGCAGTATTCAATGATTTTTTCTATGCAGAGTTACGGTAGTCGGGCCCGGGAGCTACGGTAGTCACCACACAATTTTAAAATCCGCTTTAACTATCATCAAGTAAACTTTCAATGAAATTATGCAGCATGCAGATAACACGTGCAAAGTACTGTCTTTCTAACAAAAAATATAAAGCTATTAAGAACTTAACCTCATATAAAAATGAAAAAATCCGCTCCGCTAAATGCATATCATTGACTACCGTAACTCTGGAGTTACGTAGATCGCGTTCGCACAGTGATTTTGGGAGATGGCATAGAATAATCATTTGTGTCAATAGGTATGATGCGTGGGTGGCTGTGTGATCGCTTTAACCCATCCAAGTATGATGATATTGAACTAACTAGTGGGACCCCCGTATTATTGTGGAAGTGTATTTCGCATTAGTGAAATGTATTGTGAAATATCACAGTACAGTTTAAAATGTGAAATGAGCATATAGTTAAAAGTGTAGTTATTTCTAAAAATGAATTTACATCATGGGTAGAATAGAACTTACAAAATACACCTAGAAGTACGTGTATATCACACGTAATATATTTATCAAAAACTAAGTAGCCTAAATGTACATGTAAAATTTCCAATAGATTATGCCGTAAATAATGTCTAGTATTACTAACCCTGTACAGTGCAATAAGACCGTACAGCGATTTGCTGTACTTGGACTTGGACTCAAGTACATTAGAAAAAACTCAAATGTACTTGTACTTGGACTCAAGTACAACCCAAAAGTACTTGGTACTTGCAAGTACAAACTTCAAGTACAGTGTTTCATTCATATATTGCATTGCAAATGTGACGAACTTTGTACTTTTCTATTACTTTTTTTTCATAATGGCTTAAAAAATTGAAAACTTTGGTACTTTTTAAGTTTAAGCTAAATTTAGTCTAATTCTCTCATAGCCATGGTAGAACATTAAATGAAGCTTCTACATCATTATCACCATCATCTGGCATTTAAAGTCCATGTTTTATCCTTCCACCAAAAAATGTGTGCATGTTGTGCTGTTTGATGGTTGCATATTGAACATGTGATATTTATGAGTTATGACCACAAAGTGTGTTTTCAATGTATTTTATCATAAGGGAAGACACTATTATATACAACGCAAACCTGTTTCAGGTATTTTCCCACAGGCGAATGATTTTCCAAAAATACTTTAAAATAAAACCAGGTTTGAGTTCACAAAATTCTCGGAAAATGGCTATTACATATCTTAAATGCCTTCTGCAGGTCTTTGGCATGTTATCATATACATGTATTATGGGTGATCTTATATTCTTACTTCATCTATTAGATGCATGGAATTATAAAAGAACATATGAAAGTTCTTATATAGATTTGAAAATGATATAACATGAAAAGTTATCATTCCGAATACATTAAAATTTAATACACAAAAACTTGTAAATATATGGGCACAAACCTGCATAACCCTCAGACAATACAATTGAAAAAGACCAGTTAAATTACAGAATCCTTATGTTGGTCAGCAAAAGATATTTCCCATTCAGTGAAAGCAACACAATAGAATATTTGTCCAACAGTTAAGGGCAGACAAAAGGCTATTGTGTAACCTCGTTAAGAGAGTTATACCGAGCATCCTGCTTCTGATAGCAAGTCATTTTGATAATTAAGGAGGCTGGTTTCTAAACCTTGAAATTCCTTTTAAAGTCTTTCATCTTTTCTTAACATGCTTACTGGGGATAGTTAGTAGGATGAATAGCTATTCAGATCAACGGGTAGCGATTACATTTGCAATTTAACTAAATGGGGAGTAAATATTCATAGTAGACATAGTAACTAAATTTTCTATATAAAAGCAACACAATTTACCATTTGCTTATGTTACATGGCATGTCACCCTACGTCAATCTAACATAACCCTCTGCGGTTTTTAATCTTTGATGATAAGGATGTACTGCCCATGAACGATTTAAACTGACGACTTGTCCAAAGATCAACGGCGAGACACACAGATTCAGTTTCACTTAGTAATTTGTGGACTTCTTCAATGTTGTTCCAGCAATGCTGTGCTCTCTGAGTACTTATTAGTTGGCAAAGGGTCAAAGTTCAACAGATTCCTTTTGAATATTCAATCATTTTTCAACATATACTACTTGCTATATATGGTTGTAGTTTGACAATAAACATATGTATATCTAGCTGATATACAGTAAAATGTCAGTCTTTGTTTTGTATTTCATTGAACGTTCAACCTGTGTACTTGGTACTTGGACTCAAGTACAATCAAAGTAACTTGACTGATTGGACTCAAGTACATTGGAAAAATCATCAATGTACTTGTACTTGGACTCAAGTCCAGCTGCACTACCAAACACATTCTATGAATAGAGCACATGGATAATGAATAATGTATTAGTTTGGGGCTGTGCATGGGTAACATTGCACATATTACAATTACCAGTTTTAAAATGATGTCATGCGGTGTATTGTGTTTAAGTAACTTACCTATGAGTATCGCGAACATGCATCACTGTTAATCTCTATAATCTAGAGTCTTGTATAGGTGATGAATATAAACGTTTATACCAGTCTTTAATGACAGAGGTTAGGCATATTATTGCATAATTAATACATGAATAATTACTCTACGTGAAAACCTCCATGGAATGGGTTTCCGGTTCCTTTTTTGTGCATTTTGACTTATATCTATTGGTGCTATGGAAACGAAGTTACGTTAAATGCAAACACTAGGTTGTTTTGATCTGAGGATTTGATACATGTGTGGCGATTGAAAAAATAATAATTGCATTAAGAAGTAACGAAAACATCCGAGTAAGCTTAGCAGACGGTTTGGTAGGCCTGAAATGTGTCACTGTTTACTAACACGTCGAAAACATATGCATTTATTGACATGATACAAGGTGAAGGTGAACCTTTTGTTCAACATCGTTAAGAACCTGTATAAAGGAAGTGGGCCAGAACACAGTGACCAGTTGTCGAAAGTGGCACGCGTACGTGGCGTAGCAGAAAGGTTCGGGGACAAAGGCTAGATGAGGCAATGACACAGAAATAGAACTATAAGTTAGAAATTGACCAATTATGAACATGTTATGAATCTACAGGGAGGTTAGCCTAATGGTCTAAGCGCCTGTCCATGCACATATGACTGGTTTTGCGTGAACATCAGATCACGAGTTCGAGTCTACGACCTTCTAAAGCTTTAGCTCTCTCTGAATTATACCAAACTATATTACTTTTATTCTAATAATTCATTTATTTGATTTCAAAAATATTGCCAATTGTCTAGAATCCTCACCAGACAAATGTAATTACCAAATGACAATATATAACAACCTACTGGCAGCAGTCAGTTAATTTCCAGTATATCTATGTATAATCTACAGCTAATAATTGAATACATTAAGTCCAACAAGTTTTCAACAATACACTCATTAACATTATTATTAGAGATTAATGTGGGGTTAACAGCACTTATGTATGTTCTAATAATCGCCTACGTCTATAAACGCCCATGGATCTGAGCTGGTAGGTGTTCCGCTAAACGACTATCTCTAACAAACGCCAAGGAGGAGGACCAGAAAACTTTTAACTATGCCATGGGGATGAAAAGAAAGGCTTCAACCATTGTGATTGGAAAAATACCGACTCCCCGTACTTTAAAAAAACACCACTTAACCTGAAAATGTAACAAAATAAAACTACTCAAAGAAAAACATCTGGACACGGCCGTGTTCTATTGAACGTGTTGGTGGTTTCTGGAAATTTACTCCAATAGCCGGTGATGATAACTCTATTGATATGCCATCTGAACGCCACCCTCAGTCCCTCATAGGCAAATAATAATACTTATTGTAGCTGTAATTAATCTCATGTGTATTGTATCGGTCCTATCGACTACAAGTGTATATATTGTGAGACATTGCCTCACGTGTTTAGTGTATTAGCAGGTACACGTGTTCTGGTGTATGTTGGTACAAATGTAAAAACACCATCTAACAATTAGCCCCTTAATCATTGGTTGCCTCGAGTCCTTGAAGCAACAGCATGCCAGAGTTCGAGGTGTCAATGGCCTCGGTATAGAGCCTCAGACGGTACAGTGCAATAGCTTCTCGTTAGAAAAGATTTATCATTTTGTGTTTTAAAGCGTGAGTATGTATTTAGTCCTTACGTGTTCTATCGTTGGCAGAACCACACTTTTTGTTATGACTTAGAAATTGTGCTTGAACCACTATGGATAATATAGCTTCATCAGCGCGAAGTGGAAACACAAGACACTTTACTTCTTGTGGCTTTACACGTTTAATTATGTCTGAGACATTAGAGAAAATGTTTTTTTCTTGAAATTTATTATACTTCACTTGAACCGTCCAGTGATGAAATTGTGAATCTCACCACTGGACAGAAATTGAAGGTATTTTTGAACGTGTGAACCATTTGTAGCTACAACTACGCGCCCATTTGTCCAAGAACTTCACATCAACCCTTCCCTCGAAACATAAATCATCAGAATAAGATGGTGGTTTTGCCTCACTACTTTCTGCTTACTGACACTGAGTTCGCGTATGTCTTTATCAAATTACCACGCATCTCCATTGATTCACGCTCCACTGTCCAATGTTAAGACACGTGCATCCACAATTTGCGGGTAATTAGGAGTAATTACCAACGTATGCGCTGCTGCTGCAAAATACATGGAATGTTGTCAATTTCAAAGGTCATAGTGTCACTCCTAATCATATAAAAATGGCGCATCACGCCATACACGTAGGTTTGTGTCAACGATTCTGTTTCATCAATGTTCCAAGAATGACTAGTAAAGGCCTAGACAGCTTTTATTGATTGCATGTGAATGTTCATGTTGACTGGTCGGGTGTCTTGGACATTTCAGTTTCATGTTACTTGTATAGAGGGTGTTTTGAAAGGAAATTGTATTCTTACAGTGATACGTAGATTCTACCTGCCAGAACTCAATGTATGCAAGTCCAAAATCTGATACCAATTAGTAACATATGTACATGTACCGGTCAAATTGAATTGCATTTGCTCTAAGGTTTCGTGTGTTTCTGGTGATATTATTGTGTTTTTATTTTAAATTACAAACGTATCACATCTACAACCATATTCTACTATATACTGATATCTGTGCATATTGCATATTGCACATAGTGTTGCAAATATGACAACGGAGCAAAATTTAGAAATACGCGTGACATGTTCTTTCTAGAATTCTAGGACGCGCATGTGCTTGATTGGAGTCATTCGCAAAGACGATCGGATATCTGCGGCACTGAGCGTCCAACTATTCATTTCTAAGCACGGGTGCATTAATAATGAGTTATCAATGATAATGAATTTGATTTGCCAAACGACTCACTGATCTTAATCCCTCTGGCATGTAACTATGGTTACATTGAAGATAACTAGAGATATTTTAACACTGAATATTTAGATACCTACAATGGCCTTGGTAATAATTGGGTGGATTAGACGGACAGTGATTCGTGGACTTCGTGTGTGCTTATTGCTCCCAGCTGATCTGTAAAAACCAGCCTTACACATAAACGATTACATACAACGCAATCACAAGAATTGGTGCTTGGCCATATTATTACAACATTTGACACAGAAAAAATGTGTAGGCTACGTTGAGTTGCTAAACCATAATAACTCATATCTCCGAATAGAGCTGACGAAATCTTTCATGTTGGTTGGAATTGGCACAATTTTGAACTTGACTCTTAAGCCTGCCCTGAAGTCTGGATGCTGCGTGTTTTACTTTTCTTCATTGGTCTACATATTACAGGCCTGCACTTAAATCTAGCATGCATGTACATTCGTTAAACACTAACGATCACTTACTCAAAACTAACATATTCACAGCATGTAAACCACATACAACAAGCATCAGATCACAGCATGTTAATCTTACATGAACATTTTATGAAAGGTACCTTTCATAAAATGTTCATGGAAGATGAATATGCCATCAGAAATAACATTAAACTCAGTACGTAAAGAATTCCTGTTGCCCGTGCCGCTGCTCGTGAGCTTGTCATTTTCTCAGTGGGTCGTGGTGAACATCTGACCATCCTGCAAGCTCACAGATTCGTTCGCTTCGTGAGTGGTTGACGAGGAATCAGAGATGCTCCAGCTAAAAGTATAAAGGAAAAGAAACCAGGATTCTACTTGGTTAGTATATCTAGCAAGACGGACACATGCGAGCATGGGAAGGTGGCATGTGTGCAGTGCATCGTGGGTTCCACGGCTTTATCATTCACACCGACTGTACATGTTCATAATATAGCCGTGGTATATGCCGATGTGTGCAATGGGAAGTCTTAAACAGGGCGAGTGAAGACGTCATGCTAGTAATGCCTGGAAATACGTTTTATCAAAGTCCACCTATAATGATTTGCAAACACACTATACCACACATTACTACCCCCCCCTCTTATACTACTATTTGAAGGGTAACCGACAAGCACAAAGCCCCGGGGAACGAGCGTGACCATTTTAAGCTGGATTTATTATGCTCTAATGTATTTGTATATACTTTATAATTGAACACTTTGCCACCACAATTTGAATATTTTCAACAAATTTCCACATCTTCATTTGTCTGCAATAAGGCTAGAATGTTGTTTGCGATTATTCTGTATTGGAGAAATGCGAGCTTTGCTACATCGGTGTGAACGGACTACACACAGAACAAAAATAAATCATAGTCAAATTATTGCATCTTTTGATTCCTTAAATGAGATAAACACACAATTGTCTCAAATTGATTTATTAGTTAATCGGGATAGTGTTTCTGCTAGGCGTGTTTCTTGTTTACGTGTTAGGCATATTAACATAACGCACGCGTTCCATATTTTCTCATTTATACTTTGATCCATAATGAGTGATTGCTTCCCGCAGCAGCTGCGCTGATTATTATGTCCTAAATCCGCAATGGCGGCGGCGACAGAGACAAGGACCGCGACGTCGAGGGGGTGGGGGGTAATTACTGCCAGAAGGGCCGAGACCGCTAGCCGTCGCCGTGCGTGTATTTGAATGTCAAGCTAGGTCAGAGGCTCGCGTATGGCAAGGCGGGGAGGGGGGGGCAGACGCGGAAGAAACTTCGCAGGAACGCAGGTCAACACCTCACGCAACAAGGGGGTATAGTGTAGGCAGGAGTTGGGTGTTCAGTGGCCATCTGTGGTGGGTACTTTTAGCAACGGTTCATTGTTAGAGGTAGTAGGCGCGTCAGCGGTCGTGGGGTGAATGACCTGACCGTGTCAACGACGCAACATCAACTACTGTTGGGATGAGTGCATTGGTCAGTTGTGGACAACTTTTTTAATTTTGAATTACAATCGTGCAGGGTGGATGTTCTAATAGAATGTGAATATATACTAATATGCTGCGTAGATTGCATGTTACATAGGAAATATGAGTGAGTTCCATGGGCGTGTATTGTAGCAGCTACAAATGACGACTGGAGTTTCAATCTAAAGTAACTGACTCAGTACTCACCTGATGCCCCCTCAGATATATTATACATGTCGTGCCCTTTCCCCATGATATTTATATTGAAAGATAGAAATGTATGGTGTCTTCCAGTTGATATGAGAATTAGTCAAATTAAGTTAAACATATTCCATAAAATTTTAAATAATCATGAACCGTCTCATCTCAAAGATCAATTTTCATTCATTGTCAATAGTCACAATCATAATACCAGGTTGAGTGTTCAAGGTATATCAGTTCCTAGGGTGGGCAGCTTCCGTAAACTTTCTTATATAGATATACAGTAACTAATCTTTGGAACAATACTTCAGTAGAAATTAAATCATTTAGTGAACATTCCAATTTTAAAATTCAAATTAAAAAATGTTTGTAAACAAATTGAGGCAAATGATAGAAAATGCTATTTTATTATAAGTGTTTAATTCATCTGTTATATGATGTTTAACCCTAATCAGTACATTAGGCGTCCGTTCGGACCCCAGGGGTATACGTTTTGTGATATATCTTTGTCAGCTTGGTATTTCTTCTTTTCCTTTTAAGTAGTTGTCACCCTATATCTTGTCTCTATCAGTACCGAAGATTATTTGATTTATTCAAATATTAGGACGTACATAAAATATATTTGCTTGGGGTCCGCATGGACCCCACACCCGTTGAGAACAGAAAATGCAGGGTGCACTGGAAATTTTCATGATTGAAGGCCTTTCAATAACTTGTCAGCTAATATCTTCCCATTATCAAGAATGAAAATTATTTTCTTTGGTTATACATAACGACCAATATAAAAAGCGATTTTATTGAGGTCCGCATGGACCCCGACACGATGGGTACAGAGAACACAGAGTTGTTTGATAATTAGCCCTATTAAAATCTCTCTCTCTCTCTCTCTCTCTCTCTCTCTCTCTCTCTCTCTCTCTCTCTCTCTCTCTCTCTCTCTCTCTCTCTCTCTCTCTCTCTCTCTCTCTCTCTCTCTCTCTCTCTCTCTCTCTCTCTCTCTCTCTCTCTCTCTCTCTCTCTCTCTCTCTCTCTCTCTCTCTATCCCTTCCACAATCAGGGCAGCAGTGTCATCCACATATCCCTTCAAATCCGAGGGACGGACGGAGGGCCCCTGGGCCCGTTATAGGGTCTTTCTTTCAAACTCCTCCATATACAACAAGTTACCTATGACTGATGACACTGAGGAGCCCATTGTGGCCACGTGGATCTGAAGATAAAATTCACCTTGGAATGTGACATACGTGCATCTCAGACACAAGCCTAATAAACTTGTAACTTAGTCGGGACTAAATGTGGTGCGGTTGGACAAAGTGACGTCTAATATCAACAATGATCAATCTCTCCTCAACTACCTCTAATGCTTACTTTATTGAAACAAGTTTAACTGAAAAAAATAGCTTACACACATATGTGAAAAATCTATGTCAAGCAAATGGAGTCATGACAAATGTCATTTGATATTAAATGTATCTCCGCATTAAGAAAATCATTTCTAATGTATATATTTTTACACAAATTATCAACACACCAACTGTGCACAGAATTAAAATTGTGTAAACACGAATGGTATGACCTGCCACGTGCAATGACCATGACAAGTAATTGATGACCACAGACTAACAGACTATAAAGTATGGATGTAACACCATGTTTAAAATATTATGTATATCGTTGCCCTTGCAGTCTCAGAAATCGTTAATCGTTATTAGCTGCTGGTTTGACAGTCGTTAGATTTCTTTGAAAAACATTGATATTTCTACAATTTAAAAAATGTTTAAAGAACAAGGTTTTCAATGATGCCTATGCTAATAGGGTGCATTGAATCATATATCCGTATTATCGCGTTGACATCGCACCAAGGGCATGCAATTAACAA